>OU343219.1:34812177-34880016 GCA_910596185.1 Chrysanthemum makinoi
TAACTGCAGTAAATAATGTGGTTCTGGGCGTTTCTCTTATCAGGGGAACTACTTGCTCTATCAAGTTGCCTCTGCCTCCTCCTCCTCGTGCTTTATCACCGTTTCCTGCTCCGAATGAAGATATGCCGACTGAACCTTTTGGTCTAAATGAGATTTTTTCAGGTACTGGAAGGTCTATGACAGCTTTTGGTGTCCCTCAGTTGCATCACCAGCCAAACTGATCGTGTGGAAATCGCTAGCCAGTGGTTCATCTACCTCCTTTTTTAAATGATTTTTACTGGTTCATCATGGAGAGAAGCCTTAAGTAAAGTCAGCAACAACAACATTATCTTGTATCTCTGAGAAAAAGTAGAAGTTTGTTCCTTTTTCTTGTCGTTTTCTGTCTTAGATGTCTGCTTTTTTGCTTTTGTTTGATTTCCGTCAATCTAGTTTTCTTTATAGTTGCTGCTTACAGACACATGTGTCTAAAAGCACTTGTTGCTGTGTGAATTCAGCTATTTTTATTGTTCTGTCATTTTAGTGGATTTTAATGCTTTAAATTCATTCTGATTTCTTGTTACGCTTCCTAGGTTACATGTTTTTATGTCTTTTTGCTGATTTTATGCTCATTTCCCATCCAAAACTGTTCATATATGTACCATAGCATAAGCATATAGACCGCAGACTGGACCGAACCGAAAAACCGGCCCGAACCAGATCGGACTGAATGTATTCCGGTCAGGTCCTCGGTCCACCCTTTTTGCCATTTTCGGTCCTCGGTCCGGTCCGGTTCGATCTTACGCACAACCAGACATTATGCTTTGTTGGACCGGACCGACCGAAGAACCGGACCGGACCAGACTGACCCAGGCATGGACCGAACATTTCGGTCCGGTGTTTTGGGCCGAATCGGTTTTCAGTCCGGTCCGGTTTTCAGACCGTGCTCATCCTTACATAACCATAAATGGAGGACTAATGGTTGATTATATATCTTATATCCTTCAAAAAATGGATATTAGTATATGCACGTCAGATCGTTGACAGTTAGATATACACTAATAAAGTTACAACAATATGTTCATTTTTTCCCTCAGGGAATATCAAGACAAATCTAAGGTAATAACCATTTCCGACATAAAACTAGACATGTCTGTAGTGTTTTAAATCACTTACTTGAGTATGGCATCGTAAATCCACAAACCTGCTAATACCCATGATCTATCTTGCTATCAAAGTATCAAAACACCCAAACAAAACCAAGAAAATGGATACTTAAAAAGCAAAATTTGTAGCTAAAAAGTGGTGGATTGTGATTTTTTTCCAACCAGGTTTTGGGTTTAGTTTCTCAAAGGATAATCTTGATATCATGTAAATGTACAAGCCTTGATAATTTTACTGGTTTTTAAGAATATATTAAGCAATAAGATATATTCACGGGTTTGTGGTTTATTATGACTGTAAACGAAACCGTATGTAATATAACATACCAGACAAATAGAATCAATCAATAACTGGATCTACACATGTAAAACCAGGCAACAGAAAAAAAACATCAAAAAAGGTGAAAAATATCTTAAAATCATCAGCAAGGATTTATAACATACTAAGTGAAAAGGTTGCATGAAATGCGCAACTGATTTTAATGAAAAAAATGGCCCCCCTTGATGAATAACATCCACTAATGTGCTTACCCATCGTATTTAATTATTGTTTCTTCGAATGGAGTACGGTAGGGTGACCGAGTTGACTTTTTTTTTAAGGAAAGTTAGTTTGGATCATAACTCTTCTAAACTTCATTTTGTTATATTTACGTTTTTTCGTTATTTTTGTTTGTCTTGAACGTGGCTCTTGATGTATTTGTGATTTTCAGATCCTCAGAGACCTATTGGCGTGTTATCTAACACTCTGTATGTTAGTTGCTTGCATCTGATCTACTCACTGCACGGTATCTACTTTATTTTACTGCCTGATGGGTTCGTCTGCTTAAACCGTTTAAATCAACTGTAACCTGCCTCGTATATAAGTGTTGAAACTAACAACCTTATGGAACCAGCTTTTCCAACTTGATAGATATGCTGTATATAATTTGCTATACCATGAAAGCTTCTAGTGATATATGTGTGATATACGTATGTACATTGTCAGTTGGGGCTTCCGTCATTGATTGTCTTAAAAGTTAATACCCATATCTCGTGTTTGCTTTGGATTCTATCCATCCAAAGTTGGTAGTTTTAGTTGGTCTTATATATTGTTTAGCTCATTTCAACGACCTAGGTCCTTAGCCTGTTAATATCACTCATGGTTTGGTTTGTGACAGCTTATTACTTCCGCTGATGATTTTTTAAGGGCCACTTAAATTCATTGAAAACTATAAGAGAAGTATTCACAATTTTTCATGACTTTTGTGCATGCTTGAATAACTCATGTTTGCGTATCAAGTAGAACATTTCAACAACTCAAAATGATTTTTTTTACATCCACTTTGAATTAATAATGTTCGACAATGAAACATTGCACGAATCCTCGTGTACTTATACACCCTAGTAGAAAGACCTGCATTCTACTTGATACAGCTTGCGCTTTTACTTTTCACCAGGTTTTATACACCCTTCATCCAAAACCCGTACCTACTTATTTGCCATAGATAGTCATTCTTTATCCATTTCACAGAAGAACCAAATGGATGATCTACAGAGAAACTTAAACAAAGGTTCTAAACTCCATTCCTTCTGTAAAATGCTTTGCGGATGTAAGTGGTTTTATATACTCTACGAGAGTTAATAATCTAACCATTAAACAGCCGCTGTATCTTTCACTGTGAGTGTGCCTAGACCACTTGTGTCAGCCCGTTAAACTTGTCATTAGATTTTATCGTTGTTTAGGTTTTGAGATACCACAAAGGACTCTCGAAGATTTTTATTTTTTATTTATTTTTTATATTTTTTTCTATATCAAAGTTACTTTAGAATTTTTTATTTGTTGTTGAAGGACCTTGGAAGATGCGACATATCCACCCTGCCAATATAGAGCAAAGAAAGAAAGAAAGAAGTAGAGACCGATGACCAAAGTTTTTTGGTACTATGAAATTATTTAATTTTCATGCAGTAAGAACTATACAAAAGTGCTTAATCTGGTTATTATGTGTACCAGGGGTGAGCATCGGGCCAAACCCCGACCCGACTCGAAAAAACCCGACCCGACTCGAAAACCGAAAAAAGAAAAAACCCAAACCGAGAAATATATATCAAAACCGAAACCTAACCGAATGCCTCGGTTCGGGTCATTTTTCGGGTTTCGAACCGAAAAAACCGACAAAAACCGAATCGAACCGAAACCGAAACCGAACCGAAACATGTCGGTTCGGCGGTTTCGGTCGGTTTGTTGGTTCGGGTCGGGTTTCGGGTGGATTTGCTCAGCCTTAATGTGTACAAACCAACTGTAAAGAAACTAAAAACTATACCAAGTACCCAAGCGGCCAAGCTTACAAGTAGGGATGGCAAAAAAACCTGAACTCGACGGGGAAACCCGAACTAATTGGGGCGGGGCGGAGCATGCTAATCGGGTTATGGGGCGGGTTTGGGGCTTAAATGGGGGTTTTAATTGGGTTTGTGGCGGGGAACGGGGAATCCTCGCCGTGCCCCACCCGAATAATATATACACATATACAAATATATCTATACCTACATACTATTTTGTTAGTATTTACGTAAAAAAAATTACTCTAGGCGCGTTTGGTAGAGAGAATTTTAGAGAAATGAAATAAATAAAAGAAAAGGAATTCAGTGAAATGAAATTAGTTGAAGAAATTTGATAAATTCCTTTGTTTGGTAACATTTGAGAAATTGATGTGAGAAATGAGCAAAAAATTAAAATAAATTTGAAAATCTAATTTTTCAGAAAATATATGTATAATCTGAATTACTACAAACCATGATCTTGTGAATGAAAATAAATTGAATTATATGTTGGAGTGGTAGCTCCCACCAACAGGGTTAAGATAATCAACTTCAGCAGAAATGCTCAACTGTTCAGCAGAAACAAACAGAGGGTCAGCAGTAACAAATACCACTTGGTGATTACCGGATATCACTTGGAATCGTGTGCTCACTTTCCAAAGTAAACTATTCGACCCTAATGCCTGGGTTGCACGAATATTTACTTGGGATAAGACCAAATGCAGTTATGGAATTAGGCACAATTCAATAACCCTTGCGCTTATAAGTGTTTAGTGTTTTCTGTGTGTTCTTCATGCATAATCAGATATCCTATTTATAGGATAATACTCTGGGCTAATTCAATGGAATTATGAGTATTAATCGGCCCATTAATAGCCTCATAATAATCCCCATTATAGCCGTTAGTGGTTACATGACCAATAAATTGGTCATTAAGCATTGAAACTGCCACTTGAATAGGTCAAACCGTTACAAGCAGCGACTTTCATCAGTACTTTCATAGTGCTATCAGTGGTTACCTGCTTCATGAAACACCACTGCTCAGTGTAAATACTACTTCAGTAAACACCACTTTTCATGAAACACGATCCAGTGGAAGTATGCTGTTCAGAAAACCGATGTCAGTGGTAACCACAACACTACTTATTCATTCACCAAGCACTACCAATACAAACCACTACAAGAGTCAGTTGTTCATGGAACCTTATGGGGTACACTCGTACCTCCTAACCCATTACAAGGTGTGAACTATTCCCACAAGTGCACTAAAATTTCCCAACAATCCTCCCAAATTTAGTTCACTTCCTTTTGCATGAAAATTAAACATCAATCAAAACATGTGCATAAACGAAAATGTCCTGAGGATTGAATTTTCATCTTAGTAAATTACACGCTTCAAATATTCGAGAATCGGGGTTTTCTAAGAATTGAACCCTTCAACCATTTGAATACCGAAGATAAAATACACAAGTTTTCAAACACTTATCACTCTGACACTATACAAGCCATGTGTCCATATCCAATTCATAAATGTTGTAAAAGCTAAAAGTCCAAAGCTTCCTGAAGCGGCAAAACTTCAACATTTACATAGGTGGTACCTCTTTATTCATGCTCCTGCCAAGCACTTTTCAAAGAAAATTAACCATTTAGAAGTAAAGACTTCATCCTCCTTTCAGCAGGTTCTGAGCACAACCTTGGGATGTAAATAAAACATGTGCTCCAGTCCACTGAATGTTCAGCCTTCCACATTGAACTCAGCTCCCAAGTTTCCTTAAGAGGGAGTTGGGTGTCCTAGCATTCAGTGACTAAGTTGGACTTAAACCCATCCCTTTAGCGAACTTTATACCAAGTCTCTAGCCAAACCCTTCGTCAAGTGATCACCTAAGTTACATTTGAGATCAACCAAACTCTATAGATATCACCCCATTCATGATAAGCTCACGAATCATGCTATGGCTGACACCTAAGTGTCTAGACTTACCATTGTACATTTGGCTATAAGCCTTAGCCAATGTAGCCTGCACTATCACAACGGGTAGAAATAGGTGCTATAGGTTTAGGCCACAATGGAATCTCAAGAAGCAAGTTTTTCAACCATTGCAGCTTCTTTACCACGCTGCTAAAGCCACTTAAGATTCCAGTTTTGAACTGCGATGCAAGTTTGTTTCTTGGATGCCCAAGAAATTGCACCTCCACCAAGTAGAAATACCCAGCCACTGGTAGACGAATTGTCTTCAGTGGTTACTTGATCCAACTTGCATCAGTGTATTCTTCCAACACTGATGGGTAACCATTATATGAGAGACTATAATCCATAGTTCTCTTCAAATACTTCAGTACCCTTTGAGCTGCTTGCCAGTGATGAGCACTAGGATTACTAGTATACCTGCTCAATTTTCCCACTGCAAAACCAATATCAGGTCTTGTACAAGTCATAGCATACATCAGGCAGCCAATTACCCTAGAATACTCAAGTTGAGATACAGCCTTGCCATGATTAGGCATCAGCTTCTCACAAGTATCCATAGGTGTACTCACGGGAGTACAATCAAAGTAATTGAATTTCCTCATTACTTCTCAATATAATGAGACTGAGAGATAGAAATTCTTTTACTTTCATGTTTAATCCTTATACCAAGGATAACATCACCTCCCCCTGTCCTTCATGGAGAACCTTGATGACAAAAATTCCTTTGTCAGGTCAACCTCATTTTGGTCAGTGCCAAAGATCAACATGTCATCAACATATAGACAAATGATGACTCCTTTACAGATTCATCAAATTTTCTATACACACATTTGTCAGCTTGGTTAAGAACATAACCACTAGACAAAACCAATTCATCAAATTTTTTGATGCCATTGCTTAGGTGCCTGCTTAAGTCCATAAAGAGACTTAATCGTTTACACACCTGGTTTCATTGCCAGTCATGATGAAGCCATGAGGTTGGTTCATATAAACTTCCTCATCCAATTCACCATTCAAGAAAGCTGTTTTCACATCCATCTGATGAATAATCAGATTGTGAATAGATGCCATAGCAATCAACAGTCTTATGGTACTGATACGAGCCACAGGGGCATAAGTATCAAAATAGTCTATCCCTGACTTTTGTTTAAAGCCTGAATAACTAATCTAGCCTTGAACTTTCAATAGTTCCATCTACCTTCATTTTCTTTTTGAAAATCCATTTGCAACCTAGAGGTTTGCAACCAAGAGGTAGATCAACCAACACCCAAGTGTTGTTCCCCATGATGGAATCCATCTCAGCATTGATTGCTTCTTCCATGCAAAGAAAGCAATATCCTGGGACTTCATTGCTTCTTCAAATGTCTTGGGATCATCCTCAACAATGACAATAGGAGTATTGTCTGGTCTCATCCCTTGTCCTTCACTAAGTATAGTTGAAACTCAGGTCCAAATGACTTTCGAGTCCTGACCCTTTTGCTCTTCCTGAGCACAGGTTCAGGTTTTTGAACCACAACCTCATCAGGGACCCCTGATGGTTTATCATCAGGGACCTCTGATACCCAGTGTCATGAGTTCCATTAGGAATCCTCTGACTTGGTCTTGGGACTGATAAGAATCTATTCTCATCAAAGTCTGCATCCCTTGATTCAATTATTGAGTTAATTGAAACATGAACATTAGGTTCAATAACATAACCTAAAACTTTGGAATGCCTCAGCATATCCAACAAAGATGCAGTCAATCCTGCTTTTCATTCAACCCAAAGTCTTTGCTTTGGATCAGGGAGTCTTACAACAGCCCTACAACCCCAGACCCCGAGATAGTTCAGGTTGGGTTTCCTTTTAGTCCAGAGTTCATAAGGGGTAACCTTGTTCCTTTGGTTGGGAACCCTATTTAATAAATAGCAAGCTGTTAACATAGCTTCACCCCAGAACCCTTGACTCAGTCCTGAAAAGGACAACATGGAATTAACCATCTCCTTCAGCACCCTGTTTTTCCTTTCGAAAATACCATTTTGCTGAGGAGTATAAGGGGCATTCGTTTCATGGATTATACCAACAGACTGAAAATACAGAGTATCCATGTACTCACCTCCCCTATCAGTCCTTAATCTTTTGATCAAAGACCCAAGTTGTAATTCACTTCATTTTAAACACTTTGACTTTATCTAATGCTTCATCCTTTGTATGTAACAAATAAACATAACAAAACCTAGAAGCATCATCAATAAACGTCACAAAGTACTTCTTATTTCCCAAAGAAGGAGTGGCATGCAAATCACACAGGTCACTGTGAATAAGCTCCAAGACCTTAGTCTCACGACTAACACCCTGAAAGGGTTTCTTGGTTATCTTGGTCAACATGCAAGTTTTACACTTTTCAGTGTCCATTGGGATCAACCCATCCTTAGACATATCTTGCATTCTTTTATAGTGTACATGGCCAAGTCTTGCATGCCATAGGATAGAGTCATTCTGGTTATATGTGGTCACAAAAGCTGAAATAACACTGTCAGTGGTAATATTAAGCTTGAACATTTGATTACATAAATAACCAAAACCAATAAAAACACCATTCTTAGAAAGCACAAATTTATCAAACTCAATAACTTGTTTATATCCATGATTATTCAATACACTACTTGAAACCAAGTTCTTCCTTATATCAGAAACATGAATAACATTAAACAAAGTTACAATCTTTCCAGAACTAAAATTAAGATCTACACAACCAGACCATGCACCAAGGTTGTTGACTCATTTCCCATGTGAAAAATAGAACCATCATTCAGTGACTCATAAGTCTTGAACCAGCTTCTATCTTTGCACACATGAACTGTTGCACAAGAGTCAACCCACCACGCAACATCATCATCCTGCACATAATGAGATTCAAATACATATGTAACATAATAAATCTGAAAAGACTTATTAACCATATTCTGACCTTTCGGTGAGTTGGAAGAACCACCACTCCCTGAACCATTAGTGCACGATCCATTGGCTTTACCACCACCCTTAACACCCTTGCAGTCCCTTTTGATGTGACCAGATTTGCCACATTTCCAACAAGTAGGTGTTGCCTTCTTGTTAGGATTTGCCCTTGTGTTGTCATGATATTTGCGTTTGCCTTTGTTGTCATTGTACCTGGAGTTATTATGCTCCACCATATTGACAACAGCCAGTAGCATTGCTACTCTTTGGCTTGTCATTATCCTGCATCTTGAGAGATTCCTCAATCGCTGCAATGACTGCCCAACTCAACAAGAGTTAACTCCTCTTTCTTATGTTTCAAGGTATGCTTGAAATCTTTCCCAAGAAGGAGGAAGTTTGTCAATGACACATGAGACTTTAATGGCCTCATCCATGTTCATATTGTTTTGTGTAAACCTTCCAAGTATTCCAAGAAGTTCATTGTATTGTTCCATAACTGTCCTTGAATCAGTCATTTTGTAATTTGTGAAATTGCTAACAAGAAACTTCTTACTTGATGCATCCTCAGCCATATATTTGGCATCAAGGAATCCCCAGTTTTTTGGAAGATTCAAAGTTCTGATAAATACAACAGAGAATCAGACACACCATTGAGAATAAGACCTCTGCATATGTAGTCATCATTCTCCCATTTGCTCCCCTCCTAATCTGCTCAACCGTAGCATCATCACCATCATCGGGAATTGAGTAGTCAGCACATAAACCACACTCATGCTTGACAACTAGAAGTGCATCTTCTTCTGCCACCTCCTAAAGTCCACCCCTTCAAACTTATCAAGTTTGGCAAAGTTTGAAGCCATGTGTTTCATTGCAGCAGCAGCCATTGATTATCACAAATAGTTTACTTTGATTGTTGGAGTGGTAGCTCCCAGCAACAGGGTTAAGATAATCAACTTCAGCAGAAATGCTCAACTGTTTCAGCAGAACAAACAGAGGGTCGTAATATAACAAATACCACTTGGTGGTTATCGGATATCACTTGGAATCGTGTGATCACTTTCCAAAGTAAACTATTCGACCATAATGCCTGGGTTACACGAATATCTACTTGGGATAAGACCAAATGCAATTATGGAATTAGGCACAATTCAATACCCCTTGCGCTTATAAGTGTTTAGTGTTTTCTGTGTGTTCTTCATGCATAATCAGATATCCTATTTATAGGATAATACTCTTGGCTAATTCAATGGAATTATGAGTATTAATCGGCCCATTAATAGCCCATATTATCCCCATTATAGCCGTTAGTGGTTACATGACCAATAACGTGGTCATTAGCAGTTGAAACTGCCACTTGAATAGGTCAAAACCGTTACAAGCAGTACTTTCATCAGTGGTTACCTGCTTCAGGGGAACACCACTGTTTCAGTGTAAAAATACTACTTCATAAACACCACTTATGGAAACATTGATCCATTGGAAGTACTGCTCAGTGGAAACACGATAATCATGGTAACCATAACAGTACTTTCATCAAGCACTACCAATACAAACCACTACAAGAGTCAGGGTGTTCATGGACCTTATGGGTGTACACTCCGTACCTCCTAACCCATTACAAGGTGTGAACTATTCCCACAATGGATCGAACATAGTTCTACAACAATACCGAATATCAATCATTAAATTAAGAGTAAATTACATAAATGGTCCCTGTGGTTTGTCAAAAATTTCACCTATCGTCCCTCAAACTTAAAAGTTGCATGAATGGTCCCTTTCGAGGCAAAAGAATAACATGAATGGTCCTTTGACCATAATTCCTGTTAGTTGACCGTCAAATTGGTGTTTGGAAGCTGAAATGACAAAAATTCCCTCGTATGTGCTTCATGAATGGTCCCTATGGTTTGTGGGTTGTCACGAATTAGTCCCCGATTTTTTATTTTTTATTTTTATTTACTCAACTATTTATATAAAAAACATTTTGTCGAAATTTTTATAAAAAATTCCTAAAAATTTATAAATAATTCCAAAAATTTTATAAAAATTTTATTCATAATTCTGAAAATTCTATAAAAAATTCCGATAAAAGTATTCAAAAAAGAAAAAAAATTGTCGAAAATTTTTTATAAAAAATTCCGTAAAAAAAAAAAAGTTTAAAAAACAAATTTTTTACGGAATTTTAAAAAAAAATTATTTTACGGAATTCTTTTTTTAAAAGAAAAGTTTTTCTTTTTTCTTTTTTTCTCAAAATTTTTTACGGAATATTTTATAAAATTTTGGGCAAAAACTTTTTATAAAATTTTAGGGAAAAAAATTTGTCAAAAAATTTATAAAAAGTTTAAAATTTTATAAAAAAATTTATAAAAATATTAAAATTTTATAAAAAAATTTATAAAAATATCAAAATTTTATAAATTTTTTTATTAAAAGTTCCGAAATTTTTTAAAAAAATTCCGATAAAAATTAAAAAAAAATATTTTGTAATTCCGATAGAAATTTACAAAAAAAAAAAATTTTAAATTTCTATCGGAATTTTTTTAAAAAATTTAGGAACTTTTAATAAAAATTTTTATAAAATTTTGATATTTTTATAATTTTTTTTTTATAAAATTTTAATATTTTTATAAATTTTTTTATAAAATTTTAAACTCTTTATAAATTTTTTGACAAATTTTTTTCCCTAAAATTTTATAAAAAGTTTTTGCCCAAAATTTTATAAAACATTCCGTAAAAAATTTTGGAAAAAAAAGAGAAGAAAAATTTTTCTTTTTAAAAAAATTCCGTAAAAATTGTTTTTAATTTTTTTTTAAATTCCTAAAAATTTTTTTTTAAACTTTTTTCTTTTTTACGGAATTTTTTATAAAAATTTTCGACAATTTTTTTTCTTTTTTGAATACTTTTATCGGAATTTTTTATAGAATTTTCAGAATTATGAATAAAATTTTTATAAAATTTTTGGAATTATTTATAAATTTTGAGGATTTTTATAAATTTCACAAAATGTTTTTTTATAAATAGTTGAGTAAATAAAAATAAAAATAAAAATCGGGACTAATTTGTGACAACCACAAACCATAGGGACCATTCATGAAGCACATCAGGGTATTTTTGTCATTTCAGCCTTCCAACACCCATTTGACGGGCACTAACAGAAATTATAGTCAAAGGACCATTCATGTTATTCTTTTGCCTCGAAAGGGACCATTCATTCAACTTTTAAGTTTGAAGGACGATAGGTGAAATTTTTGACAAACCACAGGGACCATTTATGTAATTTACTCTTAAATTAAACTAAGGGGCCGTTTGGTTGGGGTATATTGGGGGCATTTGCAATTTAATTTCCTTCAAATACCATGTTTGGTAACTCAAATGAAGTAATTTACAATTCTGAATTTCTCAAAATGGAGAGAATTAAAATGCCTCCAAAAAGTGAAGAATTTTAATTTACTTAGGAAATTTTTTTTATAAACTTTTTTTCTTATTGTTTTTTATAAACTTTTAAATAGAATATTTATGATTTTTTTTTTTATAAACTTTTTTTTAATTTTTTATAAATTTTTAATAAACTTTTTTTATAATTTTTTTATAAACTTTTTTTATAAATTTTTATAAATTTTTTTTTATAAATTTTTATAAACTTTTTTTTATAAATTTTTTATAAACTTTTTTTATAAATTTTTGATAAACTTTTTTTATAAACTTTTTATAAAAAAAATTTATAAGCTTTTTTATAATTTTTTATAAATGTTTTATAATTTTTTTTTCTAAATTTTTTATAAAATTTTTTTATAAATTTTTATAAATTTTTTATAAAGTTTTTATAAAAAAATTTTATCAATTTTTTTATAATTTTTTTTTTATAAACTTTTAAATAGAATATTTATGAAATTTATATTAAAAATGAAAAATATTTTTAAATTTCTGTCAACCAAACGTGCGGAGGTATTTTAAATTCCGAAATTTTAAATTCCCAAGAATTTAAATTTTCTAGAAATTAAAATTCCGGAATTTCAAATTCTCCAACCAAACGCCCCCTAATTAAAACATATTTGAAGCAATCCTCCCAAGTGACATTATCGAATCAATTTTATTATCAAATGGTCAACATAAGGAAGCTATTTAATTGCCAAGAAATGAGATACAAATCAAAATAAGAACCTGCAACTCACTCCTTACCACAAATGACAGCTCATCCTATTTTGATTGAAATGACAAAATGAAAAACTTTACCAATCTCATAAAAATGCAAATCCAAGAAAAAACCAACAATCATGAAGATGGTGTAGCAGCAATTAAATGTCTGATTGAGTGGGATGAAAAGCAGATGAACAATTGGGCTAAGGTTTGGAGTACTTTCTAAAAAATTTGTTAAAATGTGCAAGTCACGTGACTTTTTGCTTTTATACTTTTGATTTTGACTTTTAAAAAAAACGGAGAATTGCTTTTCCATTCAAAAGGGTTGGAAACCAGAGAATTTTTTTTACGCATAGATGGTTTTCTCAAGAATTTGTATTTCTGCGTGTGTGCTTTTCTCTACACAACCAAACGGTGGAAATGAGACCATTTCAATTTCTTTTGCCTTAACTCTCCCTACCAAACATGCCTTTAATATTATTAGTTTTTTTTTTTTTTTTTTTTTTTTTTTTTATCTTTGTAAAATTGAAAAATTGTGATTGTAGAAACTCGTTTTGTGTCATTTTTTTTTTTTTTTTTTATGTAATTAATCATTATTTATGTATATTAATATCGTTGAAAACTTAATAAGGCTTAGTTGTAAGTTATTAATAAGTTTTTTATTTTTCAAGTTATTGCTAACGGTTTAAAATTAATAATAAATGTGAGTGATGCGACTTTGGTCAAGAATTGCACAAAAAAAATACACCCCGATAAGATTCCCGATTAATACTGGGCGGGTTTGGGGGAGCATCACGCCCCAACGGGGCGCCCCAGTTAAATCGGAAATCCCCGATGAGGATCGGAGCGGGTTTGAGGAGAACTTTGGTAATCGGGTTTGGGGATGAGGATGGCCGCCCCACCCCAAACCCGCCCCGTTGCCATCCCTGCTTACATGTTTTTAGTATTTTAGCTTAATAGCTTAAGTCCATACAATATAAATCATTTGATAAAGAATATTCGTGATCGAAAAATCGAAAAAGATTTCAAGTTTGGTGACAACAATTGGGATAAAAATAAGTACAAAAAAGTTGGTTTTAATCGGGCTTTAACTGGTTGGGTTTACACGGGGGCTAAACTGGGTTTTTTTTTTCAGGCCAGGCCAAGACAAGACCGATCGATCAGGCTTTGAACTGAGCTTTGGACTCGAATTAGGCATGAAGTAGGACCGATCTGGGGAGGTAAGACCCGGCTGGGGCTGGACCACGGACCATGTTTTGGCTTCGCTTGTTTTTCCCATCTTTATAAATATTACTTGATCTTAAATAAACTTTAGCTGTTGTGTTTTTCCTTAGGAAAGTTGGTTAGACTATAGGCATGTCTAGATCCATCACATTTCCTTTGCAGACTCGATCGGACTTTATATCACATTTGGGTAATAATCATATCATATGAGCCTTGATCTCCAACTAGCCACTTAAATCCTAAAGTTATGAAAAGAGTAAATAACTCAGCCTTGTATTTGCTATCAGATTATATGAAAAAGAAAATATATACTATATGCTTAGTTATTTTATTCCAATATATCAGTTGGCCAAAACTGTTGCCACATAGAAATTTCATCTTTGTTATATAGTTTCCTGATTCCAGCATAGAACCCTTCAATTTCATTTCCTTCTTCACGATGGTCTCTTCTGTTGATCGTCATACGTCCCCATCGTGAACCAGGTGCATACTGCTTAAATTCGAGCACCACAGTATCTGTTTGAATGACATTCCTAAATATCAATCGTATTTTCGAAAATCATTAATTAGTATTAGAAGGAGAAATATATGAATGACTCACCGCTTTCATGGCAACGACAAAAAGTAGCATTGCCATCACATGATTCTAAGTGCCCTATAACACCATACCACCAACCTGTAATATCACAAATCACAGATGATGTTCACTCATGAGAAGTTTTCTTATACTTTTAGCCACCATTTTAAGTTCAAATTCAATGATAATTCAAATACTCGCTGACACAAGTGTCTTTTTAGATGCAACCCGGTACCAAACGTATGATTGTATGGGTCCTATTAATTACTACGTGATATCGACCTAGTAAGATCAGATTGTGAGGAAACACACATAAGAATCTATATGAAAAAGAGAAGCGGAAGAACATTTATCATTATATTCCAAGTTACTACTGAATAAAAAAAAATGTGCGTCTAGAATGAAGAACATATACCGTAAGGGAAATGTTTATTCCTTCTCCACTGAATTTCGATGTGATCTATTGGATGTAAATCATCCAAACATTCTGAAATATGAAGATCATGAGGTGACTTATCAACCGGAGCTTCCCTTAGCCTCTCCCATGTCACTCCATTCTCTGCAGGAATATCTTTTGACCCGTGTGGTGGATATCTATGCCACCAAATAACCTTTAAATGTTACTATTTTGTGTTGTTGTATCAGTATATGGAAACCAGTTTTGAATGTTATTGAATTTTACCTAGCCTCAAATGTATCGGTATGACAATCATAGTTAAGCTCTGCATCATAGCACGACATGATGAACCCAAGATGCCCGTTCTGTAAAACCAGGAAATTTACTGCAACTAATTCATTAACATCCATTGAATTGCATATATAAAAGTTTCATTAGCAATTTGAATTTAACAAGAGCTGCCGTTCCCGCCTCCCTCCAATTTTTATTGACTTATCCAATCAGTGTAAGCAATAACTGAACATTAAGCTCTATAAAAGGGGACATATATTAAAAAAAAAGTTAAAAAACTACTGAAGCTTTTTGAAATAGTTAAATGCTATTAAGCGTAACATTCAAATGAAGGAATTGGTTAAAGATGGATGATAAGGTTACCTCACGGTTAAAGACCTGAGCAGGAAAGCAGAACTTGCCAGTCTCAAGGGCTCGGTAGAATGACACAATCGCAGAACTGTCTTGTGGCTGAGAAGACTTTCTTCCATCACTATAACCAAATTTTAACATCACAACAGACCAGAGTTTAGACAAATAGACCTTAAAAAAGCCTCTTCGTTCTCTACCATCTGCAAAGGAACTACTCAAAGGCTCTTTTTGAGATGCAATATGTAACAGCCACTCCTTTTGCGCAGCAAGACCAATAATTCTACCCCATTTCTGCGTCATATGGCGCTTCCATAGGTAATCACTCAAACAAAT
Source organism: Chrysanthemum makinoi (assembly GCA_910596185.1). NCBI lineage: Eukaryota > Viridiplantae > Streptophyta > Magnoliopsida > Asterales > Asteraceae > Chrysanthemum > Chrysanthemum makinoi. Next base: position 34,827,824 of record OU343219.1, read on the forward strand.
GTCTCTAAAATATTTAGAAACACAAGCCATTATACAAAGATCAGTAGGCTCAAGCTTCTCGAGTATAGTTTCAATTGCCAAGTCAGGCAAATCCAATAGCCTTGACTCCATTGCTGCATTGGTTTCAGCGCTCTTGGTATTATTTGTTTCCATGTAGCTAAAACATCTTTTCTTAGCCTTTGAGAAGATATTCAAATAGAAGCTTATAGAGAATGCATTTTTTAAGAGTTTGCCAAGAACTTCCGAGAAATAGAAAGAAAGCAGTCCCATCTCATTAGCCCATGGCTGAAGTTGCTTAAGGGGAAGAGAGCATATAAAAAAGAGGATGAATGTAACTAAGTAGATTAACATTCTGAATGTCTATAAAAGGAAAAGATCCAGAAAAAAAATTATTTACAGTTTTTTTTTTTTTTTTTTATGAGGTTTAGACTTTAGACGAAGCCCACCAAACCACGAGGGCTTCGTCTTCTTTTTGTGGGTTGAACGAACCGAAAAACAGAATTTCTCGCTTCGACTCAAACCCACAAAAAAAAGGAGAAGACACGAGGTGTTTTGTATACGGGGATTTCTCAGAAACAAGGTATATATGGGCACAAAATATATATTAAGAAATAGAAAGATTTACTTAAAAAAACAAAAAATGTATGTGATTGACGTGTGTTTGTTTATTGTGGTTAGTATATTATTGTGTGGATATAATAATTGATCAGTGTCTCTATCTATGCCATTGGAGTGGATATTGGACTACCGATAAATGTGTGCATGTTATTATTGGCACATGTTTGCCGTTATTTTCAACAAAATAATTGCAGTAGATTGTTTTCCCACTCTTCTGTTTCAGTTTATTCAAAATATACCCTGTATAAACGGATTGAATTTGCATTTATGTATCATTTCTAAAGGAGAATATAGTTATAGACTAATAGTGTGTATGGATTGTTAAAACCAAGCGACATAACCATTATGCAACGCAAAATTCATGCAAAATGAGCAAAGAATAACAAAATCAAGCTCTCATCACCAATCATCCGAGAATAAAAAAGGGAAAATGATAAAAAAAGGAATCGAAGTTGCCACATTTTCCTTTTCTGGACATCGAACTTTTTCACTATAGTAGCATTAAACTTCGTGACTAATTTTCCTTTTCATGACACAAAATCACATTTAAAGTGTAATTAACCTTCTTAATCCCACTAAACCCGTTTTAAGTGTGATTTTGTGTCACAAAAGGAAAATTAGGCAAGTTTAGTGCTAATATGGGAAAAAAAAGGCATCGAAGTTGCCACATTTTCCTTTTCTGGGCATCGAACTATTTTCTTACGTTTTACACGTTTTCGTCAGTTTTTTTACGTTTTTGTCCGTTTTACACGTTTTCGTCCCGGTTTTTGTCGTCAGTTGTTACACGTTTTCGAACGTTTTTTTTTATCTTTTTTGTTTTTGTCCGTTTTTAAAGTTTCGTCCATTTTTTTAACGTTTTGTCTGTTAAGTACGTTTCGCCACGTTTTTCACGTTTTAAATGGTTTTTTACGATTTTGTCCGTTTTACACGTTTTTGTCCGTTATTTGACAATTTTTAACGTTTTTGCACGTTTTCGTCAGGTTTTTTTTACGTTTTTGTCCGTTTTAGACGTTATCGTCCGGTTTTTAACCGTTTTCGTCAGTTTTTAACCGTTTTAGTCCATTATTTTACGTTTTCGTCTGTTTTTACACGTTTTCGTCCGTTTTTTTTATGTCTTTATCCGTTTTTACACGTTTTCGTCCGTTTTTTTTTTGTTTTTGTCCGTTTTTACACGTTTCCATCCAATTTTTTTTTCGTTGTTGTCCGTTTCTACATGGTTTCATCCATTTTTTTACGTATAAAACGGACGAAAACGTAAAAATAAAACGGACGAAAACGTGTAAAAAAGGACAAAAACGTAAAAAAACGGACGAAAACGATTAAAACTGACGAAAACGTAAAAAGCCGAACGAAAAAGTCTAAAACGGACAAAAAACGTAAAAAATGCACAAAACCTGTAACAATAAAAAACAGCAGTAAAACTGACCATTTTAAACGTAAAAAATGTATCTAAACAGACGAAAACGTAAAAATAAAACGGACGAAAACGTGTAAAAAATGACAAAAACGTTAAAAAACGGACGAAAACGGTTAAAAACTGACGAAAACGTAAAAAAAACCGGACGAAAAAGTCTACAACGGGAAAAAAGGTAAAAAAAACGCTGACAAAACGTGTAAAAACAGACAAAACGTGCAAAAACAGACAAAACTGACGAAACGTGTAAAAACAGACGAAAACGTAAAAATAAAACGGACGAAAACGTGTAAAAAAGGACAAAAACGTTAAAAAACGGACGAAAACGGTTAAAAACTGACGAAAACGTAAAAAACCGGACGAAAAAGTCTAAAACGGACAAAAACGTAAAAAAAACGCTGACAAAACGTGTAAAAACAGACAAAACGTGTAAAAAGAAACGAAACTGACGAAACTAGTAAAAACAGACAAAACGTAAAAATAAAACGGACGAAAAAGTGTAAAAAAGGACAAAAACGTAAAAAAACGGACGAAAACGGTTAAAAACTGACGAAAACGTAAAAACCCGGACGAGAAAGTCTAAAACGGACAAAAACGTAAAAAAACGCTGACGAAAACGTGCAAAACATAAAAAAAACGGACAAAAACGTGTAAAAAATGACAAAAACGTAAAAAGCGGAAGAAAACGTGAAAAAACGGGAGAAAATGTAAAAAAACGAACGAAAATGTATAAAAACTGATGAAAACGTAAAAAAATGAATGAAACCCCGTTTTAAAATGGACGGAAACGTGTAAAAACGGAAAAAAACGTAAAATAACTAACGAAAACGTGCAAAAACGGACAAAAACGTAAAGTAAACGTTAAAAACGGACGAAAACGTAAAAAAACAGACGAAAACGTGTAAAAACGGACAAAAACGTAAAAAAGTGAACGAAAACGTGAAAAAACGGACTAAAACGTGTAAAACGTAAGAAAACGTTTAAAAAAAGTTCGATGCCCAGAAAAGGAAAAAGGTGGCAACTTCGATGCCTTTTTTTTTTCCTATAGTAGCACTAAACTTGCCTAATTTTCCTTTTGTGACACAAAATCACACTTAAAACGGGTTTAGTGGGATTAAGAAGGTTAATTACACTATAAGTGTGATTTTGTGTCACAAAAGGAAAATTAGTCAAGTTTAGTGCTACTATAGGGAAAAAAAAAGTTCGATGCCCAGAAAAGGAAAACGTGGCAACTTTTTTTTTTTTTTTTTTTTTTTTTTTATCATTTCCCCAATAAAAAACTATCGTTGTATATGGAAGTAATGCATGCTCGTTCAACATTTTGAACAAAGACGACATTTTTACTTAAAGAAAGTTGGGGTTTTGTGTGATGATGAAGACGATTAGCATCACACGTGTCTGGAATACATGTGTTCGAAAGATCACTGACTGGATGACTACAACGAATAGATGACGTGGCAGGAAACACGTGTTGAGGTAAACACTCTTTTACCTAGATATCCCTTTTATCCAAAGGACCGAGCGTGAGCCGCCAACCCCGGATATTGTGGGATGTTGTCCCCACGTGGACATGGCGTCTAGCACCTAAGCTAGGCATAGTTCGGCTCACCACTTCCCTATGTTAACATGTACAGTAATTGAGGTATAATAAATACATCAACCTCATTCAATTTTAAGTAACTCATTTATTACACAACAACCTCTTGGGCTCAAGCCACCAATCCCGAAAAAATGTGGAAAACAATTCAAACTCACTTGACACACAAAAACTCATTGAAGGACATTATGACAACTGGCAAATTAGGGAGCCCTTTTAAGTTTCGCATTACGATAATTAAAACGAGTAATAAACCTTTAGAAACTATTTTGGAATTATGATGATTTGAATTGGTATCGTTGATTTGATTTCGTGAATGATTATGTTATTGAATGAGTTATGATATTTTGATGATACGTTATGTTAGGCACTACTCGAGTCGGTACAATAAAAACCTAAAAACGTGAGAAATAGTAACGTTGAACTCGTTAAGCGAAAATAGACGTGTTTATGATCAAATTTAACGGAAAAATATATTTAAAAACGATTGCGCAATTTATAAAAATTATCGGACACGACTAATAAAATTTACAAGCCGTTAATAGTGTTTCAGGAAAGTTAATAAAAAATTACGACTTTGGTCCTTGTGGTTTATTATAGCGCCCCCCCTGTTGGATATTGGATTTCACATACACATCAAACCATAACACAAAGTGGGCGTATAATGGTGAGTTCTAGAGAGAGAAAGTTAGAGGTTTAGGGAACTTAGTGAGAGAAAGAAAAACTATTATTATGAGCTCCAACTCTCTACCTTGGGAGGTAGAGAGTATTTATAGTCTTACATAAAACGCCACACAACGGGCTGTGGATCAGGCATACAGTGGGTAAAGACCCGTCCGTCCTCCACGGTGTTACTTAACTAAATACTACTTAACTAAATATAACTATGACTACGAGCTTTCTAACGATTACATATACTTGAGGTGACCGACTTTTTAATACCTGGAATTTCTAATTCCTAACAATCTCCCCCTAAGGGAGGTCACCTCAAACATATACTAAAATGACATTGAATACAATCAGATATTACATTAACAATTGATCTTGCATTCTTGATGTAGTACTTTGCTCCGAAGCTCGTAGTGATTGATTCCACTCATTGCATGTTTGGTTAATCCAAGTGGAGGTCTTTTATTGATCCACGTGATAATAATGTTGAGCCAGCTTTTGAGATCATCATCTAATAGAAAATCTCTGATACATCCATTGTGGTGTTGGTATTATGTGATGTTGTGACATTCGGACCGACATGCTCACATTCGGGATCATGATATATTCTCATCAGAGTAGCGGAAGCTTTCGTTGATTCATGATATTGGCAGCGTAGCAGAAGCATGGAGTGAAAATATCAGAGTCATTGATGCACTAATCATGATTTCTTTTGAGATGAATGTTAGGTGAGCATGTGGCTATGGATTGACCGCTTCATTCGATCAGCTGAAACGTCGGGGTGTACCGCATAAGACAGCTTAGCAATAAAGCGCACGTAAGTGTCTTTGATCACTTTCGATGAATTGAGGTACACGGCCCACGGTTCCCGTTGATCATACAAAGCACTGCCTGTGATCAGGTAAAATTCCGAAGAATTTCCTTGACAGGTTTCGCAGCTGCTCTAGCTGTTCTCAAACCGGAACGTCTCAAAGAAGACAACACGGAGTGAGTGAACCACGAATTTACGTCCCACGATTGATGAAAAGATAATTGAAAAACAATCGTGTATTGCTCAATAGAAATTGTTTTTGCAATATAACGAAGTTTTTATGAAAATCAATTATCAATCATAAAACACCTTTTGATTTGAAAAATTAGTACACGGTCGACGTGCTAATGAAAAGAGTTTTAAAGCACAAAGACCGGTTTTTCAAAGGTATCCGTCAATCCATAACCTGAACCAGGATTGATTCAAAAGATTGAATCGCCCCATTGTTTCTGTTCAGTTGTCACATGGTTGATCTGTATAATAGATCTCACATGCCACCTACCAGGAGCTTGTTAGATGTTGGCTCCAGAAGGCTTTCCATCTTCACAGTGAATATGTAAACACATCACTCAGATGTTCGGGCAATACCACAAGGATAATGCGTAGGACTCAAGATATAATCTCTTTCCACATTGTGTGAAACAGAGAGTCTTCATTGAAAGTGTCCTAATGAGATTTATTGATGATCTCGTGGCTCTAGACTCAATTTGTGCATATTTGGATCCTATATCGGAGACTAGGGAGAGGGTCTCCTCCTTCAATATCAACAATCTCTAAGAGAAAGTCGATAGATAATGTCGGTTCCCCGTGAGAATGAAACAAGTCCTTTTAAGAGGAACTTGAGTGGTTTGGAAAGTTGAAGTGCAGTCCGTCACTGGGTCCATGACGTCTTGTCTTCAATACCGATGTTACCATCAGTAGCATATGAATTGAACCGGTTTCTGCCCTAAGGTTGAATAAATGGAGGGCTATTTGTTTTCACCCTTTTCTCATTCAATTCTTTTTAATTCTTCAACCCCTTCAGTGCTTACCGAGACTTCATAGCTAGAACCTTGTTGGGTTTATTCTAGTACTAGCTCAGTCTTAGTCCGCACTCTTCCCATATCTCATTTTTCTCCTTTTATCATCATACCTAAGAACTCTACACTAACTAGTGGATAGTCCTCGGTAGATCCCTCCGGTACTGGCGGATCATGGGAACACATACCTAACCTTATCGTCCTTATATCACCATACATAATGTAAAGTTGGTCGGTCTTTTGGTATTGTTCATCTGCCATAGGAACCAATTGAAAATCATTTGAAAATCAATCCAGATACTTATGATATTTTATCAAAGCATTTTGTACCTGAATTGTTTTGATATTTTTAGAATAAGAACTCCCCCTCAACATGTGAATCAAGTATTTGAAATAGTTTTCCACACGGAGGCAAGAGAAAGAATTAACTTCTTTGATTACCATTTAAAAAATATCAACATCACTTCCCTAATCGAATCAAGTAGATAAAGCATTTTGGGGAAGGATGAGGTTTTCATGATTTTGCTCCCCTCAATATGTGCCTCGAGATTTGAAAAGAGTTTTGCACATACTAGAGGGAACCTGCACCTTGAGATAAGTTATCACGTTTCAAATCATAGGTTTAAGATAGATGCTCCCCCTCAACATGTGCATGGAAAATTTAAATCGTTTGTCATATGTGGGAGGGGAGCTTGTACATCCTTATAAAACCATTTACCGAATTATCAGTTTAAATCCAATTTAAATCACACATTCTCCCCGATCACAATTATCAAATCATTTGAGATTTGTGATCTCTTATAGATTTAAATTGATTTTGAAAGCTTTTAAGGAGAATTGTGACTTGATTATGAAAGCGTTTTAACTGATAATGATCGGATTTTAAGACTTTAAACTCCATTGATAAAACATGCTTGAATATCTTTTGAAAACAATTTAATGCCAAATAACTTTTAATTTAATTGAAATCATTCTCCCCTCAATCAATGACATAGGTTGTTGATTGAGAGATTGATATTTTGACAAATAAGTCAGATGATTATCAAAAATAGAGACTGAGTTATTTTTCAAAGCAGTTAGTTTTCAGCAGATAAATGATTAAAGAATCGGAGCATGGAATTTTGAAAACATGATAAAGTATGGCTCTGTTCTTTCTTTGAAAAGCGGGTTACTGCCTGAAATGACAATAAACCATTGTTTCTCTTTCTCCCAAAAATATTTTTTTTTTTTTTTTTTTTTTTTTTTTTAAATTCGAACAAAATCTAAAGTCCCGTGTCATTCTTTGAATGACATCACAAAGACCGTAGATATTGTCGAACCGAGAAAACGCATGACAAAATGACAATATTTTTGAAGATTTTTCGAATTTTTCAGATTTTTATGGTTTTTGAAGGTTTTATAATTTTGTATTTTGATTTTCGAATAGATATATACAAGAGATAGACCTTTACTCCTCGTCTTCCTCCTGAAGACGTTTGAGTGTTTCTGGTTGAAGACTTTTCAAGCCAAGACTTGGAAGAATAAACTCAAAACGTTCTCTTGGAAGAGCTTTGGTGAAGATGTCTGCTAACTGATATTCAGATCTCACAAAATAGAGTTCCACCACACCTTTTTCCACTTGTTCCCTGATGAAATGATGTCGAATGTCAATATGCTTTGCTCTTGAGTGTTGAACGTTGTTGCAAGAGAGAGCAATAGCACTTTTATTGTCACAGTACAGAGGGATTTTGTTGAATTCAAAGCCATAGTCAGATAATTGAGATCTCATCCATAAGACTTGAGCACAACAAGATGACATGGCTATGTATTCAACCTCTGTAGAGGAAATAGAAGTACTCATTTGCTTCTTTGAAGACCAGCTCACAAGCTTATCACCCAAAAACTGAGCACCTCCAGACGTACTTCGACGAGTATCTTGACATCCTGCATGATCAGCATCTGCATAGGCTGTTAGTGACATACCGGTGTCCTTCGGGTACCAAAGTCCCATATTGATGGTTCCTTGGAGATACCGAAAGACCCGCTTAACCGCTTCAAGGTGCTTTTTAGTAGGCTTAGCCTGGTATCTAGCACACATGCAAACAAAGAACAAGATGTCTGGTCTACTAGCTGTGAGGTACATCAGGATCCAATCATACTACGATATTTTGTTTGGTCAATCATGATCCCTGAGTGGTCCTCATCTAGTTTGGTTCGATCAATCATGGGAGTGTCACCAGGGTCACTTGAATCAAATCCAAATTTCTTTAAGATCTCAGTTGCATATTTAGATTGATTTATGAAAATGCCTCCGGGACTTTGCGAAATTTGTAATCCCAAGAAAATGACATTTGTCCCATCATTGACATTTGAAATTTTGAACTCATTTCATTAGAAAACGATCACATTCCATTGGGTCAGTAGAGGCAAAAATAATATCATCAACATAAATTTGAACATGAGTTAAATGTTTGCCTGACTTCCTGGTGAACAATGTTGGATCAACTGCTCCTTTGCTAAATCCGGTTGATAGAAGAAACTTTGACAACGTATCATACCATGCCCTTGGAGCTTGCTTTAAACCATAAAGGGCCTTCTTCAAACGATAAACGTGAGTAGGATGCTCTTGATTTACAAATCCTTCAGGGTTGGCTGACGTAGACGTCTTCTTTAAGATCTCCGTTCAGGAATGCCGTCTTTACGTCCATTTGATAGACTACCATGTTCTTACTTGCAGCATTAGCCAAAAGATTCTAATTGCCTCGATTCGAGCCACAGGAGCAAAAGATTCTTCAAAGTCTATACCCTCCTCTTGACGGTATCCTTTAGCAACTAATCGAGCCTTGTTCTTCAACACATCACCATGCTCATCAAGTTTCACTTTGAAGATCCATTTTAGAGCAATAATCATAGCACAATCTGGGCGGTACTAATTCCCATCCATCTAGTCGATCGAACTCATGAATTTCATCTTGCATAGCATTGAACCAGCTATTTTCATTCATGGCGGTTTTAACATCTTTTGGTTCGATCTTAGAGAGTACGGAGTTGAAGAAGCACCATAAGGCATCGGTTGCAAGTTGTTTCCGTGTGGATACTGAACGAGAGGGATTTCCAATGATGTTGTCTAATGGATGATCGTGAGTCCATTTTTCTGAGGTGTTCATGTGGTAGTTGTTGAGGGATCAAGTAGCGAGTCGATGTCTCCTCGAAGAGGATGGTTCTTAAAAAGATTCAGGAGCAAATATGTTTTCAAATGGAGCATCTTCAGGATTAGCAAAGGGATTAACTTCATCATTGATGCGTAAAACATTCCATGATGTACATTTGAAGAATGATGATTTGTTGATGAGACGGAAGGATCAGCAGAGGGAGCTTCTTGACTTAAAGATATTGAGACTGAGGGATTGACTTCATTCACTGAAATATGAGCAGCCTCTGTTGTAGGGATCAACACCTCATTAGTACTCTGATCATAAAGTTCATCAAACATAGGATCAAACAATTTCTTTAAATCATCTTCAAATGGAGGTACATATGGCGTTTCTTGAGAAGAGTTTGGAACAAGGGATGAACCAATTGGACTGATTTGAAGTGCGGTCCGTGAACTGAATTGTCAGAGCGTTTGACGGTCGCTCATCAAACGTAATGTGAATTGTTTCCATGATGTTTCAGGTTCTTTTGTTGTAGATTCGGTATCCCTTTTTGTTTGGTGCATACCCTACAAATACTCCAATGTCTCCTTTAGCTCTAAGTTTGCCTAAGTCTTGACCCTCATTAGTTGGATAGCACAATGCTCCAAACACACGAAGGGAAGAGAGATTAGGTTTTCTGTTGTGGACAAGTTCATATGGTGTCTTTCCATGAACAAGTTGTGAATCAGGGAATGATTTTGTGTGTAGCATGCAGTGGCAATAGCTTCAGCCCAGAGAAACATTGGAACTTTTGAGTAAATCATCATTGTTCTAGCGGCTTCTACAAGAGTTCGATTTCGCCTTTCAACTACACCGCTCTGTTGAGGAGTTCGTGGAACACTTCTTTGATGGCTGATTCCAATGCTTTCATAAAATTCACTAAGTTGTTTGTTAACAAACTCAGCCCATTGTCCGTCCGGATAATTCTGACCGTTTTGTTAAGTCGAACCCTGCACTGTTTGATGAGTTTGAGGATGATATCAAGAGTTTCATCCTTTGTCCTTAAGAACTTGACCCAGGTGAATCTAGAGTAATCATCAACTATAACTAACACATATTTCTTCCCAAAGATATTCAACACTCTCATTGGTCCACATAAATCCATATGAATTGTATGAAGAACTTCTGTGAGAGAGTTAGTAGGTTTGGGTTTATGGGCATACTTCTTGCTTTTCCCAATTGACATGCTGAACAAAGATGATCCTTTTCATACTTTAGTCGAGGTAAACCTACAACTAAGTCCTTTCCGGAGAGATCATTGATGGTGCCGAAGTTCAAGTGATTGAGACGTCGATGCCATAACCATGACTTTGTTTTGAAGCCTTTGACAGCAAGCAAATTGGAGAAGACTTCATCATATCTTCTATAGAGATGGTGTAAAGATTTGAACCACGAGTTCCTCTTAAAAGTTCCTTACCATCAAGTTCTCTAACAAAACAAGTATGTTTTCTCAAGGCTACTTCTAGATCGAGTCACGAATTGACCGACAGAAAACAGATTATGACCAAGACCTTCCACATAGTATACTCTAGAGATAACACTATCACCAACAACATAATCACCATAACCCATAATTGCACCGAAATGATCATTACCGAATCTAACTGTCTCGATGAATTTGCTCACGAAGTTCATGAGCCGCGACCGGTCTCCAGTCATATGCTTGGAAAGCCTGAGTCCAGGTACCACGAACGATTTGAATGATCTGCAGTTGAACACGCACAAGAATGGATAATCGATAATTGGGATCCCCATTCAAGAATGGGTTCCACTTGGTTAGTAACAGTATTGGAACACCCACATCAGAAATAGAAACATCCATATCAGAAGTAGAAGCAATGGAATCATTGGGAATAGATGCAATGCTGGTGTCTGATTTGACCTATTCAAAGTATGTTCACTTCTTAAGGGAATAGTTCTACCAGTAGGCATCCATTTTCTAGTGGGCATAATCTTAATAGTTTGAGAGTAACACTGATTATTCTTATGGCCAAAAGGTATCCAATAATAACCTATCTTTATAAAAGTTCTTCCTGTGGGTTTCCACTGTTTTCTAACAATCTTTCGTTTTTGCCTTGTTGCCTTATTTGCACAATTATTAGCGTTAGCAATTTTAACAGGGCATTTGATAGCATTAGACAAAACATTCACACCACATTCATGATTAGCAAAGAATTCAAGGACATCATTACAAGGTTTGCAAATAGTATCGAATTCGAATTAATTACAAGATTTAAGGCTAATACTAGACTCAACACGATTCGTTTTATTCAACTCAAGCTTAAAGTTCCTAGATTGGTCTTCTACTCTCTTCCAATGCACATTCTTAGCTTGCAAGGTCCTATCATTCCTTGTATTGTCTTGAGACTTTGACCTGCTTGCTTTAATGTCACTGATTACTCCTGTAGAGGGAATGGAAACATTAGTTGGTTGATCTAGTTTTTGCATTCCTGAACTTGATGTGCAAGGATCTGAAGTACTAGAAGGCACATTAGTGTATCCTTTCTTAAGACTGGGCATAGAACGGATTTCCTGCTTGGAACTAGGCATAGAACAAGGCATCACAGCTTTGCCTTTTGCACCTAAGGTTAAGGATTTGGGACATGTTGCAATTACACATTCTAGCAACTCTTGAGATCGTTTGGCCTGGAGGCAAGCAAACCTAATTTCACTATCAAGAGGTTTGTTAATGAAATCCTCTTCGACAATCTCACGGAGACATTCTAGACTATCCTTAAGGTGAGCACAGTATTCATGAAAAGCATGTTCATTATTCCTAAGATGAGGAGGAATATATTTAACAGTCACAGTGTATTTGCAGTCTAAGGGTGATTTTGAGACAACATTCTTATTGAAAACAAGTGGCGGTTTCCCATTTCCCTGACTTCTCAGATTCTCAATTTCCTTTTGTAAAGACGTTATTTTTTCGTTGTTTTGGTCACGGGTGACTTTTATTGAATCATATAACTCTTTAAAATGTCGTTTAACTTTTTCATTTTCTTCTAGAAAACTCTTGTTTTCCTTTTGTAAGGCATCAACTAAGTTTCGAAGATGAAAAGTTTGAGAATTTTGATAATCTAAAGGAGGAGGCATTTGGGAGCCTGTCATATTGTTCGTTTGACCCTTTAATTGAGAGATTTGGGCTTTCAACTTTCTGATCGTGTTGCCATGAGCTTGAATCTGTTCATCACGTTTGTTAATTTGAAAAACTGCATCAAACTCTGGAGCATCTGAGGATGTCTTGATATTTGAAGTTTTGACATTTTCTTTAAGATGTTGATATTTTAGTTGTAAATTAAAATGCTCAACTTCCAGTTTAGAAAAATGTTTAACCAAATTGTCGTGATCATCCAGTTCAATTTTCTCGTTTAGTTCAGAATTAGTTTTTTCAAGCTCAATGACACGATCATGGGAGACTTTCAGTGCAACCGATAATTCACGCATAGATCGGGAAGAAAGAAGGTGAGGAAAACGAGGTTCATACTCGTTTGTGACCTCCGAGTCACGTTTGTCATATTTTTGGTTCGGGTTAAGTGGAAAACGAGTAGAAAACAATGTTTTATAAAAGAAAACACAAATAAAATTGTTTGGTATTGTGTGTGTGTCGTGTTCGTGTCAAGTTTGAGTCGTGTGTTGTTATTACTATTTTTATTGTTCATGTTTATGTTGTGTTTGATTCGGATTTGGAGTTCTTGGATGTTGTTGTTGGCGTTGAGATGAACTAAGACCGCCTAGGGTTCGGTTTAGTTTTTTTTGGGTTTGGCCGAGAGCTAGCAAGGACCCAAGGGTTCGGATTGGTTGTTGTTATTGTTGCTAGAGGTGACCGGACCAAGAAGGTCCGATTGGTATTGATGTAGTTAGAGCCGGGGGAAAGCCAAGGACCATTAGGGTCCGTGTGGCTCGTGGTTTGTAGTCGTTGGTTAAGCCGAGACCGTTAGGGTCTCGACATTGGTTTTTGAATAAGATTGGATGTTAAGATTGATGTCGGGTTGGAATTTGAGTTGATATGGAGAGTGATATGGGATTGCGGTTGAGTTGTCGAGCCGTAAGTTTAGGGCCAGTAACGGATGTGAATTGTTATAATTGGACATGATATATTATATGTGAACTTTGTGCTACGTCGGTGTTACTGTGACTTTTTAGTCTCGGTTGACCCCGGAAACGCCGTAACATGGACTTTAATTTATTATTGGACGTTATGACATATAAAAGCCCAAGATTCATGACTCAGACTTGTGAACTCGAAGCGGATAATAACTCGAAATGGAGAAATTGGAAACTTAATTCGATATATAAATATACATATATAAAAACTAGAAAAGAAAACTATTAATAAGTTCTTATATTAAGTATTTAATAACAAGACATAACTTGTTATTCGATATTTAAAAAAGGAACTAACGACTTAAAACAGAAAAGTTTTATAATAACGAGTTATTAAATGTTTTGTGGGCACGCGTATCTAAATATGTCATCATTGAGCATTTAATGATCATTTTGGAATTTGTGTGGGTTACGGATGACTTGATATTAATATATTTAACCCACGTAGATAACGGATGTCACAATTCTCAATTTCCGGTCATTTCTCAAACTCAATATTCATCATTTTTCGTAAACTAGGTTTACAAGTATCAAATTCGCGTAACCTTAATGGTTTAGCTGCGAATTCATGAACAATCATCAAGGACATTCCATATAGACTAGTTTTAGTCTACATATCATTAGCATCATTATCATCATATTAGTTCATGCATGGTTTTGCATTTTACGTTAAACGCATAAATTCTTATTAAATAAACGCTATCGCGTAATTAATTATTTTGAACATTTGATCCGATACTTCCAAAAATTATCCCGATATATTTTTATACTCATATTAAGATTATAAAAATAATATTATTAGTTTACCCGGTGTTTTAAATTTATTTTGTATCTAAATTGTTATATTTATATAATTACGACGGTTTTCGTAAATACTACTCGATAATTATTATTTCACTAAATTTTTGTAAGAAATGTATTTTTATAATTTTTATGACTTCAATATATTTTATTTTGCTCCGTTAAAAATTTATTTTTAGCTAACGCTACGTTAAATGCTTAAATAAATACACAAGTTATTAATTATCCTTAATTAACTACACATTTATTCTACATTAATATACTTAATTACTACTAAATGCATCTAGTCTATATTTTTTTTATATGTGTCGACCATCATGGTGAGTCACACACTCTTAAAACTAAATATCTTACATTTATATTGTATAATACTCACAACTTAACACATACAACTAAAAAATACAAGGTGTGAAGAAAACTACTCTCTCTCTTCTTTCTCCACTAGAACCGGCCACCATAGAGAGACCAAGAAGGAGATCACAAAAAAATTTCAAGTCAAGTTCATCACAATCTAGTCACACTCTTAGTTAAGGTTTTGAAATAAAAACCTAGGGTGTTAGGATTAACCCTTGTTCATTTAACCTCATCAAGTTACTTGTAAGCATTTCATGTTCATATTCATCTTTCATATTTATTTTATGTTCATTTCATCATACTTGATAAAAACATGCAAGTCATATTGATGTTTATACCACTTTTTGTTGTTTTTAAGAGTTATAAGTATATATTTATCATCCTATAATTACTCCTTGAAACATATCACTTTTGGTGATGTCTAGGAACCCATGACACCCTAAGAAGGTGTATGGTAGGATTAGAATAGCTTCGGAGTTGGTTTGTATTGGTTAGAATAGGTTTTGTGCGAGAAAAACTCATTTCGACAAGTTTACTTAAGGGTCTGTCCATATTTTTGAATTCTGGAATTTTCGACAATAGGTAAAAAATTTTGGACTAGATATTTAGAAAATATACTTTAAAATGAAAACGTGGCCGCTTGAACGGGTTTAAACAGAGCTATAACAAAAAAGTTATGCTATTTACAAGTTAGACGACGAAAACTATAAAACTCAGAAATTTCAGCATGTTACTTCCACTTTGTAAGAGTCAAAAATGGGTCTTAAGCGTTATGAAATGTGTCGATTTATCAAAAATATATAAGTTTACTTTGATATGAAGCTAAGAACAAATTTGGAGAACAAATCATTTGGAGAACAAAAATTTGGAGAACAAATCCTTTGGAGAACAAAAATTTGGAGAACAAATCCTTTGGAGAACAAAAATTTGGAGAACTAATTTGGAGTAATTTTCCTTATAAAATGATGTCTTCTAGTAGAAGTAAGTTCACCTAGCATATTTTCCAAAATGTCCAACCGTTCGTCAAGCGGAGTTGTAACAAATAAAATACGGTCACTTAAACTTTGCCGAACACCACCCTTAAAACAATATTTCGGATACAAGTACCATACTTTACCTATATTTCTCTCCATGATCGAGACCTCTAGGATGAAAACTTAAATACTAAAACTTTGAGATAATGATACAAGCTTCCCAAAACCGTTGAGCTTGTTTCCTAACACTAGACGTGCACCATTTTACGACTAGTTTTTCAAGGCTATTTAGTCACTTTCATGAAATCTTCAATGACATTATTTTACGACGAAAAATTATAATTTCATAATAAATTACTAAATGATTATCGTAGGATATCGTTTCAACGTAAATACTTGTAAAGTAATTTATAAATTGACAAGACGTTATAAGATTATTTTTCGACGATAAACTTTATCTTCAAAAGTGTACAAGTGGTATGGATATCATATGAGTTTGCATGCACGACATTGTTTCATGACTTATATTAGAGCATATCATTCATTATAGGTCGCGGTTAGAGTATTGCGTCTCATTTCTGTGCATCCACTCTGTCATCATAACTATTGCAACAGGTGAGTAATCGCATCTCCTTTTTACCGTTTTTACTATATTTTGGGGCGAAATGCATGAACCATTCTTGAGCCAAATTGATTACTATTTTTTTTAACTTGTTTGACTAGAACTTGTGAACTCGAATCAAATCCTTAAACATAATTACGAACCTATGACTTGTTTGAACATATTGAACCGTACGTACTATGACCCAAAATTCTCGCCTTATTGGTGGAGTGTGCAAAGTCTCCCTATGTGAGCGGAGCAATACCAATTCTCGCCTTATTGGTGGAGTGTGCAAATTCTCCTATGTTAGGAGTGTTCTTAATTGTATATAATAGTTGTATGATGTACCGTTCGTACATTCGCATTGTTAGTCTCCTATTAGTAGGTAGTATGGATAGCTATTAGAGGTCGGCCAACCTCTCGTCCACTATGTTACAGGACGCATATTATTTATTCTAGGGGCTTTGCCTGGCATACATTATTATATACGTGGTACTATATTGTGAACTATTATGACCACTTATACTTAACTACTTGACACGCTATATTTTGTGCAATGGGTTGTGAACACACAGGTTGCAAGTTTTGTATGGGCGGAACTTGGAACTGAGTGGATTTACAATGCCTTTGCTTTGTGGACTATTTCTGATGACTGAAACCTTTGAATCTCTCTTACGAGTTTCTTATTTTACGAAACGTGTATACTCACCAACTATTTTCATAGTTGACCCGTTTTTCTCTCATGCATTTCAGGTGATCGTTAGTAAGCTTTTCTACCAGGTCTTGCATAATGAAGTTTTCACTTGTCACTACAAATCGTTATGTAATAAAATGCAATATTTTGGGATCTAAACTTTGTAATATATTTTCCGATGTCGGCTAAACTGGTATTGTAATGGTGTACTATTTCTTTTTAAATCTTAACGTTGGTGTGTTCTATTATCTTGTGCTTATGTTCCTTTCCGTTACACCTCGTGTTTCCGCCTCCGGCGAGGGTGTGACAACGGACTTATTGGGTTGACGAATTCAATAAGAACTCGTTATGTACATCAGACGAACTTATTAATGGATAACTTATCCTTATGACTCGTTAGGATTGTGATTGGTTTTTGGAATAATAAGCGCGATGAATAAATAGTTGTGTTTATCGAGTTGACGAATTTGATAAGTCCTAACGATTTATTTTGAAAACTTATTAAACTATAAAGCTTATCACATAGAGGCCGCATTGAGTTCTCGTGTTTATGCATTGGTCTTTAGTAGAGTGCGTTCACTTGAGTCTCGTTGAGTCGACACCACACACGATGATACCAAACGCTTATAACTAATTTGAGAACGAATTATTTTTGTAAATAGAAATGGAATATATTCGGGGATGGAAAATATTGATTTGGAAATATATTAAAGACGAATCTATATTAATAGGTTGTTCCGAGTCAGTAGTTGTCGAGCTATGTTAGCTGTTTATCTTCTTTCTTCTATTGGTTAATTGTTCTTTGCTTGATCGAGGTGAGTTTCATAGCCTCACTTTTTAACTATGTTTTATTTAAATTGGGGTGAGAAAGCATGCAAACTATTTTCTTGGATATGTCACTACTTTTTGATTTGCTTATGTGTTGACTAGCGAATGTTAGATATGTGGTAGATGTTAACTTAGACTAGGGTAGCAATCTTTTGCTATAGCGTCGGTTCCTAGTGTCACAATTCTCAATTTCCGGTCATTTCTCACATTTACTATTTCATCGTTTACCGTAAACTAGGTTTACAAATATTAAATTCGCGTAACCTTAGAGGTTTAGTTGCGAATTCATGAACAATCATCAAGGACATTTCATATAGACTAGGTTTAGTCTACATTTCATTAGTAACATTCTCATCATACTAGTTCATGCATGGGTTTGCATTTTACATTAAACGTTTAATTTCATATTAAATAAACGCTATCGCATAATTAATTATTTTGAACATTTGATCCGATACTTCCAAAAATTATTCCGATATATATTTATACTCATATTAAGATTATAAAAATAATATTATGAGTTTACCCGGTGTTTTAAATTTATTTTGTATATAAATTGTTATATTTATATAATTACGACGGTTTTCTTAAATATTACACGATAATTATTATTTCACTCAAATTTTGCAAGAAATGCATTTTTATAATTTTTATGACTTCAATATGTTTTATTTTGACCTGTTAAAATTTATTTTTAATTAACGCTACTTTACAAGCTTAAATGTACACTTAATTACTTAACTAAACTTACAAGTATACATATTAATCTACATCTACTTGTACTTGCACATTTAAAAAAAAAAAGTATCATGCCAAGATTAATACACCCTTGTCGACACAAGGGGGTGAGTCACTCACAATTTGCAAAATATCCTACATTTAAATCATATTATACTTTCACTAACACATAGATACTCATTTCTTCTAAGTGTAAAAGATCAAGTCTTTCTTTCCTCTCTTCTTTCTACAACCGGCCACACCATAGGATCAAGAGGAGATCATCCAAAAAATTTCAAGACAAGTTATATACAATCTAGACACACTCTTGATTAAGGTTTTGAAATAAAAACCTTGGGTGTTTAGGATTTATCCTTTGTTCATAAACCTCATCAAGTAACTAGTAAGCATCTCATATCATTTTCGCTTTCATACTCATGTTATGTTCATATTATCATGTTTGAGTAAAACATACAAGTTATATGATGTATATACCACTTAAATTGTTTATAAACTATATAAATTCATATATGTTATCCTATAATTACTCCTTGAAATATATCACTTTTGGTGATGCCTAGGAACCCATGACACCCTAAGAAGGTGTATGGTAGGATTAGAATAGCTTCGAGTTGTTTTGAATTGGCTAGAATAGGTTTGGCGCGTGAAAAACTCATTTCGACAAGTCTAATTAAGGGTCTGATCAAAATTGTGAAATCTGGAATTTTCGACAGTGGATAAAAAATTTTGGGCTAGACATTTGGAAAATACACTTATAACGAAAACGTGATCGCTTGAACGGATTAAAACGGAGTTATAACGAAGAAGTTATGAATTTTTGAAGTTTGACGACGAAAACTATAAAACCGAAAATTCAGATGTTACTCCACTTTTACGAGTCAAAAACGGGTCTTAAGCGTTATGAAATGTGTCGATTTATCAAAAATATATAAGTTTACTTTGATATGAAGCTAAGACAATTTGGAGAACAAATATTTTGGAGAACAAAATTTGGAGAACAAATATTTTGGAGGACAAAAGTTGGAGAACAAATATTTTGGAGAACAAAAATTTGGAGAACAAAATTTGGAGTACTTTCTCTTATAACATGATGTCTTCTAGTCAAAGTAAGTTCGCCTAGCCTAATTTCCAAAATGTCCAACCGTTCGTCGAGCGGAGTTGTAATGAATAAAATACGGTCACTTAAACTTTGCCGAAAACCACCCTTAAACGATATCTTGGACAAAAGTACCATACTTTACCTATATTTTCCTCCATGATCGAGACCTCTAGGATGAAAACTTAAATGCTAAAACTTTGAGATAATGATACAAGCTTCCCAAAACCGTTGAGTTTGTTTCCTAACACTCGATGTGCACCATTTTACGACTAGATTTTCAAGGCCATTTAGTCACTTTCATGAAATTTTCAACGACATTATTTTACGACGAAAAGTTATAATTTCATAATAAATCACTAAATGACTATCGAAGGATATCATTTCAATATAAATACTTGTAAAGTAATTTAACAATGGTCAAGACGTTATGAGATTATTTTTCGACGATAAGTATCATTTTCAAAAATTCACAAGTGGTATAGATATCATACGAATTGCATGCATAACATTACATTGTAACTTATCATATATCATATCATTCATAATAGGTCGCGGTTAGAGAGTTGCGTCTCATTTATGTGCATCCACTTTGTCATCATAACTATTGCAACAGGTGAGTTCATACCCCTCTTTTACTCGTTTAAATTCTTACAAACTCTTTGGGGGAGATCCATGCTTAAATACTTGTTTTTAATCTTGCGAATACTCAAACCATTTATACAATTGTGTTACATTATACTTCTTATACTCTTTGGACATTATGTGTGGTTTATTGCGATATGTGCCTTAATGTGCTAAACTTGTTTCCAATTATGCTTCAACATACATACTTTAGCAACTGGTTAACCTGCGAGCCGGCGGAGAGGTATTGATAGTACTATCGGCCGACGCCCACCCTTGTGTCCCTAATGACTTGACCTGGGGTGAATATAATCCGTTATTCAATGAGACACAACAAACAATGTAACTTGTCAAGAGGTTCAGTTGGTTGTGATTCTTTGCATTAAGTACTTGTATATATCGTAGGCACATATGTCCTACTTACAAACAAGATTGACAATTCTATTTTAGGAAATGGGTTGTGAACACATAGGTTGCGAGTTTTGTATGGGCGAAACTCGGAACTGAATGGGTTTACGATGCCTTTGCTGCATCAACATTCTTTAAAGACTTTTTCAAATCATTTTCAACAAACTTATGAACTCACCAACCTTTGTGTTGACACTTTTTAGCACGTTTATCTCAGGTCGTAAGGCGATAGCATTTCACGGAGCTTTTGGGTCACATGGCATACATTGGAGTCTTGTGTTTTTATCAATTACCATTCGACATGTTTTGTAACCCTTATGTATTATCAAACTTTGGGATCTCATGTTTTGTAAACTTTAACTTTATTTAATCGAATGGTAAACTTTTCAAAACGTCTCATTTTAGAGGCCGTTTTCTGTATCCATGCTTTGTGCTATGACATCATACCCCAAAGACACTATCGTTTCGCTGCGATATTTTGGGGGTGTGACAGATTGATCAGGGAAGGCATTGACATGGTGGAACACACGTACTAGGGCAAAAGAAAGCAGAAGCGTTTATAGGTATGACATGGGATGAATTTAAGCGTTATTGAAAGAGGAGTACGCCGGACAATGAAATGCGAAACTGGAACATGAACTTTATCATCACTCTATGATAGGAGCCGGTCACGCATGCTACTACTGCCGTCGATTCCATGAATTAGCCAACTAGTTCCTCATCCGGGTTACCCCCTGAATCCAAGAGAACCGCGAGGTACATATATGGTCTTGTGCCTGAAATCCGTGGAACTGTGAAAACAATCAGCCGTCTACAATACAAAGTGCAATACGAGGGCCGAACCCCGATTGCACAAGATGGTTAGAAATGGTACTTTGAAGAGCAAAGTTGACAAGAGGAAGGAAGCGAGGTCGAATAATGAATGGCGCATGGACGTGGTAGCAGACAACAAAAGGGCAAGAGTTTTGTGGCAACGGTACTAAACAAAGAGAGTATGCGGGTACACGTCCCAAATGTGCTAAATGTGCTTATCATCATCCGAAGACCAAGCCCTGCCACTTGTGTACAAATTGCAATCGATACGGCCATCTTAAGGAGCATGTAAAAACGGTAACACCGGCTAATGGGTAACATGAGGAATAATCAAAGGACTTGCTTTGAGTGCAACAACCCGAATCACTACCGGAATAATTGTCCTAGGTTGAATGGAACACGTGGACAACCACAGGTAACCAGACCTAGCTTTAGCAAATGAAGGAAATAACCCAAACCAGTAATTACTCAATATCAGTCCACCTCGAGATCGAGCATTCTATTTAGGGACCGAGGCAGCCCGCAATGCGTAAATGGTACGTTTTCCCTAGACCATTAAGTGATCCAATGTATTATTCAGATTCAGTGAGCCTCATTAGATAAGAAACCTGGGACGTAAGTTTTGGCATAAGCGCTTTGACCATACACCCTGATTTCGCAAAACCTAAGGGTAGACCTATAGTTATCATTAATTGAATCACGAGGACGTGATTCCTCTGACATGGGAAGAATGTCACAATTCTCAATTTCCGGTCATTTCTCACATTTACTATTTCATCGTTTATCATAAACTAGGTTTACAAATATTAAATTCGCGTAACCTTAGGGGTTTAGTTGCGAATTCATGAACAATCATCAAGGATATTTCATATAGACTAGGTTTAGTCTACATTTCATTAGTAACATTCTCATCATACTAGTTCATGCATGGGTTTGCATTTTACATTAAACGTTTAATTTCATATTAAATAAACGCTATCGCATAATTAATTATTTTGAACATTTGATCCGATACTTCCAAAAATTATTTCGATATATTTTTATACTCATATTAAGATTATAAAAATAATATTATGAGTTTACCCGGTGTTTTAAATTTATTTTGTATATAAATTGTTATATTTATATAATTACGACGGTTTTCTTAAATATTACACGATAATTATTATTTCACTCAAATTTTGCAAGAAATGCATTTTTATAATTTTTATGACTTCAATATGTTTTATTTTGACCCGTTAAAATTTATTTTTAATTAACGCTACTTTACAAGCTTAAATGTACACTTAATTACTTAACTAAACTTACAAGTATACATCTTAATCTACATCTACTTGTACTTGCACATTTAAAAAAAAGGTATCATGCCAAGATTAATACCCCCTTTTCGACATAAGGGGGTGAGTCACTCACAATTTGCAAAATATCCTACATTTAAATCATATTATACTTTCACTAACACATAGATACTCATTTCTTCTAAGTGTAAAAGATCAAGTCTTTCTTTCCTCTCTTCTCTCTACAACCGGCCACACCATAGGATCAAGAGGAGATCATCCAAAAATTTTCAAGACAAGTTATATACAATCTAGACACACTCTTGATTAAGGTTTTGAAATAAAAACCTTGGGTGTTTAGGATTTATCCTTTGTTCATAAACCTCATCAAGTAACTAGTAAGCATCTCATATTCATTTTCGTCTTTCATACTCATGTTATTTTCATATTATCATGTTTGAGTAAAACATACAAGTTATATGATGTCTATACCACTTAAATTGTTTATAAACTATATAAATTCATATATGTTATCCTATAATTACTCCTTGAAATATATCACTTTTGGTGATGCCTAGGAACCCATGACACCCTAATAAGGTGTATGGTAGGATTAGAATAGCTTCGGAGTTGTTTTGAATTGGTTAGAATAGGTTTTGCGCGTGAAAAACTCATTTCGACAAGTCTAATTAAGGGTCTGATCAAAATTGTGAAATCTGGAATTTTCGACAGTGGATAAATATTTTTGGGCTAGACATTGGGAAAATACACTTTAAAACGAAAACGTGATCGCTTGAACGGATTAAAACGGAGTTATAACGAAGAAGTTATGAATTTTTGAAGTTTGACGACGAAAACTATAAAAACCGGAAAATTCAGCATGTTACGTCCACTTTTTACGAGTCAAAAATGGGTCTTAAGCGTTATGAAATGTGTCGATTTATCAAAAATATATAAGTTTACTTTGATATGAAGCTAAAAAAATTTGGAGAACAAATATTTTGGAGAACAAAATTTGGAGAACAAATATTTTGGAGAACAAAAGTTGGAGAACAAATATTTTGGAGAACAAAAATTTGGAGAACAAAATTTGGAGTACTTTCTCTTATAACATGATGTTTTCTAGTCAAAGTAAGTTCGCCTAGCCTAATTTCCAAAATGTCCAACCGTCATCAAGCGGAGTTGAATGAATAAAATACGGTCACTTAAACTTTGCCGAAAACCACCCTTAAACGATATCTTGGACAAAAGTACCATACTTTACCTATATTTTCCTCCATGATCGAGACCTCTAGGATGAAAACTTAAATGCTAAAACTTTGAGATAATGATACAAGCTTCCCAAAACCGTTGAGTTTGTTTCCTAACACTCGATGTGCACCATTTTACGACTAGCTTTTCAAGGCCATTTAGTCACTTTCATGAAATTTTCAACGACATTATTTTACGATGAAAAGTTATAATTTCATAATAAATCACTAAATGACTATCGTAGGATATCATTTCAATATAAATACTTGTAAAGTAATTTAAAAATGGTCAAGACGTTATGAGATTATTTTTCGACGATAAGTATCATTTTCAAAAATTCACAAGTGGTATAGATATCATACGAATTGCATGCATAATATTACATTGTAACTTATCATATATTATATCATTCATAATAGGTCGCGGTTAGAGAGCGCTCATTTCTGCATCCACTTTGTCATCATAACTATGCAACATGAGTTCATACCCCGCTTTTACTCGTTTAAATTCTTACAAACTCTTTGGGGAGATCCATGCTTAAATACTTGTTTTACTCTTGCGAATACTCAAACCATTTATACAATTGTGTTACACTATACTTCTTATACTCTTTGGACATTATGTGTGGTTTATTTCGATATGTGCCTTAATGTGCTAAACTTGTTTCCAATTATGCTTCAACATACATACTTTAGCAACTGGTTACCATGAGCCGGCTGCGGAGAGGTATTGATAGTACTATCGGGCCGACGCCCCACCCTTGTGTCCCTGATGACTTGACCTGGGGTGAATATAATCCGTTATTCAATGAGATACAACAAACAATGTAACTTGTCAAGAGGTTCAGTTGGATGTGATTATTTGCATTAAGTACTTGTATATATCGTAGGCACATATGTCCTACTTACAAACAAGATTGACAATTCTATTTTAGGCAATGGGTTGTGAACACATAGGTTGCGAGTTTTGTATGGGCGAACTCGAACTGAATGGATTTACAAAGCCTTTGCTGCATCAACATTCTTTAAAGACTTTTTCAAATCATTTTCAACAAACTTATGAACTCACCAACCTTTGTGTTGACACTTTTAGCATGTTTATCTCATGTCATAAGGCGATAGCATTTCATGGAGCTTTTGGGTCACATGGCATACATTGGAGTCTTGTGTTTTTATCAATTACCATTCGACATGTTTTGTAACCCTTTATGTATTATCAAACTTTGGGATCTCATGTTTTGTAAACTTTAACTTTATTTAATCGAATGGTAAACTTTTCAAAACGTCTCATTTTAGAGGTCGTTTTCTGTATCCATGCTTTGTGCTATGACATCATACCCCGAAGAAACTATCGTTCCGCTACGATATTTTGGGGGTGTGACACCTAGCTAAGAAAAGATATCTACTTTCGATCTAGACCAGGGTAGCTTTGCTATAGCCATGGTACCTGGCTAGAGTCGCTTGAGGCCCTACTGAGATCTCGTTGCGCTATTGGAAGGAATATTGTTGGAATGTTGGATGTATATCTGCCTTAGTCTCACATAGCAAATAAACACTATCAGGTCCACCACTGAATTTATGATTAAACCTATGAACTCACCCATGTTAGCTGACCTTTTTAGCATATTTTCTCAGAAAATTAAGATGATGTTCAAATTGCTTGTTTCTTGGAGGCTTGGCAAAGGGGCATGGTTGGAGGATCATTCTAAGACTCTGATATATTTGTGGACCTAACTTATGTTCTCTTTTGGGCCTTACTTTTCAGTATTTTGAATGAATGTAACCAAATAACTAAATATTGGATTGGTTTTATGTAACGTTTTATGCTATCTTATTTTCCTATGCTTGTGTTGTGTACCAATCCAGCAGCACCCCAAAAGCTTGATTAAGTCTTCCGTTGTACTAAATTTTGGGGGTGTTACAGATTGGTATCAGAGCCAAGGTTATAGAGAACTAGATACCTATCAAAAACCTAAACTATAACCGCTTTTCATAAAAATTGATCCTTGGCCGACGCATGCTAGCCTTCCAAGCCGAAACCTCTTGAATTGAGTTTGGAATGTTATGAGATTGCGATATGATTATTGAGTTTGGAATGTTATGAGATTGCGATATGATTATTGAGTTTGGAATGTTATGAGATTGCGATATGATTATTGAGCTTGGAATATTATGAGATTGCGATATGATTGATATGTCTTGAAAATTATATGAAGTTGTGGTTATATGATAGAATGGCGAATTAGGACTTATGCGGTTGTGTCTTAAACATGTTTTGAGTAATGCGGTATTCACAGATTTTTGAATTAAATAATTGACATTATGTGATGATACGGAGGGTTCAGGGTCGAGAAGACTTCCTTTTCTACGAGCAAGTTTTTCAACTCTCTAGGCAGTGAACCTAATCGTTGTAGTGTAGTATGGGGTAAGCCCATAGTATTGATTCGTTCTCTAGGGGAATAAGAATGCTAGAAAGAGATATATGACGAGAATGTGAGGTTTAGGGAGATTCTTTTTAGTCTTTTTTATATTTTTGAAAGCAAGTAAATATCTCGGGGTATAATAGTGGGGGGTGGTACTTCTACCGATTTTAGCTACTTTTAATAACTACTTACTAATTAACTGCTTAACTAAGGATAGATTATGCTAATTGTAGATGTGCTCGTATGATGATTAAAGATGTGTTTACTTAGATGTTCTTACTCCCTAGTTATCTCCTATTGGTCGGTTGAATTGTCACATCCTCATCTTAGTTGGTGCGTTGTATTCCGTTTGATCGTAGGGTAGTGCCTAATTCCCTAGTTCTATGAATTGCAACTCTCATCTAGACTATCCGGGATTGGCGAGTACAATGGTATCTGTGACATATTGGATTTCACAATCACACAAGCAATCACAAATATGGGCGTATAATTATATGGTTTTAGAGAGAGAAAGTGGGATATTCTAGTAAGAGAAACTCATGGAAGGTTAGATTCCAAATGAACATCCAACCCTCTCCCTTGTGGGCAGAGGGCTACTTATACAAAGTAATACGCCCTCCTACGGGCTGTGGATCAGGCATACAATGGGTAAAGACCCTTCCTTCCTCCACGGTGTTGCACTATACTAAACTATGCTAATAACTAACTAACAAATAACCTAATGAACGATATGTCTAAGAGCTAACTTAAGCTAGATTATACATGGGGTGACCGATGCTTCACAATAGAATTTCCAATTCCTAACAATCTCCCCCTAAGGGAGGTCACCCCATGATTTACATTGTGAATCCTAGCATTCTATTTAATCTTTAATCTTGAGCTCGTAGACATCAAATCATCAAAATATTCAAACTTTGTGCTTCCGTGGTGATTTCATCATTGTTCAACTACAATGTATATTTCGTGGAGGTTATAGAGCTGATCCACATTGATGATCTTTGAGCTTTAATAGAGATCATCAGCCACAGTTAATCTCAGCATCACCCATTGTTGTGTTGCCAGCATATGATGTTGTGACACTTGGACCGACATGCTCACATTCTGGATCATGATATCTTCTTATCAGAGTAGCGGAAGCTTTAGTTGATTCATGATATTTGCATCAGCGTAGCAGAAGCATGGAGTGAAAATATCATAGTCATTGATGCACTTATCATGATTTCTTTAGAAATGAATGTGTTGAGTGAGCATGCGGCTATGGATTGACCGCTTCATTCTGATTAGTGCAAATGTCCAAGGCGTACTGCATACAAAGCTTAGCAATAAAGTGCATAAAAGTGTCTTTGATCACTTTCGTTGAATTGAGGTACACGGCCCACGGTTCCCCGTTGATTAGTACAAGTACTGCCTGTGATCAGGTATAATTTCGAAGAGTTTCCTTGATAGGGTTTCGCAGCTGCTCTAGCTGTTCTCAAACCGGAACGTCTCAAAGAAGACAACACGGAGTGAGTGAACCAGCAAATTGAGATTCACTGATTGATGAAAATAGATTTGAAAAATAATCGTGTACCGCTCAATAGAAATTGTTTTTGCAATACAACGAAGGTTTTAATGAAAATCAATTATCAATCATAAACACCTTTTATTTTGAAGTATTAGTACACAGTCGATGTGCTAGAGAAAAGAGTTTTTAACCACAACGACCGGTTTTTCAAAGGTATCCGTCAATCCATAACCTGAACCAGGATTGATTCAAAAGATTGAATCGCCCCATTGTTTCTGTTCAGTTGTCACATGGTTGATCTATTTGATAGATCTCACATGCCACCTACCAGGAGCTTGTTTGATGTTGGCTCCAAAAGGCTTTCCATCTTCATTGTGAATATGTTTGCATATCACTCAGATGTTCTGGCAATACCACAAGGATAATGCGTAGGACTCATAAGATATAATCTCTCTTTCCACATTGTGTGAAACATAGAGTCTTCATTGACAGTGTCCTAAAGAGATTTATATGATGATCTCGTGGCTCTTGACTCAATAGTGCATATTTGGTTCCTATGCCGGAGACTAGGGAGAGGGTCTCCTTCTTCAATATCAACAAACTCTAAGAGAAAGTCGATAGATAATGTCGATTCCCCGTGAGAATGAAACAAGTCCTTTTAAGAGGAACTTGAGTAGCTTGGGAAGTTGTAGTGCAGGCCATTTGGGTCCATGACGTCTTGTATTCAATACCGATGTTACCTTGGTAACCATCAGTAGCATATGAATTGAACCCGGTTTCTGCCCTAAGGTTGAATAAATGGAGGGCTATTTCTTTTCACCCTTTTTTCCATTCATTTCTTTTTCATTCTTCAACCCCTTCAGTGCTTACCGCGACTTCATAACTAGAACTTTGTTGGGTTTATTCCAGACTAGCTCGTCTCACCGCACTCTTCCCATAAATCACTTTTCTCCTTTTTTCATCATACCTAAGGACTTCTACACTATCTAGTGGATTGTCCCTGGGTAGATCCCTCCGGTTCTGGCGGATCGTGGGAACTAATACCTAACCTTACCATCCTTATAACTCCATGCATAAAGTAAAATGGTCGGTCTTTTGGTACAGTTCATTCTTCCATAAAACCAATTGAAAAAATTATTTGGAAAAACAATCAAGGTACTTGTGATATAAAGTCAAAGCATTTTGTACCTTAATAATTTTGATCATTTAGAAATGCTCCCCCTCAACATGTGCATAGGATCTTGAAATTGTTTAGCACATGGAGGCAAGAGATCTTTGAAATAATTTCTTGATCACAAATTCCGTAGAAAAATCCATTTGATTTTCTTGGTAAGTTCTCCCCCTCAATATGTGCATAGGATATTTGAAATCATTTTATCACATAGAGGAAAGAGATCTTTTGAAATACAACCATGATTACCAAATATTTAGAAACCATTTAACACACAATCAAGGTACCTTATGTTAAAACATGAAAATCTTTGTACCTTGAAGATTTGTATTAGTTTTGAAATGCTCCCCCTTAATATATGCTTCGAGATTCGAAAAGAGTTTAGCACATATTAGAGAGCAGTATGCACTTTGAGACAAAAATGGTCATCTTTTATCATCTTTCATATTTATATCACATTTTCTCCCCCGATCAAAAATTTCAAATCCTTTGAGATTTTGGATCTCAAGTGATTTAAATATGTATGAAACAAAACATTTGTTGGAGAAAAATGTGTCCGGTTTTATATGATCTGAAGTGGACAACACTCAAGTTCCCTTTTTAGATAAAAAGGGAAACCACAATACATAACCTAACACTATTACATACATTATAGTTGTTCATGGTACATACACCACATTTTACACATCAAAAATTCAAAACAGAAACTACTTTCGGAAGATGTCTTCATTCAGTTTGTTGAAGTAGTTTGTAATGACCTTCACGAAGTCTACCACCCACAAAACTTTCAAGGCTGCGATAATTCTAGTCTTTAATCTTCGTCCGATTGCAGCAATGAAATCTTCACACATCTTCAAGTCCTGTTCAGACCAGAATCTAGTTTTGTTCCACTGCTTCATGTCAATCTTGATTTCCTTCACTCTTGATTTCAATTCTTGTTCAACCATCCTGAGTGTACCATCACTGAACTTGTATAGCTCGCATAACCTCATTAGCATTCTTGTCCCGTATCTGTCGGTAAAGATGATGGCTCTAAGAGTGTCAATCACTTTATATTCGTGGTGAAATTCAAGACCTGAGGCTTCCCATTGCGGTCTTGTTAGGTTGACGCAGGTCTGATAGCTTTCCATTCCTAGCTGAAAATCCTCAACCCTTTTTCGAATGACCAAGCCTCTGATCTAGAGATTGACAGCAGGTGAGAGAGCCTTCTTCTCACGAACAGGAAGGTGGTCAAGATGTCCTTGTAGGTTCAGAAGGTAGAGATCTTCAAAGTCATTTGGCATCAAGTGTTTGAAGTCGCTCTCTTCAATAACATGCTCTTTCAAATCTGCTCTTCGAAGAACAATCTTCTTCAAGTAATCATAGCCATAGATTGAGAAGATCTCTATATTGATGACACTTAGAATGTGAAGCTTGGATCGAACAGCTTTACGACTCTTGTTAGCACTATGTCGGTCAATGTAGAATTTCTTCTTCTTGAACCACAAATGAGAAATGCCATATGAGGCAGCAATGTCATACTTTTGTTCTTTGTTAGCCCAGAATTGATCCGGTACCATCTGTTCAAGACCCTGATCAGAGTAGGTAGCGGCTTTCATCTTCGAAATCGATAAGGCTGGTCTGCTTTCAGAAGTTTGAGCACATAGATATTCTAGGTCATGGTTGAAAAAGAACTCTGATTGAATGGTCATTTGTCCAGGTTCACCACCGAGAGGAAGAGGCATGTTCACATTGAAACGAATGATCTGCTCACTGACTTGATCACTCAACATCTTATGACATTCTTCCATATGGTATTGGAGCTAATTGGCATCTGAGTGAAAAACCTTGACAATTTCAAAAGCTGGTCCTTCAAGATCCTTTGGAGTGATGGACGAGATTCCCTTCTGTTCACAAAACCACTTAATAAAGCTGCCCATATCTCCTGTGATGTGAAGAAGAGAGTCTTCACGGGGCTTCATAGTTGGTAGTTATTGTTGAAGCCCGTTATTGTCGGGATCATTTGTCGACTGGAATGGACCATGAAGGTTCTGGAGTTTGAGGCCTCTCTTCGGTGAGCCAGCTTTGAATTGTGTCTTTTGAAGGTGCAACTCTAGTGATATTAAAGCGTTCACCTGACACGTATGCATCAAACCAATCATCTTCAGATGGCATGGGGATATGTTTGGTGGATGCATCATCATCATCGGATTCTGACTCTGCTATGAAATGCGATTCTTCATGAAGCACCTGGTCTTCTGGTATAGTGGAGAATGTGGGTGTAAACCTTGAATCAACTGTTGTTCAAGCCGCAGATTTCTTATGAATTCCCTGATCTCCGGATGGACTAGATTGATTGGAAGGTTTTGGTGGTGATGATGGTAGTTGTGGTGGAGGTGTAGAGGTTGTATTAGAAGATCCACCAGCCCCAGAAGTTCCAGCTCCTCTAGTTGGAGGTGAAGGAGGTGGTGGTGGCTTGGGGCCTCCAGACTTATCCTTTGATTTCATCAGAACAATCTTTCTTTTCTTCTTATCTTCCCTTTCACGAACATCCTCTACAAACTGCTGATAATTATCAAGCCTCATCGATTCCTCGAGTGCATCGTATAATTTCTTATGCGTATTGTCCAGATGCTCTCCTGCTTCATACATTCTTTCTGAGAGAACTGATCTCATGTCAGAGATTGGCAAGTCTTTGAATCGCTGAAGTAATGGAGCCTTCATTGCCCATTCAACCGCATCTTTATTATCTGCTTCTATTGCCTTTGTTACAATCTCATTGAGGTTAAGATTCTCCAGCTTTTTGACACGACTATCAAGATTATTGACGGCGATAGGAAAGTGCTTCTCAATAGTCGCAATACGTGTCATAGCCTCTTCGAGCAATTGCTCAGTCGTTTTGACAGGAGGAGGTGAGGCAGGAGGTTATGAGACAGGAGGTGTGATGGTTTCACTGATGGTGACAACTTTTGATGGATCATTAGCGGGTTTGGGTGGTGGAAGTACGGTTGTATGAGATGGTGCTGACATAGGAGGGATGGTTGAAGTGTCTTGCTGTATGTCGACGGTAAACATGGACTCTACTTCCTCTTTCTCATTACCTTGCTTAAGAGTCTCAGTGTCTGAGGGTTTGTCATTTATAAACTGATCACCGAAAGAGAAGTCTGTATCTAGATTCTTCAATGAGGATAGAGAATCAGTAGACATGATAGGTTCCTTCATATGCCTGGTTTAATCATATCTCGACTCAAGGTTCTCCTGTAAGTCTTTCTGCAACTTTTCATCATCATTTTGATCAGGTTGGGTATCACTTGATGCAGGAGTTTCTTCTTGTGCTTCGGATACCTCCTTTTCCAATCCAGATTGTTCTTGAGCTGAAGATGATTCAACACTTCTTTTCTTCAGCTCAAATTGAGTGGTAGTTCTTGATGGTGAAGAGGAGAAGGTCAGAAGCATGTGAGCGGCTTGTTCGGCATCTACACCAACAATCCCTTTCCCTTTGTCTTGTGTGATTGGAGTTGTTTGGCGTGGCTCTGGTTCAGGTTCTCTTAACACGACACCTCCAACTGGTGGTCTCATGTTTAGGCTTTCCAAGCTTTGTTTAATTCCTTGCTGCAAATTAGCCTCGTCTTCATCAACCAATTGACTGTCACCCTTTGGTGTCTCAGTGCCCCCAACAATTTCCTTTTCCGCATCATTCTTTCTTTTTTCTCTTTGAAGAAGTGTCAGTAGGATGTGATATGTCACGTCTCTTCTTGGGAAGGGCAGCATATGAGGACTTTGTTCTGGAAGTGGGCTTTGTAGCTTTGGGTTGGGATGGAATGGGAGAGTCCTCAACATTGGATCTGGATGCCCTTTTCTTGTATAATTTGAAGTGATCAGTCTTCTTAATATCGTCTGTGAGAAGAATATCAGGAATGGGCAATCCAAAGATTTCCTTATTGAAACCTCTCGCAATGTATTTGAGATTACCCTAGAACAAATTCATCCTTAGCATTATGGAGGATTGATTCACTCCTGGGATTGAAGTTATGAGTCTGTTGCATGTACTGGATAACAAGCTTCGAGAATCTGATGCTAGGAATCACAAGTTTGTGTACTTTCTTTCTTCCTTGAGCTTGATTCTGAACGTTTGTTCTATCGGTGATAAATGTGTTCATTGACAACGAGAATTCTTCCCAAATACGTTCTGAGACATTAATGTTCACCCCATTGACGAGACCCCATAGGATTTGCATAATAGGTATCCTTACTTTATCGAACCCCGGGTTTTGCCAGATAAGCATAAGTTGAGAATGGTGGTTATGGCTCTCCGTGGTTGATACATGTGTCCATGATATCAAGCCCTTGATATGCCAACTTGATAACCCAAACAAATCAGAAAGACTATTAGCTCTTCCGCACTAGGGGAGGGCGATCGTATGGTGGGGTCACAGGTGTGTGATTCTAGGGCCTTGCTGAGAATGTCAGATGTGATTTCAAATTCCTTATCATCAAGCTTGCAGGAATAAGTGGCGGAGATCTTGTTCCATGTGATGGTGTTCCAAAATTGTTGTAGGTAAATGGAAGGGATAGAGCATTGCTTGGTCATGGCACTGAAGAAATTAGTGTTTTTAAGAATATCAATTGCCACTTTGAAGATTGGATTTTGTTGAATCCTTTCCATGTCCACATAACAGTTACTTTTCCCAATCTCTACCCATTTGTCTACTGGAAGAATTTCATTGTCTGTAAGATCTGTGGGTGGAGCAGAGGTAGCAAGGTTCTCAGATGAGGTAGTGTTTGTCATTGATGATCTAAAGATACACACATACAACACAAATGATTGATAGCATGTTAGTTTAGATGTGGTTAGTTAAAGCAATTTTTAAGGCAATTTCATGACAAAACACTATGAGTAGCACCCATGATAGATTACAGATAAGTAGATTGACTTGCTTAGGAAGTAGATTACGTAACTTTTGTAATTTTTCAAAGTAACAAATCATGTTGACAAAGTATTTCAAGACACAAGTCGATTTGAGTCAAAAATGTGAAGAGCAAAGTTGCTATAATAGGATTTCATGAGACAAGTTGCTATTAAGGAAGTGTTATAACAGATTTCTTAAACAAGTTGTTAATTCAGGTTGCTGCAAGAGGAACCAGATACAAATTGCTTAAACAATAATGTTATAGCAAGTCGCTAAGAGCAATTTGTCAATACAAATCGCTACAAGAAATCCTGAACCGATTCGCTAGCATGAAATACTTACAGCAAGTCGCTTTACACATTTTGACAAAATCAAGTTGCTACATGAAAATTATTAACAAGTCGCCATGGCAAGTCGTTAACTTGTCAAAATAAGTCGCTATAAGAAAAATACATCGCAAGTCGCCTTAATGAAAACATTTAAGTAAGTCGCTAACTTGTAAAGACAAGTCGCCATCGAAAGAAACAAGGCCAAGTCGCTACAAATGAAATCACTAAGTCGCTAACTTGTAAGGACAGTTGCTATCAAAAGAAACAAGGCCAAGTCGCTACACATCAAATCGCTAAGTCGCTAGCAAGAACGCTATACTAAATCTATGAACCAACTCGCTATGAAGAACACTGGTAAGTCGCTACCAAGAACAAAGCTTATCATACGCATTTTACCACAATCCAATCAATATATACACACAATCAAACCGCTATAATGAACGCGTACAATCAATCCACAAACACAATCAATTTCAGAAACACAACCCAAATCGAACCACATACAAATGATACAACAAGTCGCTCACAAACCCATTAATACATACAAATATGCAAGATTACATCTATCCTAGTGAACCCAAACAACACTTTAATCCATTAACACATATATATATCAAGTGTTTCATTCAACGAGTCCATTAACAAACCTAGACGAGGGGAGCAAATGTCGAGGATCAAGTGTACAGTGGAATCTGTTTAGGAAACTGAGTTAGGGGATGCATATAATTCACATGATTTGAGACAAGAATGATTAACATAAACTTTACCACAAACAAATCGCTAGCAAGAAGTCACGAGAGAGAGAAAATCTTTTGAGAGTTTTTGAAAATATGTAAGTGTGAGACAAGTCGCTAGGGGATAAGAACAGATTTTTCAGGTTTACCAAGTTAACACATTCAGTCCCTGTACTTGTGCAAAATAAGCAACTCGCTAGTAAAGATAAAGGACAAGTCGCTAACCTTGATTGAAGCAAGTCGCTATCTATCAAGTCGCTATCTATCAAATTTTGTACTGTTAACACTTTCAGTCCTTGAACTTATCAGATAGCATGCAAATACAGTTTCTCAAAACATGTAGAATAATATCAGATAGCATGCAAATACAGTTTCTCAAAACATGTAGAATAATATGACAAATACCCAAAAGTGACATATCATAGATAAGCAATATAGCACCGAGGACATAACGAAGCAAGACTTAAACATGCATCAGCACACAATACATATCAAACAATTGTGCAGAGAGAAACAGAGATAACGAGATAACTTGAAATATTCTCCCCCTCAATCAATGTCACCAATGAACATTGATTGAATTCTAACCCCCTGTTATAAAACTAGATAATATCTTTTGTTCGAACTTCATCTATGGACCAGTGTCATTATTGAATGACATTTCTAGAACCGTAGATGTTATCGATTACAAGAGATACACCTTTTATCAGATTGAGGGTAAAGATAAAAAATGATTTAATTAAGAAAAAAAATGATTTTTTATTTTTGATTGAATTTTAATTATTATTATTATTTATTTTATTTTATTATTATTTTTTTATTTTTTTTAACAGAAAACTAATTTGTACACTGATTTAAGAGAACGAGTCCTGATTCAGGTTGAACAGGAGTCAAAGTACGAGGTACATCAATTCTGGCAAGCTACAATTCCTGAGTGAGCAATCTTCATTTTTTATGGAAACCAAGTCATGATGTTCATGATTGAATTAAGCATTCTACCTGAAAAAGACTGAGGACACTTTCCACTAGTAACACATGTAGTATTGCAGATAGATGGGTTAGTGACATGAGTAACCTCACTACTGGATGTAGCACAGTTTGATCTAGGAGTGTCATTAATAGAAATCCCTTTAGGTTCAATATTCTTGAAGAGTTTTCCTGTGGGCATCCACTTAAGGCAAGATCTAGGTATGTAAGTCCGTTTAGATCCTGAAAACTTAAATAACCTACTAGTGGGAATCCATTTGAAACAGCTGCTAGTAGATTTGGATGTAGACACTTCCTTCTTTTGAATATTGGTCCTTTTGTAATTAGTTTACTTAGGGGATTGATCACCCATTTGATGCTTCTTATGAGAACTAGATGAACTCCTAGTATTCATGATCTTAGGACTTTGAACATTAAACTGGGGTTTGTTATTCATCATATCGGAATGAAATAGTGAAGTGACTGGTTTTGACAAAACAATATTCGCATCAACTTGGGAGGCAAGCTTAGATTTCGATGGTTTAAATCTTTCAGTTCTAAAAGCATTGGGGTGCCTAACTACAGTATGTTTTGAGTTGTTCTGAATAATTGGCTTTCCCAAGGTTGATGGTTTTGCAAACTTAGTGTTCACCCTATTTCCAATAGATTTCCTAAGCTCATTTTTTAATGCAACAATAGTGAAGCTCTTATCCTGAACTTGGGCTTTGAGGGCATCAATGTTTGCCAACAAGGAGTTAGTTTGATCTATCAACTTGGAATTGTTCTCTACTAAGTTCATTCTTAATGACTCATTTTCCCTTACTAGGTTGGACACACATAGAGCCAATTTATCATTCCTAGATTTAAGCGTACCACTCCTCTCATGATTAGGATTGTTAATCCCATGATAATCATTCTTATGCACATCTGAGAGTTGTAATTTCAGATTGCATATGGTTGAATCTTTGTTCTGAATCTGGGTTTTTAAGTGGTTAATTTCAAAAAAAAATCGAAATTCTGGGAATTCCTGATTAATGCAAGGTTTTGCAGCAAGAAAACTTTCTTCTTTTTGTTGTATTGCAATTTCCAAGGAAATACAATGTTTTTCAAGAATTGAGTATTTGTTTGAAAGTTCATCATAAACCCCTTTTTCAATCATGTCATTAGTTTTAACAATTTTAGATTCAGGTTCAACCATGACATATTTAACAATATCATGTTCAGAGTTAGGAACAAATTGATCGTGTACATTAGCACATGCATTATGTTGATCGGCTATGGTACCTCATCGCATGAAACCTGTTCATTTGCAGATTTGTCATCGATTCACCACATGCATAACAGAGTTGTCATGTAAGCTGTTTCAAGCTTTTTCTCGACTCGAGCCTTTGTGTTCAGACCGTTTCATCATCCTTTGTTGCAACCGAAATTCTCATTCGCATCATCTATTCTTTCAACTGATCCATTGCCCAACATATCACAACCTTCACTTAACTTAAATTGACACCCATTCAACTCATTCAAATTATCATTCTCTTGAGCAACTTCCTTAATGTATATTTCCATATTACCCATAAGTTGAATAAATGTGTTTATGAACTCATGAATTTCCATTCCAGATGTTTTTGAATGAAATTCCATTCAAGTCATGATCAAAATCGAGGAATATTCCCCTTGATAAATGGTTGAAATTGATTGAAGATTAATTGAAGAGCTGCATTAGAATCATCAGTTGATACCTTC
Source organism: Chrysanthemum makinoi (assembly GCA_910596185.1). Classification (NCBI taxonomy): domain Eukaryota; kingdom Viridiplantae; phylum Streptophyta; class Magnoliopsida; order Asterales; family Asteraceae; genus Chrysanthemum; species Chrysanthemum makinoi. Next base: position 34,865,446 of record OU343219.1, read on the forward strand.
TTTTTGGTAATTTGAAGCCTCGCAGTTCTTAAGTTCAAGAGCACGGTTCTTGTTAAAGTGGGTAGATCCTGACGAAGGAGAGCACTGCATGTACGATCCATAGTCAGTGATAACAGTTGTTTGAGGTGCTGATGAAGTAGTTGAAAGGGCTCAATGTTACATTCCATTTGCCTTGCATCATGTGTCATTAACAAGTGTGACTCTTTGAATTTTGACTCAGATTGTGAAGTGTTTTGATCATAAATTGCTGAATCAATCAAGGTAGAACATTCTGAATAGCAACCGCGTTTCATTATTCTGTGAGGTATCATAAAGTTCAAGCACTTTGGAGATTAAAGGGTCATTGATGTAAGACATTGTGTTGATGGATATTAGATATGAGTAACTTGCATCAATTCACCAAATTGCTATAAAGACAAGTCGCTAATAGAACAACTCGCCAAGAACAATAAAACCAAGTCGCTAGAAAATTTAGAACCAAGTCGCTAATCCCCAAGTCGCTAGGTAGCAACTCGCTAAATCTCAAGTTACAGTGAATCAAGCCGCTAAGCCCAAGTCGCTAAGACCCAAGTCGCTGAACACAAATCGCTATGGTACCAAATCGCTAAACAGTCAAGTAGCTAAGGAACAACTCGCTAAGAACTAAAAGTACAAGTCACTAGAAATAATGAAAGCAAGTCGCTACCCCTCCAAGTCGCTAGCCGTAGTGGAGAATCCACTAACTTGTACTGTTTTTCGGCTTGTCTCAATAGACAAGTCGCTACAACTAACACTGTAACTCTCGCTAAAATTATGAAGCAAGTCGCTACGATGAAATTTAACTCCGAGACTCAAGTCGCTACCATGAAAAACTTCAAAACCACACTTTTCAATCCAAAACAAGCCAAACCACAGTGATTCAAGCTTTCCAAATTAAAACCTAAGCACTTACAATGATTCTAAACACAAAAGTACACTCAAGATTCAAACTTTAACACAAGAAATGATCCAAATGATGCAAAAACCACTAAACTTTCTCAAACTCAAAAACCATCTAAAACCACTAGAAATCCAAGGATATGTAAGAGAGATGATCAAACTATGGCTCTTGATACCATTTGTGACATATTGGATTTCACAATCACACAAGCAATCACAAATATGGGCGTATAATTATATGGTTTTAGACAGAGAAAGTGGGATATTCTAGTAAGAGAAACTCATGGAAGGTTAGATTCCAAATGAACATCCAACCCTCTCCCTTGTGGGGAGAGGGCTATTTTTACAAAGTAATACACCCTCCTACGGGCTGTGGATCAGGCATACAATGGGTAAAGACCCGTCCTTCCTCCACGGTGTTGTACTAGACTAAACTATGCTAATAACTGACTAACAAATAACCTAATGAACGATATGTCTAAGAGCTAACTTAAGCTAGATTATACATGGGGTGACCGATGCTTCACAATAGAATTTCCAATTCCTAACAGTATCTTCCTCGAATACTCTACTATCCTTAAGCTACAACTCACGCAATAAACACAATGAATGGCCTAAGTGCACTCTTAAGCTTTTTTGCTATTTAGGACGCTCAACAATACCTGTTAGAATAAGCCAAGCTTTCCTTACTCTAGTCAGCCACCAATTAAGACAAGATACAACCTAACAATAATTAACAAATATGTCTCATTCCAGAATTTTGCTTTCAAAAGACCTAAAATGTGAAAAGGAACGATTTTAAATAGTAACGGATATAAAATGTGTCGATTTAGGGCTTAAATGACCCTCTAAAAGCGTATGTTTTAAATCCTTATCAAATATCCCTACACTTGAAATTTGCTTGTCCTCAATCAAATGTGCTTTTGGCCAATCAATTTATAAGTTAGGGGGCATGAAGCATTGGTTTAAAATAGTCTACAACAAGTACAAGCGCCACAATAGTCATAAGAAGCACGAAAATTATATACTAGCACCTCACAATTGGTGTTTGGATCTCTCATATCTCGGGTTTATATGAAATATAATATGAATGAAAATGAAAGATAAACACTCATTACCTGGCATAGTACATAGATTACCATAGGCTTGAGAATAGATCAAACATCCACCGCTTTGGCGTAAGCACCTAGGAATAACTATCTAAGAGGTCTTTGCAAGGGTTGTAACGTTAGGCTTAGGGTAGGAAAGTAAAGGGTTTTGTTAGATAGGAGATATTTAGTGGTGGCAAGTCAAAAATCTTATCTTACAAGCATGTAATGCGTGGCGTTGCTAAGCAAGCCAAGATCACTAACCCTAAACAACTTGAAACAAAACATAAACTTAAACTTGAAAGCATAAATATAAAGATAGATGTAGGATGATAGCCCGTATGTTTTTCTCATTTTTTCATTTTTTCAACAACTCTTTTCTTTTTCCGATTTCTATTTATTATTTATTATTTTTTCATACCTTTTTACTCTACCCTCCTCTACGATAACATCAAAATAAAAGGATTTATAGGAGCATCCCTACACTTGAGTTTTTATTTCACTAACACTAATTGACCCGAATTGAAAAGATAAAAACACTTTGAGTATTTAATTACGTAGACAAATGGAATTTGAATTTATCGTTCTCATCCGTTACTCCATAAAATATTACTTTAACCCATGAGTCCCAATCGTCTCAAAACTGTATAAAAATGATATGACTCGACTTAGCAACCATGCAAGTAACTAGATAATTGAACTAAGGGTTTAGTAATGATAACAATAATGCACTAAAGATGAGTGCATACAAGGTAGGCTAAGGCGATTTGGGTGTAACATTTGGGGGTGGATTGTAAACAATGCTCTTCATTGATATTTCGGAAAACCGGAACATCACGAGAACCGCAAAAAGGATAGGCTCTGAGGGGTTAACTAAGGGTATCGTGTACTAAAGATGAGTACATCGCAAAGGTGTGGGGAAAATTACTCAACCAATGGAAGAGGTAATTATATGTGTTTAAAACAAAGGTTATCCTAATGCCTCTTATCATTTAGTTAATCATAACTACACGAATGTAGTCTCACTAGCGATCTTGGAATGTATCACAAAATAAGTTCTAAATCTATTATACTACCAGTACACTCACTAAGCATTAAAGGTGAATGCTTTTATTCCTAAAAATCTAGGGGCGAACCTCACATTTTCGGGGTGGAATTTGAGTCGTATACGGTTTTTGTGCTAGTCATATAATTCCTATCCATGAGACGCTTTATTAAGACTAAAGTTTAACTCGTAAATGCCATAAAAAATTTAAATTTGGTGCTAAAATTGCCCTAACAAATATTTCTCAGTTTATTACACAAATTATCAAGGACAAGATAAATAATCAAGTGAGTGAATAGTTTCTAAGTTCCCGTTTTATTCTCCTCCCTACACTTAAACTGAACATTGTCCCCAATGTTCTGAAAAGTATCAAAGTTATGAAAAAGGAAGGTAAGTTAAAGAGAAAGAAACTAATACTCCCCTGATTAGCTCGGTAGGATATGTATGAAGTTGCAGTTAAATCCTCCTCCAAGAAGAATGAATAAGTAATAAGCGTTGCTTCCTATGTATTTTCTTCTTGTCTAATATAACCTGCACACTTAAAAGAAAACAAACTAAACCTTCGCTGTAAAATCGCAAACTATATATGACACACAACTAAACTAGAAAACAAGTGAGATATAATGCTTGTGGAATGGATGTTTGCCGTTTTTCTGGAAAATTAAGAATTGGAAATTTCCAAAAATTACAAGTTGCACAGAAAACGAAACTGACATTCTGTTTTCACATTTCCTGACATCATCAGGTGTTAATCCGATGTCACAGTTGTCCTGACAAAAAGTGGTCTGACACGTTTTTCTGGAAAAAATCTAGAAAAATTACCTCATTAAAACCTGGAAAAACTTCTGCAAAACATTCATTATGACTCGATACAAGCATTTGACTCTAACAAACACACCAATATATACAATTTCTATTATTGTTAGTCTCATGTTCATGTTCTTAAAAACATATGTGATCTTCCCTACACTTATCTTTTTGTAAAATACCTTTATATGCAATTAAGACGAGGTTAAAAACAAAATAAATCATTTTCACAAAGTTTAACATGAGAATAAGCAACAGTGAAAAAGATATATAAACACACAAACAAAATTGAAAAACAAAACAAGAAAACAATTAATCATGGGTTGCCTCCCACGAAGCACTTTTCTTTATTTATGAGTCTTGTAGCTAGACTCGAAGTCGTGCTCCTACGTGACTTCCTTACCGTCATCTTCTTTCTCATGACGATCTCTATTGGTGTTTTCCATAGCATAGTTATGCCCTATTGTGAATCTTTCTAAGAAATCATCTTGCCCCCATTTGGTTCTATATTCCGGCCCTAATTTCACACATTCTTTATAGAATCCAAATATCTTACTCATCACATAATCTACTCCTCTCCTTCTATCCTCCTCATTCCTATAGTAGATGATAGCTTAATTCCTTCTCATTATTGGATAATGATGAGAATTTCTCAATCTTAAATGGCATTTGGTAGGCGATGTCATCGGTCTCATCCTTAAATCTAACTATCCCTAATGATGGATCATAAGTCATCCCGAAGCTATCTATAAATGACTTTCCTAGAACTACATGTGATAAGCTAGGATCTATAGTCGTATTTAATATCTTCCACAATCACGAACTCTAGGTAATGCGGAAGCTTCTACATAGACGGCAATCCCTTAATTCTACCAAGAAAATTACATCTTACTCTAGGATTATCGGGGTCTTGCCTATTTGGGATAGGTTTTTTCATCATCCAATTATAGTACGTGCTAGTCCTGATGTTTATTGAGGACTTGCGATCAATGTAGGCCTTTGCCACCAAAAGATGTCCTATGCAACACGGTATGTTGAGGTTTCTAGGATTTCCAAAGGTGATGTGCATCTCTCATAGTATAAAAGGGACGGGCGTCACACTAGGTGGGTGGTATGAAAGTTCCTCATCCATAAGAAACTTGTTGAAGCGTTTATCACCTGCTTCTTCTACTTCATTGGTTGTTTCATCCTTAGGAGTCTTACTAACCTCAATTAACGTTTCATGGTTTGCTTCATTGTTATTCCTATTTAGTATTACTAGGGTAATGGCATTGACGAAGTGAACGTGCTTTGATGAATACGGGTCCCTAGTCTCATTGCCTAATTGCGAGTGAGCGAAGTACTTGCTCAGGTCCTTAATCTTTACAAGGGAAGCTTTTTTGAGATGGTGAGTCGAGATGGCATTAACCTTTTTGGCTGTCGTCCTATCATGATTGGTAATGGCTTTCAAGAGGTTGTCTATCTTCCTATCCATCTCGACTTCGTTGATTAAAGCGTCCCAAAGCTTGGCTATTTGGGCTTCTATGTCACGAGGTTTCAGATTATCCCTTCTAGGTTGTGTTGACTAGAGGCATGAGGGCTTGAATTGTGTTGGGACATGGGGAGTCGTAGAGGTGAATTTTGGTTTGACTCCAATTGTAGTCGGTTTGCCCCCTGATGCCCTGGGCTTCGTTGTAGGTCCTGGTCGGGTTTGTGTGGAATCTTCCTCCCATTCTGTTGGTACGAGGATGCATAGTCCACGAATCTTGTTCGAGAGTCTCGTATTATGAGTGTCATGGGGACCACTACATAACTCACACAAGGAAGAGACCTTGTTCACTTGGCGAGAAGTTTTAAGAGCTTCGTAGGAACTCATTAAGAATTTGACTTGATCTTCAAGTTCGAGTATCCTATTATTGAAAGGTTGTGAGTCAATGGGAGGCAAGGAGACTACGTTTTGGGCAACTCACATTGGTCATTTCAACATTCCTTGGCATAGAGGGCAAGGTCCTCATTGTACCCCACTGATTCTTATGTAAGTTCACTAAGCTACCACCGCTTGGACGATGGTTTGCCTAGTGGAGAGGTTGACATGATCGTAAAAGATATGGACTTGAAGCCAAAGATCAATGCCGTGATGAGGGACTTTATGAGTAAATCCAAATCGAGTCCACGCTTTGTGAGAGTTTCGCCTTGACGTTGTTGGAACATCAAGATGTCATTCTTAGCATGGTAGTTCTCCCGGTGGAAAATTGGGTGAGGAAACGAGTGGTGAGATCATCCCAACTTGAGATGGATCCCGTGAAGTCGCCAAGCCATTACTAGATTGGTCCCAGAGAGAATTGGAAGAGATGCAATCGCTGTGGTTCCCATGTAGTAGCATCAAGGTCAATGGTGTCAACAATTTTTAGCAAACCCTTAAGATGCTATTTAGATCTTCGAATCGAAGTCCATGGAATGCACATCCGTTTTGCACTAACCGGATGGTGCCGGATCGCAGGATCGTAGTTTGAGCTTGAAGTGGGAGCTCAATGGTGTTCCTATAGCCTTGATGGCTCGTTCTAGAGTATTCACCAAGAGTGCGCCTGGCGGTCATGTGGTGGTTGATTGGGTGGAAGTGGTTGATCTGGCGGTGGATCGTTGTTGGGTGGGTTATCACCTTCCATAATGAAAAGTGATGAGATTTAACAAAACACGAAGAAGGGGGATAGACTAAAAGAAAGCTAATGAAAAAGAGAAAAAAGCTCACTTGATAGGAATCAAGCGAGTAGGCCTAAACGAGATAGAAATCTAACTAGCTATTCTATACCCCGGTAGTGGTGCCAAAAACTTGATATGGAGGGTTCGGGGTCGAGAAGACTTCATTTTCTACGAGCAAGTTTTTCAACCCTCTAGGCAGTGAACCTAATCATTGTAGTGTAGTATGGGGTAAGCCCAGGGGATTGATTCATTCTCTAGGGGAATAGGAATGCTAGAAAGAGATATATGACGAGAAGGTGGGGTTGAGGAGATTCTTTTTAGTCTTTTTATATTTTTGAAAGCAAGTAAATATCTCGGGGTATAAGAGTAGAGGGTGGTACTTCTACCGATTTTAACTACTTTTAATAACTACTTACTAATTAACTATTTAACTAAGGATAAATTATGCTAATTCTAGATGTGCTCGTATGATGATTAAAGATGTCTTTACTTAGATGTTCTTACTCCCCAGTTATCTCCTATTGGTCGGTTGAATTGTCACATCCTCATCTTAAATGGTGCGTTGTATTCTGTTTGGTCGTAGGGTGGTGCCTAATTCCCTAGTTCTATGAATTGCATCTCTCCTCTAGACTATCCGGGATCGGCGAGTACAATGGTATCTCCCTAATACTCTACTATCCTTGCTAACAACTCACGCAGAATAAACACAACGAATGGCCTAAGTGCACTCTAAGTTTTTGCTATTCGTGACGTTCAAGTCAAGAACAATTAAAGAAGAAGCCAGTTTTCCTTACTCTAGCGTCTACCAAAAAAGACAAGAGGCAACCTAACAATAATTAACAACTAGGTTTTATAGATCTAAGCAAACACAATAATTTAGCTACTCAAGGTAAACAAGCAAGCATACACACATACAATTGAACATGGGGTAGACATAATGATAAAATGGATAAACAAACTTATCTTATGATGTAAAAAGGGTATTGACCCTTAGATATCTGTCCAAGTCGGACTATAATGAATTAAGGTTTGCTTCCAAAGTACTACCTCTTAAAATACGTAAAAATCAATTCTATATAGATTTACAAATGCGACGGCGCACCTTGCTAGTGAGGTCGTCCGCCGTATTAGGGTTTCATTTCGCTAAGTCATCATTGGGACGACGTCAGGCGTGACACCGCCGCCTTCTCAAAGGACGCCGCCTCAAATTGGTTCTTCCGTGTGAAAAATGAGAGTGACGATTCCGAGTTTAGCACACGCCTGGTTGTAGAACCGTAATTTGTTCTCGAGCCTTCGTGGTGTAATTTTATCAAAACTTCTATAAAGGGATAGCGCTGTTCTTTGGTTGGGACGCCGTCGGTCGGCCGGAGAGCCTTTTGATATTGAATTTGCCATTTTGTTCATAAGCTACCCTTTTCATCCAAATATGCTTCATTCTAGCATTTTGCTTTCAAAAGACCTAAAATGTGAAAAGGAACGATTTTAAATAGTAACGGATATAAAATGTGTCGATTTAGGGCTTAAATGACCCCTAAAAACGATGTTTTAAATCCTATCATGATGAATTGTATGATGTTTTGATATGATATTTGCTCTATGAGAATTAGTCAATTTTTTACACTTATACTTACCTTAACCGCTGTCACGCACTGCATTCGTTAGCTTATGACGTGTCGAGGAGATCCTTGTCACAAGATCCCGGCCAAAGACGGACTCGATGACTCCCGCCATGATGATTTTACATGATTGTCCTGATACCCCGCTTTTGCTTCATCATCATCGGTCATTCCAGCCACGACTTCACCTACTTCGCCACTTTCTATCATCATCCGATCATCCTACCTCGTGACAACTTACACTACATCAGCTTTAGCATGATCCCAGATTCTCGACTTACTCATCGCATTCATCGCAAGCATGTCAAGTAACCCCATCATCACCGCACCTTCTACCACTCTCTCCTGTCATCACCGCCATCTTTCATCCCACCGATGACCTAGATCCCCTACTTTACAACCGCATGATTCACCTTCATATAGAGACGGCGAATTAGCGGACTCTACCGTGTGATGAGGATGAGGAAGAGTATGAGGATGAGGATATCGACCTCCGTAGGAGGAGGACATCCAAATGAGGACATTTCACCGCTTAGAGTCTCGCACATTCAACGCATTCACCAGATCAAACTCTCCTTTTCCTTGCCCGAGCCTGATTCACAGTGGCGTGCCATTTGAGTTAGTCACGCCTCTTCACTCACCTGAGCCGGGTAACCCAGTAGACTCAGACTTCCCATCAAAGGTAGCCTCAGAGCCCGCTGAGTATGGAGAGACGAAGTCCTGACCGGGAGTTTAATTTATTTCTTAGGGAGTTAGGCTTAGCCATTTAGCGGACCGATTAGCCAACGTATCGATGGCTAGTCTCGAGGAGTTGAGGGGAGACATGGAGACAGTGGGTAAGAGAACTATGGCATTGAGAGAGGGCATGTCAGATCTCCACGAGCAGATGGGAGACCTTCAGAGAGGTTTCATGACAAATAGAGGTGACCGAGTCACATAGCTGGGCCCAAGGAAATGGAGAGAGAGGTTATGGATTTGAGAAGAGATCGCGACCCCACATTAAGATTTCTCAAAGGTGTAGAGTGATTGAGGATATTTGGAGACTCCAGAGGCTCGCGTGCATCATGGCTAGATGTCTTAGGTTCATAGCGTTGTACCATCTCGAACCGAGGAGTCACAGTTGGAGATGCCGACTTATCATAGTTATTCTTGTTATTTTCAAGTTATTAGAATCGCTACTAACGACTTCCCTATCTTTTCAGCTATTGCACTTCTAAAACTATGTGTTATGGCTAATAGAAGTGCATCCTTGATTCTTGTTTAGAGCTCACAAGTTATGTTGATAGGATGTGATAGTATCCTCATTATCGTGATTGGTATTCGTGCTATTCTACCTTTAGAAATCGCTTTCGAAGTAATGATGTATGATGTTTGGAACTTATGGAACTCTTGTGTTATAATTCAGATCAATGGCTCTAAGACGAAACCTGCCCAAGACCACCCGAGCAGTGCCCGTTATGGTCAATACCGTCCATCGAGGTCGGCGTCCAACTCTGATCGCTGAGAATCGTAATCAAAACCCGATACCAACAATCCCACCGTTAAGAATCAGAACATCAATGATCAAGGTGACAATGGTCACGTCCCGCCGAACCCTTCGACTATGAATCAAGCCCTTATCGAGTCACCATGACTCAAAGTGTCGCCGAACTGCTAGGTGAGTCGACCACTTAACACCTCCGCTTAAACCCTCCGCTTAACCGAACCCGAGGTTGTACCTATAAGGAGTTCCGGCTTGTGGTCCTATTGAGTTTGAGGAACCGGGAGTAGTTTACCTAATGAGGTGGATGGAGAAAACCAAATTAGTGTTTACTATCAAGAATGCGGATGAGGATGCCAAAGTGAAGTATGCAACGTAACCTCAAGGATTAAGCGCTGACTTGGTGGAATAATTATACAAGTCAAAGAGGAAGTGATGTGGCATTTGCGATGACATGGGATCGCCTAAGGCTTTGTTGATCAAGACTTATTGCCCTAGAAATGAAGTTAAGAAGTTAGAGATTGAGTTTTGGAACCATAAGGTGAAAGTTGCAATGATACTGACGGTTTACAACCGTCAAGCTGTGAATTGTTGTTGCTTTGCCCCCAGATGGTTCGCATCGTAGGCACTCAAGATTGAGCGATACACGATGGTTTCCGCTACTAGCTACTAGGAACGACTTGATCGCTGTGAAACCGACTAACCTTTAAGAGGCCATCACTATAGCCCAACGTATAATGGATTCCCTTGTAGCCGGAAGGAACGGACAAGGGAATGGGTGATAAGAGGAAGAGAAATGATGATGTTAAGGGTGATAATAACCCCAACAAGCGCAAGAGACTCCGCCAAGGTGTATGCTAGAGAAGAAGGGTTATGAAAGAAGTAAGCCCTTGTGTGGACGCTGTAATCGACACCACCATGGACATTGTACCGTGGTATGTAGAAATTGCTCAAAGGTAGGACACTTGGCCGAGATGTAGGTCCCAACCCCATGTTGTGGCTTAAACTACCAAAGGAATGGATTGGAAGGCCAATGTCACTGTTTTGATGTGGAAGTGTTAGGAATTAGAAATTCCATAGTTGAAGAGTCGTCACCCCAACTATTATCTAGCATAAGTTAGCTAGTAGACATATCGTTATTTACATGTTTGTTAGTTAGTTATTAGCTTAGTTTAGCTTAGTGTAACACCGAGGAAGGACGGTCTTTACCCAATGTATGCCTGGATCCACAACCAAGGAGGACGTGATTGTATATTATAAATACCCTCTACCTCCCAAGGTAGAGGCGGACCTTTCATTCTAATCTAACCTTTTATCTTTTGTTTATTTTTTCTCTAGAAAGGCTCTCATCCTACTTTCTCTCTCTAAACCTCTAAACTATAATACCATTTGATATGTTTGATTGTGTTTATGAAATCTAATATGTTACAAATGGTATCAAGAGCCATGGTTTGATCATCTCTCTTACATATCCTTGGATTTCTAGTGGTTTTATATGGTTTTGGGTTTGAATAAAGTTTAGTGGTTTTTGCATCATTTGGATCATTTCTTGTGTTAAAGTTTGAATTTTTGGTGTACTTTAGTGTTTAGAATCATTTAAGTGCTTGGGTTTTGATTTGGAAAGCTTGAATCACCTGCGGGTTGGGCTTGTTTTGGATTGAAACGCAGTGTTTTTGAAGTGTTTTTCAAGGTAGCGACTTGGAGTCCTGCTAGAATTTCCTTCAGAGCGACTTGTTTCAAGAATTTGTTAGCGAGAGGTGTTAGTCGAGTTTACTTGTTTTAGCGACTTGAAAGTTCACTGGTACGTCGACAAACAAAGTACAAGTTAGTGGGATTCTCCACCACGGCTAGCTTAATTTGCGGGGTTAGCTTAATTTGCTTTCATTTATTCTGTTTCAATTGTACTTACTGCCTCGACCTGACATTAGTACTTGGATTACTTAGCGCAGCTGCTCTTGAACGACCTGGCGACCTAGTTTACTTTGTCTTACTAGCGAAGTTGTTGACTTTTCCCGACAAAACTTCAAACGGCCATAACTTTTGAACCGTAATCGTTACAGCTCTACCCATCAAAATGACCGCGGAGAACGAGGAGAATGGCACTAAATGAATTTGGGTCAACCTTCGAGGCCTAAATCCGCTCCGAACAGAATTTATTGAGGTTTTTGTGTTTTTATACCTAAATTCTTCAGAAATCGCAACAACCAACCCCTCGACACAAACTAAATAACATCCTCTGCTAATCCTACAAACAGTATAAGACCTAACACACAATTTTCTATCATTGTGTCTCGATTCGCCCTAACTAAGTCTATCTTTTATTACCAACCACTTGTGAATGGTCAACCATAAAAGTCAAATGTACTCATAACAAAATGCAATTACGTCCAGAGGAGTTTAGTGTTTCCCCGGGTCGTTAAGTCCCAACGAGGTGTGAACACCGTAATACAAATCGAATCATGTGATCTGGATGAATATTGAACAAAGAAAGGTTATGATTGATTTATACTAAGGAATAAAAGAAAATAGCTTAAACAAGTTATAAGAACAAGTACGGAAAATACTTAGAAACGATTTAAAACATACAAAATAAAACGTGAGATTTAAGAAATAAAAGGCCTACAAATATGAAAATTATATTTTTACAATCCTAAATACATAAGAAAATTATTGAAAAAAAGAAAATTATTTTTATAACTATTTATCTAATTATTATTAATTAAAACTATTTTTAACTATTTAATAATACCCTAAAATATAAGAAAATATGAAATAAAGCTAGAAAAAGGAAATTATGACTTAGAAAAATCTAAAATATTATAAAACTTATTTTAAAACTGAAAATATATTTATTACACTATTTATGTATTTATTATTAATTAATTACTATTTATTAATTATTTAAAACTAATAAAAATTCTAATAAATACTAAATGAACTCTAATAAATATGAAACTTTATCTATAAATACTATATGATAAAGTACTAGGAAAAATATAAAAAGTTAGATAAGCTCACTAATAAGCTGATTGGGCAAATAAGCGCTTTAAATAAGCACTTTAAATAAGCAATAAGCTATCCAAAAGCTACCATAAGCTACTACAGCCTAAATCTAACCTAAATTGAACTAATGCAACTGATTGGGACCTAAAAGCACAAGTTACGAAAAAGCTCTAGACCAGATTTTAACAACTATATGCCAAAATCTTGAACCATTTACTTCAAGCTATTGCACAAGCTAATCTAATGAGCTTATGGGAAAACCAAAACTGAGGACTTAAAGACCACCAAGCAAACAACAATTGATCCAATTTTTAGACTCTAATAAGCTAAAATGAAGCTTATGCAAAGCTTAAGGGTCAGATCACACCTCAGCGATAATGAGTGTGAGATTGAAGTAAAGTCACCGATAGCACAATTGATTCAGAGCTTATAAAAAATTCCAAAAATTCTCAAAAATTGATTTATGAAAACTAGACCAGCTAAAGTTGATTTTCCCAAATCTCAATTACTTTTAACCAAAAATGAATCCATGAAAATTCAACAAACTTTGGTGAAAACTGAAGTTTTCTAATATTTGACTTTTAAGATGATTTAGAACTTTGACTAAATTGAACTTTGAGCTTAATGTGTGAACTGATATTGATGATTTAAGGTGCAATATGTCCTAATTAAGCTAACCTATATGATTCTAAACCTAGAATGCAAGCTCTTATAAATCTAAACTAACTGTTATGCAAATGAGACAAAGGTTAAGATGATTTTGACTTATTGAGAGTTATAGATGCAAACTAATTACTAATTTAAGTCAAGAGGATTGAATTGAGACTGAGTAGACAGGTTTCAAGCTCAAACCAAAGCTTAAACTTAAATGAACTAACTGATCCAAACATCCTTAACCAAGCTGAAATGCAATATAGGGCTGTTCAGCTAATTTAAACCACTAATCTTATTCCCTAATGATTAATTAACCTCAGATAACACTGATACATTTTCTAAAACAAAATAAGCACTAAATGAGCTAGACAGAATTATGGCTATTTTTGAGCTTTTTATGAGTTTTTTTTCAAAAAAATTAAAACAAACACTATCTAGGACTCATAAAATTAGTGAAATACAAACACAAATTAAGAATAAGCAGATATTATCAAATAAGCTAAATTTAGGCAGTTTACAAGTAATATGGAAAATTAAGTAAGAAACTGAAAATTTCTTACAACCGATTTGGTTTATAAAACAGTATCAATATGATTACAACACTTCCCAGCTTTGTCAAAAACAAGCTAGAAACCCAAAATCGCCTTCCATAACAGCTATCTACACAATTGCTTCTTCTCCACTTTCCAGTATGACTTTCTTTGACTTTTGTGAATTCTTTGCATAAAGGACAGAAAATCATCTAATACATTTAAAATAGCTTTATTAAGATTAAAGGAACTTATTTGAACAATTTTGATCGCTTAACATGAAAACTGCGGAAGAACACTTTTGGCGGAAATTAAGTTACGCCTATAAACTTGGAATTGATGATTAAAAACACTTGAAATATGATCAATATGATTCATACAATACATAATTAACAAAACCAAAGACTATTTTTGCATAAAACTTAAATCAATTACAAGTTACACTACTTAATTAATAAAAACTGGACAGACTTTATTCTATCGCTTCTTCTTTCTTCTTTATAGTCTCACTAGGTGCTCAATCCTTTTCTCGCCATTGGATGGGTCGAGTTGATCTCAGCTGATTATACTTTGGCGCCTAAAAATATCTTAATGCCGCTGGGTTGGCGTGAAAGCAGCTTTTAGGGGCATTAATTGGTTTTTGGGAAGTTGTAAAGGTGGAGGGGACAAGGTGGGAAAGGTTGGTGATGAGTCGGTGGAGAAACCAGGGAGGTGGAAGAGTGGTTTTGGTTTCAAGGGTCAGGAGGAAGAG
>OU343219.1:34880116-34948376 GCA_910596185.1 Chrysanthemum makinoi
AAAATCCATTTGATTTTCTTTGTAAGTTCTCCCTCAATATGTGCATAGGATATTTGAAATCATTTTATCACATAGAGGAAAGAGATCTTTTGAAATACAACCATGATTACCAAATATTTAGAAACCATTTAACACACAATCAAGGTACCTTATGTTAAAACATGAAAATCTTTGTACCTTGAAGATTTGTTAGTTTTTGAAATGCTCCCTCTCAATATATGCTTCGAGATTCGAAAAGAGTTTAGCACATATTAGAGAGCAATATGCACTTTGAGACAAAATTGGTCACCTTTTATCATCTTTCATATTTATATCACATTTTCTCCCCCGATCAAAATTTCAAATCCTTTGAGATTTTGGATCTCAAGTGATTTAAATATGTATGAAACAAAACATTGTTGGAGGAGAAAACCGTTTTATATGATCTGGTGATTAACACTCAAGTTCCCTTTTTAGATAAAAAGGGAAACCACAATACATAACCTAACACTATTACATACATTATAGTTGTTCATGGTACATACACCACATTTTACATCAAAAATTCAAAATGTAAAACTTCGGAAGATGTCTTCATTCAGTTTGTTGAAGTAGTTTGTAATGACCTTCACGAAGTCTACCACCCACAAAACTTTCAAGGCTGCGATAATTCTAGTCTTTAATTCGTCCATCAAGCAGAATGAAATCTTCACACATCTTCAAGTCCCGTTCGCACCAGAATCTAGTTTTGTTCCACGCTCATGTCAATCTTGATTTCCTTCACTCTTGATTTCAATTCTTGTTCAACCATCCTGAGTGTACCATCACTGAACTTGTATAGCTCGCATAACCTCATTAGCATTCTTGTCCCGTATCTGTCGGTAAAGATGATGGCTCTAAGAGTGTCAATCACTTTATATTCGTGGTGAAATTCAAGACCGGGCTTCCCATTGTCTTGTTAGGTTGATGCAGGTCTGATAGCTTTCCATTCCTAGCTGAAAATCCTCAACCCTTTTTCGAATGACCAAGCCTCTGATCTAGAGATTGACAGCAGCCGAGAGAGCCTTCTTCTCACAACCTGGAGTGGTCAAGGTGTCCTCGTAGGTTCAGAAGGTAGAGATCTTCAAAGTCATTTGGCATCAAGTGTTTGAAGTCGTTCTCTTCAATAACATACTCTTCAAATCTCTTCAAGAACAATCTTCTTCAAGTAATCATAGCCATAGATTGAGAAGATCTCTATATTGATGACACTTAGAATGCGAAGCTTGGATCGAACAGCTTTACGACTCTTGTTAGCACTATGTCGGTCAATGTAGAATTTCTTCTTCTTGAACCACAAATGAGAAATGCCATATGAGGCAGCAATGTCATACTTTTGTTCTTTGTTAGCCCAGAATTGATCCGGTACCATCTGTTCAAGACCCTGATCAGAGTAGGTAGCAGCTTTCATCTTCGAAATCGATATAGGGTTCTGCTTTCTCGAAGTTTGAGCACATAGATATTCTAGGTCATGGTTGAAAAGAACTCGATTGAATGGTCATTTGTCCAGTTCACCACGAGAGGAAGAGGCATGTTCACATTGAAACGAATGATCTGCTCACTGACTTGATCACTCAACATCTTATGACATTCTTCCATATGGTATTGGAGCTAATTGGCATCTGAGTGAAAAACCTTGACAATTTCAAAAGCTGGTCCTTCAAGATCCTTTGGAGTGATGGACGAGATTCCCTTCTGTTCACAAAACCACTTAATAAAGCTGCCCATATCTCCTGTGATGTGAAGAAGAGAGTCTTCAGCTGGGGCTTCATAGTTGGTAGTTATTGTTGAAGCCCAGTTATTGTCAGGGATCATTTTGTCAGACTCTGGAATGGACCATGAAGGTTCTGGAGTTTGAGGCCTCTCTTCGGTGAGCCAGCTTTGAATTGTGTCTTTTGAAGGTGCAACTCTAGTGATATTAAAGCGTTCACCTGACACGTATGCATCAAACCAATCATCTTCAGATGGCATGGGGATATGTTTGGTGGATGCATCATCATCATCGGATTCTGACTCTGCTATGAAATGCGATTCTTCATGAAGCACCTGGTCTTCTGGTATAGTGGAGAATGTGGGTGTAAACCTTGAATCAACTGTTGTTCAAGCCGCAGATTTCTTATGAATTCCCTGATCTCCGGATGGACTAGATTGATTGGAAGGTTTTGGTGGTGATGATGGTAGTTGTGGTGGAGGTGTAGAGGTTGTATTAGAAGATCCACCAGCCCCAGAAGTTCCAGCTCCTCTAGTTGGAGGTGAAGGAGGTGGTGGTGGCTTGGGGCCTCCAGACTTATCCTTTGATTTCATCGAACAATCTTTCTTTCTTCTTATCTTCCCTTTCACCTACAACATCCTCTACACAAATGCTGATAATTATCAAGTCTTATCGATTCCTCGAGTGCATCGTATAATTTCTTATGTGTATTGTCCAGATGCTCTCCTGCTTCATACATTCTTTCTCAGAGAACTGATCTCATGTCAGAGATTGGAAAGTCTTTGAATCGCTGAAGTAATGGAGCCTTCATTGCCCATTCAACCGCATCTTTATTATCTCGCTTCTATTGCTTTGTTACAATCTCATTGAGGTTAAGATTCTCCAGCTTTTTGACACGACTATCAAGATTATTGACGGCGATAGGAAAATGCTTCTCAATAGTCCATACGTCATAGCCTCTTCGAGCAATTGCTCAGTCGTTTTGACAGAGGAGGTGAGGCAGAGGTTATGCAGGAGGTGTGATGGTTTCACTGATGGTGACAACTTTTGATGGATCATTAGCGGGTTTGGGTGGTGGAAGTACGGTTGTATGAGATGGTGCTGACATAGGAGGGATGGTTGAAGTGTCTTGCTGTATGTCGACGGTAAACATGGACTCTACTTCCTCTTTCTCATTACCTTGCTTAAGAGTCTCAGTGTCTGAGGGTTTGTCATTTATAAACCTGATCACCGAAAGAGGTTCAGATCTAGATTCTTCAATGAGGATAGAGAATCAGAGATGATAGGTTCCTTCCATATGCCCTGGTTTAATCATATCTCGAACTCAAGGTTCTCCGTAAGTCTTTCAAGAACTTTTCATCATCATTTTGATCGGTTGGGTATCACTTGATGCAGGAGTTTCATCTTGTGCTTCGGATACCTCCTTTTCCAATCCAGATTGTTCTTGAGCTGAAGATGATTCAACACTTCTTTTCTTCAGCTCAAATTGAGTGGTAGTTCTTGATGGTGAAGAGGAGAAGGTCAGAAGCATGTGAGCGGCTTGTTCGGCATCTACACCAACAACTTCCCTTTGTCTTGTGTGATTGGAGTTGTTTGGCGTGGCTCTGGTTCAGGTTCTCTTAACACGACACCTCCAACTGGTGGTCTCATGTTTAGGCTTTCCAAGCTTTGTTTAATTCCTTGCTGCAAATTAGCCTCGTCTTCATCAACCAATTGACTGTCACCCTTTGGTGTCTCAGTTCCCCCAACAATTTCCTTTTCCGCATCATTCTTTCTCTTTTTCTGCTTCTTTGAAGAAGTGTCAGTAGGATGTGATATGTCACGTCTCTTCTTGGGAAGGGCAGCATATGAGGACTTTGTTCTGGAAGTGGGCTTTGTAGCTTTGGGTTGGGATGGAATGGGAGAGTCCTCAACATTGGATCTGGATGCCCTTTTCTTGTATAATTTGAAGTGATCAGTCTTCTTAATATCGTCTGTGAGAAGAATATCAGGAATGGGCAATCCAAAGATTTCCTTATTGAAACCTCTCGCAATGTATTTGAGATTACCCTAGAACAAATTCATCCTTAGCATTATGGAGGATTGATTCACTCCTGGGATTGAAGTTATGAGTCTTTGCATGTACGGATAACAAGCTTCGAGAATATGATGCTAGGAATCACAAGTTTGTGTACTTTCTTTCTTCCTTGAGCTTGATTCTGAACGTTTGTTCTATCGGTGATAAATGTGTTCATTGACAACGAGAATTCTTCCCAAATACGTTCTGAGACATTAATGTTCACCCAATTGACGAGACCCCATAGGATTTGCAGAATAGGTATCCTTACTTTATCAACCCCTGGGTTTTGCGATAAGCATAAGTTGAGAATGGTGGTTATGGTCCAGGTTGATACATGTGTCCTGTGATGATATCTGAAGCCCTTGTTATGCCAACTTGATAACCCAAACTAATCGTGAAAGACTATTAGCTCTTCCGCACTAGGTGGAGGGCAGATCGATATGGTGGGGTCACAGGGTGTGATTCCTAGGGCCTTGCTGAGAATGTTCGATGTGATTTCAAATTCCTTATCATCAAGCTTGCAGAATAAGTAGGAGATCTTGTTCCATGTGATGGTGTTCCAAAATTGTTGTAGGTAAATGGAAGGGATAGAGCATTGCTTGGTCATGGCATCAAGAAATTAGTGTTTTTAAGAATATCAATTGCCACTTTGAAGATTGGATTTTGTTGAATCCTTTCCATGTCCACATAATAGTTACTTTTCCCAATCTCTACCCATTTGTCTACTGGAAGAATTTCATTGTCTCAGAAGACTGTGGGTGGAGCAGAGGTAGCAAGGTTCTCAGATGAGGTAGTGTTTGTCATTGATGATCTAAAGATACACACATACAACACAAATGATTGATAGCATGTTAGTTTAGATGTGGTTAGTTAAAGCAATTTTTAAGGCAATTTCATGACAAAACACTATGAGTAGCACCCATGATAGATTACAGATAAGTAGATTGACTTGCTTAGGAAGTAGATTACGAATTTTGTAATTTTCAAAGTAACAAATCATGTTGACAAAGTATTTCAAGACACAAGTGATTTGAGTCAAAAATGCGAAGAGCAAAGTTGCTATAATAGGATTTCATGAGACAAGTTGCTATTATGGAAGTGTTATAACAGATTTCAACAAGTTGTTAACAGTTGCTGCAAGAGGAACCAGATACAAATTGCTTAAACAATAATGTTATAGCAAGTCGCTAAGAGCAATTTGTCAATACAAATCGCTACAAGAAATCCTGAACCAAGTCGCTAGCATGAAATACGCATTAAGCTCGCTTTACACATTTTGACAAAACTGTCTACATGAAAATTCATATTAACAAGTCGCCATGGCAAGTCGCTAACTTGTCAAAATAAGTCGCTATAAGAAAATACATAGCAAGTCTTTAATGAAAACATTTACGTAAGTCGCTAACTTGTAAAGACAAGTCGCCATCAAAAGAAACAAGGACAAGTCGCTACAAATGAAATCACTAAGTCGCTAACTTGTGCGGAAAAATTGCTATCAAAATAAACAAGGCCAAGTCGCTACACATCAAATCGCTAAGTCGCTAGCAAGAACGCTATACTGAATCTATGAACCAACTCGCTATGAAGAACAGTCGCTACCAAGAACAAAGCTTATCATACGCATTTTACCACAATCCAATCAATATATACACACAATCAAACCGCTATAATGAACGCAGCACAATCAATCCACAAACACAATCAATTTCGTAAACACAACCCAAATCGAACCACATACAAATGATACAACAAGTCAAACCCATTAATACATACAAATATGCAAGATTACATCTATCCTAGTGAACCCAAACAACACTTTAATCCATTAACACATATATATATCAAGTGTTTCATTCAACGAGTCCATTAACAAACCTAGACGAGGAGCAAATGTCGAGGATCAAGTGTACAGTGGAATCTGCTAAGGAAACCGAAGTTGTGGGATGCATATAATTCACATGATTTGAGACAAGAATGATTAACATAAACTTTACCACAAACAAATCGCTAGCAAGAAGTCACGAGAAAATCTTTGAGAGTTTTTGAAAATATGTAAGTGTGAGACAAGTCGCTAGGGATAAGAAAGATTTTCTGGGTTTACCAAGTTAACACATTCAGTCCTCAGACTTGTGCAAAATAAGCAACTCGCTAGTAAAGATAAAGGACAAGTCGCTAACCTTGATTGAAGCAAGTCGCTATCTATCAAGTCGCTATCTATCAAATTTTGTACCTAACACTTTCGCCTTGAACTTATCGATAGCATGCAAATACAAGCCAAAACATGTAGAATAATATCAGATAGCATGCAAATACAGTTTCTCAAAACATGTAGAATAATATGACAAATACCCAAAAGTGACATATCATAGATAAGCAATATAGCACCGAGGACATAACGGGCAAGACTTAAACATGCATCAAAGACACAATACATATCAAACAATTGCGGCAGAGAGAACAGATAACGAGATAACTTGAAATATTCTTCCCCTCAATCAATGTCACCAATGAACATTGATTGAATTCTATAAAACTAGATAATATCTTTTGTTCAACTTCATCTATGGACCAAGTCATTATTGAATGACATTTCTAGAACCGTAGATGTTATCGATTACAAGAGATACACCTTTTATCAGATTGAGGGTAAAGATAAAAAATGATTTAATTAAGAAAAAAAATGATTTTTTATTTTTGATTGAATTTTAATTATTATTATTATTTATTTTATTTTATTATTATTTTTTTATTTTTTTTAACAGAAAACTAATTTGTACACTGATTTAAGAGAACGAAGTCCTCGATTCAGTTGAAGAGTCAAAGTACGAGGTACATCACCCCGCAAGCTACAATTCGAGTGAGCAATCTTCATTTTTTATGGAAACCAAGTCATGATGTTCATGATTGAATTAAGCATTCTAACTAAAAAGATGAGGACACTTTCCACTAGTAACACATGTAGTATTGGATAGATGGGTTAGTGACACGAGTAACCTCTACCACTGGATGTAGTACGCTTGATCTAGGAGTGTCATTAATAGAAATCCCTTTAGGTTCAATATTCTTGAAGAGTTTTCTCGTGGGCATCCACTTAAGGCAAGATCTAGGTATGTAAGTCCTTTGGATCCCTAAAACTTAAATAATCTACCGGGGAATCCATTTGAAACAAAATGCTAGTAGATTTGGATGTAGACACTGCTTTGAATATTGGTCCTTTTGTAATTAGTTTACTTCTTAGGGGATTGATCAGCCATTTGATGCTTCTTATGAGAATTAGATGAACTCCTAGTATTCATGATCTTAGGACTTTGAACATTAAACTGGGGTTTGTTATTCATCATATCGGAATGAAATAGTGAAGTGACTGGTTTTGACAAAACAAGATTCGTGATCAACTTGGGAGGCAAGCTTAGATTTCATGGTTTAAATCTTTCAGCTAAAAGCATTGGGGTGCCTAACTACAGATGTTTTGAGTTGTTCTAATAATTGGCTTTCCTAAGGTTGATGGTTTTGCAAACTTAGTGTTCACCCTATTTCCAATAGATTTCCTAAGCTCATTTTTAATGCAACAATAGTGAAGCTCTTATCCTGAACTTGGGCTTTGAGGGCATCAATGTTTGCCAACAAGGAGTTAGTTTGATCTATCAACTTGGAATTGTTCTCTACTAAGTTCATTCTTAATGACTCATTTTCCCTTACTAGGTTGGACACACATAGAGCCAATTTATCATTCCTAGATTTAAGCGCACTACTCACTCTCATGATTAGGATTGTTAATCCCATGATAATCATTCTTATGCACATCCGAGAGTTGTAATTTCGTGATTGCATATGGTTGAATCTTTGTTCAACTGGTTTTAAGTGGTTAATTTCAAAAACTTCTCAAAATTCTGGGAATTCCTGATTAATGCAAGGTTTTGCAAAGAAGAAAACTTTCTTCTCTTTATTGTATTGCAATTTCCAAGGAAATACAATGTTTTTCAAGAATTGAGTATTTGTTTGAAAGTTCATCATAAACCCCTTTTTCAATCATGTCATTAGTTTTAACAATTTTAGATTCGTGTTCAACCATGACATATTTAACAATATCATGTTCAGAAGTTAGGAACAAATTGATCGTACATTAGCACATGCATTATGTTGATCGGTTAAGGGTACCTCATCGCATGAAACCTCGTTCATTTGCAGATTTGTCATCAGATTCACCACATGCATAACAGAGTTGTCATGTAAGTCGCTTCAAGCTTTTCTCGACTCGAGCCTTGTGTTCGCGATACCGGTTTCATCATCCTTTGTTGCAACCGAAATTCTCGTGATTCGCATCATCTATTCTTTCAACTGATCCATTGCCCAACATATCACAACCTTCACTTAACTTAAATTGACACCCATTCAACTCATTCAAATTATCATTCTCTTGAGCAACTTCCTTAATGTATATTTCCATATTACCCATAAGTTGAATAAATGTGTTTATGAACTCATGAATTTCCATTCCAGATGTTTCTTTGAATGAAATTCCATTCAAGTCATGATCAAAATCGAGGAATATTCCCCTTGATAAATGGTTGAAATTGATTGAAGATTAATTGAAGAGCTCGCATTAGAATCATCATTGATACCTTCTTTTGGTAATTTGAAGCCTCAGTTGCTCTAAGTTCAAGAGCACGGTTCTTGTTAAAGTGGTAGATCCCGACGGGAGAGCAATCGCATGTACGATCCATAGATGTGGATAACAGTTGTTTGAGGTGCTGATGAAGTAGTTGAAAGGGCTCAATGTTACATTCCATTTGCCTTGCATCATGTGTCATTAACAAGTGTGACTCTTTGAATTTTGACTCAGATTGTGAAGTGTTTTGATCATAAATTGCTGAATCAATCACGGTAGAACATTCCAATAGCAACCAGCATTATTCGTGAGGTATCATAAAGTTCAAGCACTTTGGAGATTAAAGGGTCAATGATGTAAGACATTGTGTTGATGGATATTAGATATGAGTAACTTGCATCAATTCACCAAATTGCTATAAAGACAAGTCGCTAATAGAACAACTCGCCAAGAACAATAAAACCAAGTCGCTAGAAAATTTAGAACCAAGTCGCTAATCCCCAAGTCGCTAGGTAGCAACTCGCTAAATCTCAAGTTACAGTGAATCAAGCCGCTAAGCCCAAGTCGCTAAGACCCAAGTCACAACACAAATCGCTATGGTACCAAATCGCTAAAACAAGACAAGTAGCTAAGGAACAACTCGCTAAGAACTAAAAGTACAAGTCACTAGAAATAATGAAAGCAAGTCGCTACCCCTCCAAGTCGCTAGCCGTAGTGGAGAATCCACTAACTTGTATCGCTTTTTCGCTTGTCTCAATAGACAAGTCGCTACAACTAACAATCAGAATCGCTAAAATTATCAAGCAAGTCGCCACTAAGAAATTTAACTCCCAGACTCAAGTCGCTACCATGAAAAACTTCAAAACCACACTTTTCAATCCAAAACAAGCCCAACCACAGTGATTCAAGCTTTCCAAATTAAAACCCAAGCACTTACAATGATTCTAAACACAAAAGTACACTCAAGATTCAAACTTTAACACAAGAAATGATCCAAATGATGCAAAAACCACTAAACTTTCTCAAACTCAAAAACCATCTAAAACCACTAGAAATCCAAGGATATGTAAGAGAGATGATCAAACCATGGCTCTTGATACCATTTGTGACATATTGGATTTCACAATCACACAAGCAATCACAAATATGGGCGTATAATTATATGGTTTTAGACAGAGAAAGTGGGATATTCTAGTAAGAGAAACTCATGGAAGGTTAGATTCCAAATGAACATCCAACCCTCTCCCTTGTGGGAGAGGGCTTTTTACAAAGTAATACACCTCCTACGGCCGTGGATCGTGCATACAATGGGTAAAGACCCCCTTCCTCCACTGGTTGTACTAGACTAAACTATGCTAATAACCCACTAACAAATAACCTAATGAACGATATGTCTAAGAGCTAACTTAAGCTAGATTATACATGGGGTGACCGATGCTTCACAATAGAATTTCCAATTCCTAACAGTATCTTCCTCGAATACTCTACTATCCTTAAGCTACAACTCACGCAATAAACACAATGAATGGCCTAAGTGCACTCTTAAGCTTTTTTGCTATTTAGGATGTTCAAGCTCGCAACAATTAAAGAATAAGCCAGTTTTCCATACTCTAGCGTCTACCAATTAAGACAAGATACAACCTAACAATAATTAACAAATATGTCTCATTCCAGAATTTTGCTTTCAAAAGACCTAAAATGTGAAAAGGAACGATTTTAAATAGTAACGGATATAAAATGTGTCGATTTAGGGCTTAAATGACCCTCTAAAAGCGTATGTTTTAAATCCTTATCAAATATCCCTACACTTGAAATTTGCTTGTCCTCAAGCAAATGTGCTTTTGGCCAATCAATTTATAAGTTAGGGGGCATGAAGCATTGGTTTAAAATAGTCTACAACAAGTACAAGCGCCACAATAGTCATAAGAAGCACGAAAATTATATACTAGCACCTCACAATTGGTGTTTGGATCTCTCATATCTCGGGTTTATATGAAATATAATATGAATGAAAATGAAAGATAAACACTCATTACCTGGCATAGTACATAGATTACCATAGGCTTGAGAATAGATCAAACATCCACCGCTTTGGCGTAAGCACCTAGGAATAACTATCTAAGAGGTCTTTGCAAGGGTTGTAACGTTAGGCTTAGGGTAGGAAAGTAAAGGGTTTTGTTGGATAGGGGATATTTAGTGGTGGCAAGTCAAAAATCTTATCTTACAAGCATGTAAAGCGTGGCGTTGCTAAGCCAAGACTCGAGTCACTAACCCTAAACAACTTGAAACAAAACATAAACTTAAACTTGAAAGCATAAATATAAAGATAGATGTAGGATGATAGCCCGTATGTTTTTCTCATTTTTTCTTTTTTTTTCAACAACTCTTTTTCTCTTTTTTTCCGATTTCTATTTATTATTTATTATTTTTTCATACCTTTTTACTCTACCCTCCTCTACGATAACATCAAAATAAAAGGATTTATAGGAGCATCCCTACACTTGAGTTTTTATTTTACTAACACTAATTGACCCGAATTGAAAAGATCAAAACACTTGGAGTATTTAATTACGTAGACAAATGGAATTTGAATTTATCGTTCTCATCCGTTACTCCATAAAATATTACTTTAACCCATGAGTCCCAATCGTCTCAAAACTGTATAAAAATGATATGACTCGACTTAGCAACCATGCAAGTAACTAGATAATTGAACTAAGGGTTTAGTAATGATAACAATAATGCACTAAAGATGAGTGCATACAAGGTAGGCTAAGGCGATTTAGGTGTAACATTTGGGGGTGGATTGTAAACAATGCTCTTCATTGATATTTCGGAAAACCGGAACATCACGAGAACCGCAAAAAGGATAGGCTCTGAGGGGTTAACTAAGGGTATCGTGTACTAAAGATGAGTACATCGCAAGGGTGTGGGGAAAATTACTCAACCAATGTGGAAGAGGTAATTATGTTACAGGTTTAAAACAAAGGTTATCCTAATGCCTCTTATCATTTAGTTAATCATAACTACACGAATGTAGTCTCACTAGCGATCTTGGAATGTATCACAAAATAAGTTCTAAATCTATTATACTACCAGTACACTCACTAAGCATTAAAGGTGAATGCTTTTATTCCTAAAAATCTAGGGGCGAACCTCACATTTTCGGGGTGGAATTTGAGTGGTATACGGTTTTTGTGCTAGTCATATAATTCCTATCCATGAGACGCTTTATTAAGACTAAAGTTTAACTCGTAAATGCCATAAAAAATTTTAAATTTGGTGCTAAAATTGCCCTAACAAATATTTCTCATAGTTTATTACACAAATTACCAAGGACAAGATAAATAATCAAGTGAGTGAATAGTTTCTAAGTTCCCGTTTTATTCTCCCTCCCTACACTTAAACTGAACATTGTCCCCAATGTTCCCCGAAAGTATCAAAGTTATGAAAAAGGAAGGTAAGTTAAAAGAGAAAGAAACTAATACTCCGCTGATTAGCTCGGTAGGATATGTATGAAGTTGTGGTTAAATCCTCCTCCAAGAAGAATGAATAAGTAATAAGCGTTGCTTCCAATATGTATTTCTTCTTCTTGTCTAATATAACCTGCACACTTAAAAGAAAACAAACGAAACCTTCGCGGAAAATCGGCGGTAAAACTATATATGACACACAACTAAACTAGAAAACAAGTGAGATATAATGCTTGTGGAATGGATGTTTGCAGTTTTTCTGGAAAATTAAGAATTGGAAATTTCCAAAAATTACAAGTTGCACAGAAAACGAAACTGACATTCTGTTCACATTGCTCGACATCATCGGTGTTAATCCCCGATGTCAGGTTGTCCCTGACAAAAGTGGTCCGACACGCTTTTCCGGAAAAATCTAGAAAAATTACCTCATTAAAACTCGAAAAACTTCAAAACATCCATTATGACTCGATACAAGCATTTGACTCTAACAAACACACCAATATATACAATTTATATTATTGTTAGTCTCATGTTCATGTTCTTAAAACATATGTGATCTTCCCTACACTTATATTTTTGTAAAATACCTTTATATGCAATTAAGACGAGGTTAAAAACAAAATAAATCATTTTCACAAAGTTTAACATGAGAATAAGCAACAATGAAAAAGATATATAAACACACAAACAAAATTGAAAAACAAAACAAGAAAACAATTAATCATGGGTTGCCTCCCACGAAGCACTTTTTTTTATTGATGAGTCTTGTAGCTAGACTCAAAGTCGCGGTTCCTATTGCGACTTCCTTACCGTCATCTTCTTTCTCATGACAATCTCTATTGGGGTTTTCCATAGCATAGTTATGCCCTATTGTGAATCTTTCTATGAAATCATCTTGCCCCCATTTGGTTCTATATTCCGGCCCTAATTTCACACATTCTTTATAGAATCCAAATATCTTACTCATCACATAATCTACTCCTCTCCTTCTATCCTCCTCATTCCTATAGTAGACTGATAGCTTACGTTCCTTCTCATTATTGGATAGTGATAAGAATTTCTCAATCTTAAATGGCATTTGGTAGGCGATGTCATCGGTCTCATCCTTAAATCTAACTATCCCTAATGATGGATCATAAGTCATCCCGAAGCTATCTATAAATGACTTTCCTAGAACTACATGTGATAAGCTAGGATCTATAGTCGTACTAATATCTTCCACAATCACGAAATCCGTTAGGTACGTGAAGCTTCCTACATAGACGGGCAATCCCTTAATTCTACCAAGAAAATTACATCTTACTCTAGGATTATCGGGGTCTTGCCTATTTGGGATAGGTTTTTTCATCATCCAATTATAGTACGTGCTAGTCCTGATGTTTATTGAGGACTTGCGATCAATGTAGGCCTTTGCCACCAAAAGATGTCCTATGCAACACGGTATGTTGAGGTTTCTAGGATTTCCAAAGGTGATGTGTGGGCATCTCATAGTATAAAAGGGACGAAGGTCACACACTAGGTGTGGGTGGTATGAAAGTTCCTCATCCATAAGAAACTTGTTGAAGCGTTTATCACCTGCTTCTTCTACTTCATTGGTTGTTTCATCCTTAGGAGTCTTACTAACCTCAATTAACGTTTCATGGTTTGCTTCATTGTTATTCCTATTTAGTATTACTAGGGTAATGGCATTGACGAAGTGAACGTGCTTTGATGAATACGGGTCCCTAGTCTCATTGCCTAATTGCGAGTGAGCGAAGTACTTGCTCAGGTCCTTAATCTTTACAAGGGAAGCTTTTTTGAGATGGTGAGTCGAGATGGCATTAACCTTTTTGGCTGTCGTCCTATCATGATTGGTAATGGCTTTCAAGAGGTTGTCTATCTTCCTATCCATCTCGACTTCTTGTTGATTAAAGCGGTCCGAAAGCTTGGCTATTTGGGCTTCTTGGGATGTCACGAGGTTTCGCATTATCCCTTCTAGGTTGTGTTGACTAGAGGCATGAGGGCTTGAATTGTGTTGGGACATGGGGAGTCGTTAGAGGTGAATTCTTTGGTTTGACTCCAATTGTAGTCGGGTTTGCCCCTGCATGCCTCTCGGGCTTCGTTGTAGGTCCTTGGTCTGGGTTTTGTGTGGAATCTTCCTCCCATTCTGTTGGTACGTGAGGATGCATAGTCCACGGAATCTTGTTCGAGGAGTCTCGTGCAATTATGAGTGTCATGGGGACCACTACATAACTCACACAAGGAAGAGACCTTGTTCACTTGGCGAGAAGTTTTAAGAGCTTCGTAGGAACTCATTAAGAATTTGACTTGATCTTCAAGTTCGAGTATCCTATTATTGAAAGGTTGTGAGTCAATGGGAGGCAAGGAGATTTCCTTTACAGTTTTGGGTAACTCACATGGGTCATTTCAACATTCCTTGGCATAGAGGGCAAGGTCCTCTATTGTACCCCACGACTCTTATCTTTGGTAAGTTCACTAAGCTTACCACCGGCCGTTTGGACGATGGTTTGCCTAGTGGAGAGGTTGACATGATCGTAAAAGATATGGACTTGAAGCCAAAGATCAATGCCGTGATGAGGGACTTTATGGAGTAAATCCTTGAATCGAGTCCACGCCTTGTAGAGAGTTTCGCCTTGACGTTGTTGGAACATCAAGATGTCATTCCTTAGCATGGTAGTTCTCCCCGGTGGGAAAAATTGGGTGAGGAAACGAGTGGTGAGATCATCCCAACTTGAGATGGATCCTGTGGGAAGTCGCTCAAGCCAATTACTAGATTGGTCCCGTAGAGAGAATTGGAAGAGATGCAATCGCGTGGTCTCCCATGTAGTAGCATCAAGGTCAATGGTGTCAACAATTTTTAGCAAACCCTTAAGATGCTATTTAGGATCTTCAGAACGAAGTCCATGGAATGCACATCCGTTTTGCACTAACCGGATGGTGTCAGATCGCAATCGTAGTTTGAGCTTGAAGTGAGAGCTCAATGGTGTTCCTATAGCCTTGATGGCTCGGTCTAGAGTATTCACCAAGAGTGCGGCCTCTTGGCGGGTCATGTGGTGGTTGATTGGGTGGAAGTGGTTGATGTGGCGGTGGATCGTTGTTGGGTGGGTTATCACCTTCCATAATGAAAAGTGATGAGATTACGAACAAAAACACGAAGAAGGGGGATAGACTAAAAGAAAGCTAATGAAAAAGAGAAAAAAGCTCACTTGATAGGAATCAAGCGAGTAGGCCTAAACGAGATAGAAATCTAACTAGCTATTCTATACCCCGGTAGTGGTGCCAAAAACTTGATATGGAGGGTTCGGGGTCGAGAAGACTTCATTTTCTAGGAGCAAGTTTTTCAACCCTCTAGGAAGTGAACCTAATCATTGTAGTGTAGTATGGGGTAAGCCCAGGGGATTGATTCATTCTCTAGGGGAATAGGAATGCTAGAAAGAGATATATGACGAGAAGGTGGGGTTGAGGAGATTCTTTTTAGTCTTTTTATATTTTTGAAAGCAAGTAAATATCTCGGGGTATAAGAGTAGAGGGTGGTACTTCTACCGATTTTAACTACTTTTAATAACTACTTACTAATTAACTATTTAACTAAGGATAAATTATGCTAATTCTAGATGTGCTCGTATGATGATTAAAGATGTCTTTACTTAGATGTTCTTACTCCCCAGTTATCTCCTATTGGTCGGTTGAATTGTCACATCCTCATCTTAAATGGTGCGTTGTATTCTGTTTGGTCGTAGGGTGGTGCCTAATTCCCTAGTTCTATGAATTGCATTTCTCCTCTAGACTATCCGGGATCGGCGAGTACAATGGTATCTCCCCCGAATACTCTACTATCCTTAAGCTACAACTCACGCAATAAACACAACGAATGGCCTAAGTGCACTCTTAAGCTTTTTGCTATTCAGACGCTCAAGCTCAAGAACAATTAAAGAAGAAGCCAGTTTTCCTTACTCTAGCGTCTACCAAAAAAGACAAGAGGCAACCTAACAATAATTAACAACTAGGTTTTATAGATCTAAGCAAACACAAGGATAATTTAGCTACTCCTGTTAAACAAGCAAGCATACACACATACAATTGAACATGGGGTAGACATAATGATAAAATGGATAAACAAACTTATCTTATGATGTAAAAAAGGGTATGGGACCCTTAGATACTGTCCAAGTCGGACTATAACTGAATTAAGGTTTGCTCTCCAAAGTACTACCTCTTAAAATACAGAAAAATCGAATTCTATATATAGATTTACAAATGCGACGGCGTCACCTTTTGCTAGTGAGGTCGTCAGGTCGCCGTTATTAGGGTTTCATTTCGGCTAAGTCATCATTGGGACGACGTCAGTTGGTAAGTGTGACACCGTCAGTCTTCATAAAGGACGTCGCCTGAAATTGGTTCTTGGGCATCTGGTGTGGAAAATGAGAGTGACGCATTCCAGAGTTTAGGCATGACGCCGTCTGGTTGTAGAACCAGAATTTGTTTTGAGCCTTCGTGTGTAATTTGATCAAAACTTCTATAAAGGGACAGGGTTGCCCTTTGGTTGGGACGCCGTCAGGTCTGCTGGAGAGCCTTTGATATTGAATTTGCCATTTTATTCATGTTTTCGCTCCTTTTTGTCCAAATATGCTTCATTCTAGCATTTTGCTTCCAAAAGACCTAAAATGTGAAAATGAACGATTTTAAATAGTAACAGATATAAAATGTGTCGATTTAGGGCTTAAATGACCCCCTAAAAACGTATGTTTTAAATCCTTATCATGTGATGAATTGTATGATGTTTTGATATGATATTTGCTCTATGAGAATTAGTCAATTTTTTACACTTATACTTACCTTACACCGTTGTCACAGACCATGCATTCGTTAGCTTATGACGTGTCAGAGGAGATCCTTGCTGCCGCATCCCGCTCAGCACGGACTCTGATGACTCCCGCTCATGATGATTCTTACATGATTGTCTGATACCCCGCTTTTGCTTCATCATCATCAGTCATTCCAGAGCCACAGACTTCACCTACTTCTCAGTTACCTTCATCATCATCTGATCATCCCAGTTCCTCGTGACAACTTACACTACATCAGGCTTTAGCATGATCCCAGATTCCCCGACTTACTCATCGTACTACTGCTCGCATGTCAGTGCGACCCCCATCATCACCTGTGCACCTTTCAGCTCACTCTCTCCTGTCATCACCGCTTTCATCGCCATCCCACCGATGACCTAGATCCCCTACTTTACAACCGCATGATTCACCTTCATAGAGACGTCGACTCATGGACTCCTACTCAGGTGATGAGGATGAGGAAGAGTATGAGGATGAGGATATCGACCCTCCAGAGGAGGAGGACATCCTAAATGAGGACATTTCACCAGTTTAGAGTCTCGCACATTCAACGCATTCACCAGGATCAAACTCTCCTTTTCCCTTGCCTGAGCCTGATTCACCAGGGCAGCCATTTGAGTTAGTCACGCCTCTTCACTCACCTGAGCCGGGTAACCCAGTAGACTCAGACTTCCCATCAAAGGTAGCCTCGAGCGGCCGAAGTATGGAGAGACGAAGTCCGACTGGAGCCGACTTATTTCTTAGGGAGTTAGGCTTAGCCATTTAGCGGACCGATTAGCCAACGTATCGATGGCTAGTCTCGAGGAGTTGAGGGGAGACATGGAGACAAAGGGGTAAGAGAACTATGGCATTGAGAGAGGGCATGTCAGATCTCCACGAGCAGATGGGAGACCTTCAGAGAGGTTTCATGACAGCTCGAGAGGCAGACCGAGCGCTCTGGCGCAAGGTCGGCGAGCTGGAGAGAGAGGTTGCGGATCTGAGAAGAGATCGCGACTCCCAGCGTATTAAGATTTCCTCAGTGTGTAGAGTGATTGAGGATATTCGGAGATCAGCGAGAGGCGCCCGTGCAGATCATGGCTAGATGTCTTTAGGTTCATAGTGTTGTACCATCACGAACTGAGGAGTCACAGTTGGAGATGCTGACTTATCATACTTATTCTTGTTATTTTCGTTATTAGAATCGTCTACGACGATTTCCTATCTTTTCACGCTATTGCACTTCGAAAACTATGCGTTATGGCTAATAGAAGTGCATCCTTGATTCTTGTTTAGAGCCTGCGTTATGTTGATAGGATGTGATAGTATCCTCATTATCGTGATTGGTATTCGTGCGGTATTCTACGCCTTTAGAAATCGTTTCTCGAGTAATGATGTATGATGTTTGGAACTTATGGAACTCTTGTGTTATAATTCAGATCAATGGCTCTAAGACGAAACCTGCCCAAGACCACCCGAGCAGTTCCCGTTATGGTCAATACCGTCCATCGAGGTCGGCGTCCAACTCTGACTGTTGAGAATCAGAATACTGAAAACCCGGATACCAACAATCCCACCGTTAAGAATCAGAACATCAATGATCAAGGTGACAATGGTCACGTCCCGCCGAACCCTTCGACTATGAATCAAGCCCTTATCGATCAGCTCATGACTCAGCGTGTCGCTGAACTGCTAGGTGAGTCGAATCACTCTAACACCTCCGCTTAAACCCCTCCGCTTAACCGAACCCGAGGTTGTACCTATAAGGAGTTCCGGTTTTGTGGTCCTATTGAGTTTGGAGGAACCGATGGAGTAGTTTACCTAATGAGGTGGATGGAGAAAACCAAATTAGTGTTTACTATCAGTAACTGTGATGAGGATGCCAAAGTGAAGTATGCAACGTTTACCCTGAAGGACGAAGCGTTGACTTGGTGGAATAATTATACAAGTCAGTAGGAAGTGATGTGGCATTTGCGATGACATGGGATCAGTTCAAGGCTTTGTTGATCAAGACTTATTGCCCTAGAAATGAAGTTAAGAAGTTAGAGATTGAGTTTTGGAACCATAAGGTGAAAGGTACCGACATGACGGTTTACAACCGTCGTTTTCAGGAATTGTTGTTGCTTTGCCCCGAGATGGTTCGTACTGAGGCACTCAAGATTGAGCGATACACCGATGGTTTGCCACTAGCTACTAGGAACGACTTGATCGCTGTGAAACCGACTAACCTTTAAGAGGCCATCACTATAGCCCAACGTATAATGGATTCCCTTGTGCTGGAAGGAACGGACAAGGGAATGGGTGATAAGAGGAAGAGAAATGATGATGTTAAGGGTGATAATAACCCCAACAAGCGGCAAGAGACTGCCAAGGTGTATGCTAGAGAAGAAGGGTTATGAAAGAAGTAAGCCCTTGTGTGGACGTTGCAATCGACACCACCATGGACATTGTACCATGGTGTGTAGAAATTGCTCAAAGGTAGGACACTTGGCCAGAGACTGTAGGTCCCGACCCCATGTTGTGGCGCAAACTACCCAGTGAATGGATTGGAAGGCCAATGTCACCTGTTTTGGATGTGGAAGTGTTAGGAATTAGAAATTCCATAGTGAAGAGTCGGTCACCCCAACTATTATCTAGCATAAGTTAGCTAGTAGACATATCGTTATTTACATGTTTGTTAGTTAGTTATTAGCTTAGTTTAGCTTAGTGTAACACCCTGGAGGAAGGACGGGTCTTTACCCAATGTATGCCTGATCCACAGTCCGAAGGAGGACGTATTGTATATTACTATAAATACCCTCTACCTCCCAAGGTAGAGGGTTGGACCTTTCATTCTAATCTAACCTTTTATCTTTTGTTTATTTTTTCTCTAGAAAGGCTCTCATCCTACTTTCTCTCTCTAAACCTCTAAACTATACGCCTCATTTGATATGTTATGATGTGTTTATGAAATCCAATATGTTACAAATGGTATCAAGAGCCATGGTTTGATCATCTCTCTTACATATCCTTGGATTTCTAGTGGTTTTATATGGTTTTGGGTTTGAATAAAGTTTAGTGGTTTTTGCATCATTTGGATCATTTCTTGTGTTAAAGTTTGAATTTTGAGTGTACTTTAGTGTTTAGAATCATTTTAAGTGCTTGGGTTTTGATTTGGAAAGCTTGAATCACTGTGGTTGGGCTTGTTTTGGATTGAAACGTGTGTTTTTGAAGTTTTTCAAGGTAGCGACTTGAGTCTCGTTAGAATTTCTTCGAGCGACTTGCTTCAAGAATCTCTAGCGAGTTGTAGTGTTAGTCGAAGCGACTTGAGCTTAGCGACTTGTTCATCGAGACAAGCCGATAAACAGTACAAGTTAGTGGATTCTCCACTCACGGCTAGCGACTTACTGGTGGGGTTAGCGACCTGCTTTCATTTATTCTAGCGACTTGTACTTATTGTTCTCAGCGACTTGACATTAGCGACTTGGATACTTAGCGAGTTGCTCTTTAGCGACTTGGTGACTCTAGCGACTTGTCTTACTAGCGAGTTGTTGACTTTTCCCGACAAAACTTCAAACGGCCATAACTTTTGAACCGTAACTCCGTTTTCAGCGTTCTACCCATCAAAATGACCGTGAGAACGAGGAGAATGGCACGCCAAATGAATTTGGGTCAACCTTCGAGGCCTAAATCCGCTCCGAACAGAATTTATTGAGGTTTTTGTGTTTTTATACCTAAATTTCTTCGTAAAATCGTGCAACAACCAACCCTGATCACAACCAAATAACATCTCTGCTAATCCTACAAACAGTCATAAGACCTAACACACAATTTTCTATCATTGTGTCTGATTCGCTCCGAACGGTCTATCTTTTATTAGTCAACCACTTGTGAATGGTCAACCATAAAAGTCAAACAGCTCATAACAAAATGCAATTAAGTCCAGAGGAGTTTAGTGTTTCCCCGGGTCGTTAAGTCCCAACGAGGTGTGAACACTGTAATACAACGAATCTGTGATCGGATGAATATTGAACAGGAAAGGGGTTATGATTGATTTATACTAAGGAATAAAAGAAAATAGCTTAAACAAGTTATAAGAACAAGTACGTGAAAGCAAAATACTTAGAAACGATTAAAACATACAAAATAAAACGTGAGATTTAAGAAATAAAAGGCCTACAAATATGAAAATTATATTTTTACAATCCTAAATACATAAGAAAATTATTGGAAAAAGAAAATTATTTTTATAACTATTTATCTAATTATTATTAATTAAAAACTATTTTTAACTATTTAATAATACCCTAAAATATAAGAAAATATGAAATAAAGCTAGAAAAGTGAAATTATGACTTAGAAAAATCTAAAATATTATAAAACTTATTTTAAAACTGAAAATATATTTATTACACTATTTATGTATTTATTATTAATTAATTACTATTTATTAATTATTTAAAACTAATAAAAATTCTAATAAATACTAAATGAACTCTAATAAATATGAAACTTTATCTATAAATACTATATGATAGCAGAATACTAGGAAAAATATAAAAAGTTAGATAAGCTCACTAATAAGCTGAATTGGGCAAATAAGCAGTTTAAATAAGCACTTGAAATAAGCAATAAGCTATCCAAAAGCTACCATAAGCTACTACAGCCTAAATCTAACCTAAATTGAACTAATGCAACTGATTGGGACCTAAAAAGCACAAGCTACAGAAAAAAAGCTCTAGACCAGATTTTAACAACTATATGCCAAACGGCCTTGAACCAGCTACTTCAAGCTATTGCACAAGCTAATCTAATGAGCTTATGGGAAAACCAAAACTGAGGACTTAAAGACCACCAATCAAACAACAATTGATCCAATTTTGAGACTCTAATAAGCTAAAATGAAGCTTATGCAAAGCTTGTAAGGAGGCTGTATCACACTCAGCTGATACTGAGTGTGAGACAGAGCAAAAGTCAGCTGATAGCACAGCTGATTCAGAGCTTATAAAAAATTCCAAAAATTCTCAAAAATTGATTTATGAAAACTAGACCAGCTAAAGTTGATTTTCCCAAAATCTCAATTACTTTTAACCAAAAATGAATCCATGAAAATTCAACAAACTTTGGTGAAAACTAAGTTTTCTAATATTTTGACTTTTAAGACAGATTTAGAACTTTGACTAAATTGAACTTTGAGCTTAATGTGTGAACTGATATTGATGATTTAAGGTGCAATATGTCCTAATTAAGCTAACCTATATGATTCTAAACCTAGAATGCAAGCTCTTATAAATCTAAACTAACTGTTATGCAAATGAGACAAAGGTTAAGATGATTTTGACTTATTGAGAGTTATAGATGCAAACTAATTACTAATTTAAGTCAAGAGGATTGAATTGAGACTGAGTAGACAGGTTTCAAGCTCAAACCAAAGCTTAAACTTAAATGAACTAACTGATCCAAACATCCTTAACCAAGTTTGAAATGCAATATAGGGCATTCGGCTAATTTAAACCACTAATCTTATTCCCTAATGATTAATTAACCCAGATTAACACCGATTAAGCATTTTCTAAAACAAAATAAGCACTAAATGAGCTAGACAATTATGGCTATTTTGAGCTTTTATGAGTTTTTTTTTTTCAAGAAATTAAAACAAACACTATCTAGGACTGATAAAATTAGTGAAATACAAACACAAATTAAGAATAAGCGGATAATTACTAAATAAGCTAAATTTAGGCAAGCTACAAGAATATGGAAAATTAAGCAAGAAACTGAAAATTTCTTACAACTGATTTGGTTTATAAAACAGATCAATATGATTACAAACACTTCCCACTTGTCAAAACAAGCTAGAAACCCAAAATCAGCCTTCCATAACAGCTTATCTACACAATTGCTTCTTCTCCACTTTCCAGTTTGACTTTCTTTGACTTTTGTGAATTCTTTGCATAAAGGACAGAAAATCATCTAATACATTTAAAATAGCTTTATTAAGATTAAAGGAACTTATTTGAACAATTTTGACTGCTTTTAACATGAAAACTGTGAAGAACACTTTTGGCGGGAAATTAAGTTACAGCTTTAAACTTGGAATTGATGATTAAAAACACTTGAAATATGATCAATATGATTCATACAATACATAATTAACAAAACCCAGCACTATTTTTGCATAAAACTTAAAATCGAATTACAAGTTACACTACTAATTGGTCTAAAACCGGGACACTATTCTCCGCTTCTTCTTTCTTCTTTATAGTCTCACTAGGTGCTCAATCCTTTTCTCGCCATTGGATGGGTCAGAGTTGATCTCAGCAGTTGATTCTACTTTTGGCGCCAAAAATATCTTAATGCCAGTTGGGGTTGCGTAAAGCGCTTTAGGGGCATTAATTGGTTTTTGGGAAGTTGTAAAGGTGGAGGGGACAAGGTGGGAAAGGTTGGTGATGAGTGGTGGAGAAACCGTGGAGGTGGAAGAGTGGTTTTGGTTTTGGCGGGCTGTGAGGAAGAGCAGGGAAGGAGGTATAAGGGAGTGGGTTTGACCGGGTTGACTTGGGCTGGGTTTAATTTGGGCTTGGGTTTTATTTATTTTGGGTCCGGTTGGTTTGTAGTAGTTAAGCCCAAGGACCAATGTTGTAACTTCTGAATTCTTGAAGGACTAAACCTGTAATATTTCATAAGTTATCACAAGGACTAATAATGCCAAGTTTGCTAAACCAAAGGACCTCATTTGCATTATTTACAATTTAAAACACCCGTGGGACCTTTTATGTCATTTTTGGATTTTGAGGGGTAAAAGTTGCCATTTGTAGAAACTTTTATCCAAAGACTAATTTGTGAACATGTTTGATTATCCAAGGACTAAAGTTGACTTTTCTTTCATTTTAAACCTTCAGGGACTAGTTTTGCCATTTTGTGAAACTCCAGGGACTGAAAATGACAATTTTGTGAACTTTGATCATTTTTCACTTGTTTTCAATCTTTTTGTACCTGATTCATATAAAACACATTTTCATGATATTTGTAACATTTATATAGTCATTTGTGTGTTTTTGGCTGTTTTTGTGGGTTTAAATAATATAAAATATATGTGTATTTAGACACATATCAAATCCCCTAAACTATTGCTAGTCCCTAGCAATCTTTTATGAAAAATTAATGGCTTTCATCTCTTTACCAAAAGCCATTACTTCTGGAGTAGCCAATTGTTTCAGTTCAAGTAAGAACCTTGGTACACTGATAACCATATGATTTTGAGCAAATCACCAACTTTCAACGGTTTTGATTTGTCTTTACCAAAAGCCGCTTTTTCCTGGACTAGCCAACTCTTTGATAAAATATCTTTGGTGAGTCGATTACCAATTATGGTTTTCCAACGGCCTTTACCACAAGCCATAAACTTGCGGGCTAGCCAACTCTTCACTAATTAAAGATATGGTGAGTTGAACACCATACAATTTTGGGCAAATTGCAAGCCATAAACGGATTTGATAAATCTTTACCAAGAGCCGTTTGTTCTCGATTAGCCAATCCTTATGTTTATTAGACATGGCGGATCTGATAATTGAGTAAGTGCAAAACACTTACTCCAAAAAAAAATTTGGCCAAAAACAGGGGAATTGGGTGGTATAATTACATGATAAAATTCGTGAGAATTCCCCCACACTAGAAATGAATATTGCCCTCAATATTCAAAGTACCGACGGTTATGCCGAAACATAGAACGTAAAAGGAAATACTACGCCATTTTTTTGTGGATAAAACTTATATACAACAAAGGGGGCAACTCCCCCTCACTAGGGTGGTAGAAAGTAGAAAGAAGTCAGAAATATGGGTGAAAACCCATATTGTGTGCTACTGTTTTTGATTACCGAGTCGCTAGCTTGACTCGACCCCGAATTAATTTGTTCATGGGGAAGTAAGTGGAAGAGACAATCTCCATCGGACTTTCATTCAAGATGTTTGTATAAACATTGAAGTACGTGAAAGTTCCACACCGATGAGGTATACATAGAACCGGCTCACAAATAATAAATGAAAATGCCGGGGTCAAAGATAGTGTCCTCATTCCCGAAGGAGTGAAGAACAGGAGAAGCCACGGGATAGGTGAAGAAGAGAAAGAAAGTCATGATAAAAATCTTGACTAACTCATCATCACCCACAAGAGAATTCATAATAGCATGAATCTCATCATTTAAGCTCAATTGGTCTAGACATATCCCGGGTGTGTCTAGATCAAAGTATAAGTTATCATACTCCGATGGAGATATGATATGAGTGAGTTCACAGGAGAACTCCTCAAGGGCGAATGATTCATATTCGGGATTGATTTGAGTGAGTTCACTGGGGAACTCCTCAAAAGTGAATGATTCATAATCGGGAGAGAATTATGAGAATGAGAAGTGGTAATACCACTAATCTTCTCTCCCATATGATCAAAATTGAACGCTTGCAATTCCGAATAGAATCATTGAAAAAAAGTTCACTATCCTCAAAGGGGATAGGATATGAAGTAGGCTTTTCATTAAAAGCCTCGATTCTAGAAATGAGAAGATTAACATTCAATAATGTAAGACGAAGAGCTTCGTCTTGGATTATTTCTTCATCATTCTCTCTTCTAAGCTAACATGCTCAGAAGGTAAATCTTCCACATAAACGATGTCTCCACAAGATAACGAATCGTCATCATTAGAATCGGAGAACATCTCAACATGATCTTTTGGGAAGACAAGAGGGGTAGGGATATCACACAAATCTCGAGAATTCCCTGTGACTCTCTTGGGATTGGGACAAGGTTCTCGACACTAGACTTTATGAATTCGTCCGATTCCTTTTCAGGAACAGTGTCAAGATGCTCGCCCCCATGCTCAGAGAGTGAGTGTGAACCTCGGGTGTGATAACAGATGAGGAGTTGAGAAGGACTAGTATACATATGTTTTACAATTTCCATTTGTTCTTCTGCTAGTAATTCCATCATAGTCTTTTCTCCTTGATTTTTCATGGAAGGAATTTCAACTGATGAACTTGATGAATCTTTATAAAATTTTAGAATATCAAGGGTATCTTCATCATAACTTTCATCAGGAATGAAACGGAATCGAGAGCTAGATTTGGCTGCTTTTTGTATTTTAATTAATTCCCTAATAGAGTTTTCAATCGGCAACTGGGAATCTAATTTAGCGACCGCTCTTCACTAACAATTCTTCCATAGATTTTTGATTTGGATTATCTTGGGAATGTTTACATTCCTTCAAATCTTTCACTAAATCCAAAAGATCAAGGAGAAGATTTTGAGGAAGTGGCTTAGGCCGAGGTGGTTCTGATTCATTTGGTAATCTAGAGGTTGGTTATGATACTTAATAGTCGTAATTGTTACAAGGAAATGGATTCCTTGTTTGACAATCAGGGCTAAAGTGTGGACCTCCATGTAAAGATCACAACAAAATGATTGTTGTGGTGGTCATGTGAATAATATGGAATTTGGTCATTTCAAAGTCCTGAGTGTTACAGAAAACTGCTCATAGACAAACGTGTTTCCGGTTTGACACTCAAATTCTTGATGAGGACCTCCACAAAATTCACATGAATATGTCTGAATCTCATGATGTGGTAGCTGATGGAATAAATCAGTCATGTCATGGTAAGAATAGGGATCTTGGTTATAGACGCACCATTTCGACTCTACCATGCTAAAACAGAGACAATTATCATCATTATGAGGGCCACCACACCATTGACAACCAAAATGGTGTGGATACGACATAGGAAAGAATCAAAGGTTTACAGAGGGGTTGGGATGAAGAATCAAAGATGTGAGAGGGTAAAGATGGATATTTTGGATTTTTGGATAAACATTTTGTAAAAATAAGAAAGAAAATCTTTTTGGGGTTTTGTGTTTGTTGAAAACTGATTTTAAAATGTTTTCGGGAACCGCTTTGTTTTTATATGATAATAATAAGAAAATATGAACAAGGATGGTAAATATACAATGGATGTATATTCAACAACACCGATGCTTCAAATTGTAGTACGCAAAGACACCTCCCCGGCGCCTAAAATTTGATTCGCTCTAAACGGTCTATCTTTTATTAGTCAACCACTTGTGAATGGTCAACCATAAAAGTCAAACAGCTCAGAACAAAATGCAATTAAGTCCAGAGGAGTTTAGTGTTTCCCCGGGTCGTTAAGTCCCAACGAGGTGTGAACACTGTAATACAACGAATCTGTGATCGGATGAATATTGAACAGAAAACGGTTTTGAGTGATTTATGCTAAGGAATAAAAGAAAATAGCTTAAACAAGCTATAAGAACAAGTACGTGAAAGCAAAATACTTAGAAACGATTAAAACATACAAAATAAAACGTGAGATTTAAGAAATAAAAGGCCTACAAATATGAAAATTATATTTTTACAATCCTAAATACATAAGAAAATTATTGGAAAAAGAAAATTATTTTTATAACTATTTATCTAATTATTATTAATTAAAAACTATTTTTAACTATTTAATAATACCCTAAAATATAAGAAAATATGAAATAAAGCTAGAAAAGTGAAATTATGACTTAGAAAAATCTAAAATAATATAAAACTTATTTTAAAACTGAAAATATATTTATTACACTATTTATGTATTTATTATTAATTAATTACTATTTATTAATTATTTAAAACTAATAAAAATTCTAATAAATACTAAATGAACTCTAATAAATATGAAACTTTATCTATAAATACTATATGATAGCAGAATATTAGGAAAAATATAAAAAGTTAGATAAGCTCACTAATAAGCTGAATTGGGCAAATAAGCAGTTTAAATAAGCACTTGAAACAAGCAATAAGCTATCCAAAAGCTACCATAAGCTACTACAGCCTAAATCTAACCTAAATTGAACTAATGCAACTGATTGGGACCTAAAAAGCACAAGCTACAGAAAAAAAGCTCTAAACCAGATTTTAACAACTATATGCCAAACGGCCTTGAACCAGCTACTTCAAGCTATTGCACAAGCTAATCTAATGAGCTTATGGGAAAACCAAAACTGAGGACATAAAGACCACCAATCAAACAACAATTGATCCAATTTTGAGACTCTAATAAGCTAAAATGAAGCTTATGCAAAGCTTTAAGGAGAACTGATCACACTCACCGACATCGAGTGAGACAGAGCAAAAGTCAGCTGATAGCACAGCTGATTCAGAGCTTATAAAAAATTCCAAAAATTCTCAAAAATTGATTTATGAAAACTAGACCAGCTGAAGTTGATTTTCCCAAAATCTCAATTACTTTTAACCAAAAATGAATCCATGAAAATTCAACAAACTTAGGTGAAAACTGAGTTTTCTAATATTTTGACTTTTAAGACAGATTTAGAACTTTGACTAAATTGAACTTTGAGCTTAATGTGTGAACTGATATTGATGATTTAAGGTGCAATATGTCCTAATTAAGCTAACCTATATGATTCTAAACCTAGAATGCAAGCTCTTATAAATCTAAACTAACTGTTATGCAAATGAGACAAAGGTTAAGATGATTTTGACTTATTGAGAGTTATAGATGCAAACTAATTACTAATTTAAGTCAAGAGGATTGAATTGAGACTGAGTAGACAGGTTTCAAGCTCAAACCAAAGCTT
Source organism: Chrysanthemum makinoi (assembly GCA_910596185.1). Classification (NCBI taxonomy): domain Eukaryota; kingdom Viridiplantae; phylum Streptophyta; class Magnoliopsida; order Asterales; family Asteraceae; genus Chrysanthemum; species Chrysanthemum makinoi. The sequence continues at coordinate 34,908,436 of OU343219.1, forward strand.
AAACTTAAATGAACTAACTGATCCAAACATCCTTAACCAAGCTGAAATGCAATATAGGGTCGTTCGCTAATTTAAACCACTAATCTTATTCCCTAATGATTAATTAACCTGTATTAACACTGATTAAGCATTTTCTAAAACAAAATAAGCACTAAATGAGCTAGACAGAATTATGGCTATTTTTGAGCTTTTTATGAGTTTTTTTTTTTCAAGAAATTAAAACAAACACTATCTAGGACTGATAAAATTAGTGAAATACAAACACAAATTAAGAATAAGCGATAATTACCGAAATAAGCTAAATTTAGGCAAAGGTTACAAGAATATGGAAAATTAAGCAAGAAACTGAAAATTTCTTACAACTGATTTGGTTTATAAAACAGATCAATATGATTACAAACACTTCCCAGCTTGTCAAAAACAAGCTAGAAACCCAAAATCACCTTCCGAACAGCTTATCTACACAATTGCTTCTTCTCCACTTTCCAGTTTGACTTTCTTTGACTTTTGTGAATTCTTTGCATAAAGGATGAAAATCATCTAATACATTTAAAATAGCTTTATTAAGATTAAAGGAACTTATTTGAACAATTTTGACTGCTTTTAACATGAAAACTGTGAAGAACACTTTTGGCGGAAATTAAGTTACAGCTTTAAACTTGGAATTGATGATTAAAAACACTTGAAATATGATCAATATGATTCATACAATACAGAATTAACAAAACGTAGCACTATTTTTGCATAAAACTTAAAATCGAATTACAAGTTACACTACGAATTGGTCTAAAAACTGGGACAGACTATTCTACTGCTTCTTCTTTCTTCTTTATAGTCTCACTAGGTGCTCTGAATCCTTTTCTGGCCATTGGATGGGTCAGAGTTGATCTCAGCAGTTGATTCTACTTTTGGCGCCAAAAATATCTTAATGCCAGTTGGGGTTGCGTAAAGCAGTTTTAGAGGCATTAATTGGTTTTGGGAAGTTGTAAAGGTGGAGGGGACAAGGTGGGAAAGGTTGGTGATGAGCTGGTGGAGAAACCAGGGAGGTGGAAGAGTGGTTTTGGTTTTGGCGGGCTGTGAGGAAGAGCAGGGAAGGAGGTATAATGGAGTGGGTTTGACCGGGTTGACTTGGGCTGGGTTTAATTTGGGCTTGGGTTTTATTTATTTTGGGTCCGGTTGGTTTGTAGTAGTTAAGCCCAAGGACCAATGTTGTAACTTCTGAATTCTTGAAGGACTAAACCTGTAATATTTCATAAGTTATCACAAGGACTAATAATGCCAAGTTTGCTAAACCAAAGGACCTCATTTGCATTATTTACAATTTAAAACACCCGGGGGACCTTTTATGTCATTTTTGGATTTTGAGGGGTAAAAGTTGCCATTTGTAGAAACTTTTATCCAAGGACTAATTTGTGAACATGTTTGATTATCCAAGGACTAAAGTTGACTTTTCTTTCATTTTAAACCTTCAGGGACTAGTTTTGCCATTTTATGAAACTCCAGGGACTGAAAATGACAATTTTGTGAACTTTGATCATTTTTCACTTGTTTTCAATCTTTTTGTACCTGATTCATATAAAACACATTTTCATGATATTTGTAACATTTATATAGTCATTTGTGTGTTTTTGGCTGTTTTTGTGGGTTTAAATAATATAAAATATATGTGTATTTAGACACATATCAGTGTCGATCCATCAGTCATCTTAACACGTTCTATTGGTCATTGCTTAACGGTTTCTTCTTGATTTTGTAAAATCCCGCGAAAGATTCTATTTCTCGGTTTAAATCATAGATTTGTAAAATCCCGTGTACACAACAACATCATGTCTTACACTCCTGATTCAGTGATTTCGGAAGTACTTAAATTGTATGATGTTGTAGACAACCATGAGAATATTAGCTATACTGAACGGTTATAGATGATGGATTCAATCAATGATGATTTGAGTTCTTCATGCTCTGAGTCCAATGAGAAAGACTTGCACCTGCTCATGCTATAGAATGCCATGCAAAAGGAATGTTGCATTGTGCCCTTTCAACAACTTCACTCACACCTTATGTTACTCACATCGATAGGAATGGAACGAACATGCAATGCCCTTTTCCGTCAAGATTTATCCACATTAACGAGAACATTACTATTGAACTTAGAACAACAACTTGATAAAGAAAAGGTTCAAAAGGATACTTCCAGTGCTGCACTTCAAGTGATCCACAACCAATTTCTGTCATTCTTCAAGAGGGAATTTACATCCGATTATGATCAAGACATGACTGAAATGTCTTTCAAGAGACACACTGGAGTGGAAATTAGCGTGTTCATAGAGGCACTTATCCATCTTATGAATAATGTGGAGAAGTATATTGAGGAAGTTACTCAGAAAGATGAAAAAGTGGATGAGAGTCCGTGCGGTTAAGAGATATTTGTGATGAGTCGGTAATGTATCGGTTGAAGAATTGGGTGTTGCTGAATGCGAATGTCGTGAGACAACAATAAATGATGTAACCAAATGCTCAAGAACTCCTGTCACACAAGAAGTGGATGCTGTGATCGAAGGTGAAAGAATGTCGGTACAATCAATAAATTGTAGTGTTGAGACCAAGAAGGCATCGGGTGATGGATCAGTTGACACAATATAGAGGCTCGATATGATAAGCTTGAAAGACCAAGTAGTTCAGTGGACGCTTGTTACACATGATGTGGATGCAAATATCGACCGACAAATGAACAGTGTCATGTGATGAGGTACCCTTAACTGCTTCAACATAGTGTATCTGTGATGTACCTAAACAAACTAATCTTAATACTGAACATGATTCTGATATATGTTCCTTGGTTGAGGCTGAGACTAAAAAATTCAAAACAAATGATATGGTTGATAAAAAGGCTTTTGATGAACTTTCAAACAAATTCTCAAAACTTGAAAACATTGCATTTCTCTTGAAATTGCAATACAAAGAAAGGAGGAAAGTTTTCAACTTAACAAACCATGTAAAAATTCGGAACTTCCTGAATTCCGTGAACTTTTTGAAATAAATGATTTAAAAGCTCAGCTTCAAGCCAAAAACTCGACTATCAACAATTTGAAGAAACATATTTCTGGTATGCATGTAAAAAGTAATTTGGTTACAAGTAATTCTGATGTTAATACTATTGATGATATTCAAATGAGAAATGATGAATTAGCAGTTTGTGTGGCCAAATTACTAAAGGAAAATGAGTCTTTGAGAAAGCATCACATAGAACTAAGTGACTCTGTCAAAGAAGCTAGAACTAAGTAAATAGAACAAACAAACTCTTTGATAGCAAAATTGATGTTCTCAAAGCTCAACTTCAGGAAAAGAGTTTCGCTATTGTTGCTTTAAAAATGACCTCGAAAAACAACAGGAATAGTGTGAACATTAAGTTTTCAAAACCATCAATCTTGGGAAACCAGTTATTAGACAACCGAATGCGTTTAGATCTGAACGACCAAAATTTTCAAAAACACGGTTTGCCTCCCAAGTTGATGCGAAACAAGTTTTGACAAAACCAGTCACTTCACCTCACTTTCCTAGTAAAATTGATATGAATGACTTGTATAAGAACTCTTATCTAGAAATGGCTACAAAAAGGCACAGAATCGCAAAGACGGAATTTTAGGTGCAAGACCTAGGGTGATGAATTCTTCGAGATTTCAAGGCACTGCTAGTAGTTCTAAACCATTACCTAGGAACACTAATCTAAAGACTAGGGATTGGTTTACATCTAAGAGTAGTTGCTTTGATTAAAGTTATTCCCATAGCAGATCACTCTAAGAAATCTAGATCTATTTCTGAATCCAAACAAGTAGTTTCCTCAAAGTGTCTGAAATGTATCTTTAATGCTAATCATGATAAATTTTTCACAAAATCCCTGAAGAAAGTAAATGCCCATGCAATGGTACAACCTGTTAAGTCTAGGATTTACACTAAGTCATCCAAAGTGCATATGAAGCAAATGAAACCAAAATCTTCGCCTAGATGGTTACCAACTGCTAAATCTTTGAAACTAGGAAAAGGATAAGTCTTCCACTATGCATAAGAAGCCTAACAATCCTAGACTTTGCCATAAGTGGATACCATCTGGTAGAATTTTTAAGGATGCTGGACTTAGGTGGATACCTATAGGAAAGATATTTACCAATGGCAATCTCAATGTTAACCGTGAAACCCCAAAGGGTTTGGATACTGATGTCACTAACCAAAATATATGCAATCAAGTTTGTAATATTAGTGCAGGTAGTCCTTACTCAGTTGCAGATACTTCGATCCTTCAATACATGGACTGGCTTAAAGTATGGATAACAAAAGGATTGATATATCATAACTCACGGGTTCAAGTTACTCAACATTGATATTCAATCGGCAATGACGTTTGAACATAGCAGTTCAAGCCTCGTTCTCTAAAGAAAAGAAAAGTGTACCTCTCAGTGCGCTTTATCTTTGAAAGAAGAGAAATCTTCTTATGACGTATGAACACAACAGTTCATGCCTCGTACTACAAAGAAAAGAAAAGTGTACGTTTCAGTGCGCGTTATCTTCGGAAGAAGAGAAATCTTCTTATTTATGACCATTCTCATCAACATGCTTCATGATTTTTTCATGCGCTTCAGTCATCAAGTGAACCGGACTACTGATAATTACTCTTATTCCACTTGCTCAATATAATGAAGATGACGACATCATGTGCTAATTTTGCGGGGGAGAAGTGTGAATAGAATACATTTGGATGAAATCACTTGTTTAATCAAGAATGGCATCTCCGTATGCAATTCTTGAGGGGGAGAAGAAGTGTGAATTTTCTGTATGGTTGATTGATATTTGAGAATATATGGTCAAACGGCTCCTAACTCATTTAAGAACCGAGCTTCTTCTTATCAGATCATCTTCACATGTAGTTTCTTCTAAGAGCCGTTGGTTGACATCTTCACATGGGCTGATATAATTAAATGACAAAGTGCTTCTAGTTGCTGGGCTGATTTCTTTGATAAACATCTTTCTGTTCTTTTTTGATTGGGAGGGATTTTAGTTAAGGAGATTTGCTACATGTAAGGTAATTGGAACGCATTTGGTGAAATGAAGATGTTAACTATCTAATCCCCAACTGGACAATCTTGAAGAAGGTCGAGTATACAGCCTGTTCTACATTTTCTGTACGCATGTTAGAAGACTAGAACATGTTGCATTTGATTATCTAAAGACTTCTTCTTAATCTGGGCATTTATCAAAAAGATTGTCAGCTTTTGGGAGAGCACTAATTGGGGGAGAGTGAAATGTCAAATTCAATCCCCAATTAGACTTGCTCACGTTCTTCAGTTGATTCTCACAAAGACTTCAAGTATTCTTCTCAAAAGATTTCAAGTATCTGGGCTTACAAAGTGTTGTTGATTCTGAAGTATCAAAACCAGCAAGGGGGAAGGAGACACGTATCTAAACACGAGTAAACTTGATGAACTTAATACTTCTAAGTGATTGAAGATATCCCGGGAAGACAAATGTCATTACCGCAGAGACACTCAAGGTTTGACTCATGGCGTTTAGTGTTATTATTCCAACGACGTGGGGGAAGTGATGTAAGAGAAAATTTCTGAAGATAAAAAGAGGTACACTAGTGTGTGATGATCTCGATGTTATCGCAATCATCAAGGGAGAGAGAATTGTGTACATTGGGGCGCCACCGTCTCACTTGAGGGCTTAATCAGTGATTCAAAGATATAATCACTTATTCCAGAGTTGACATCCGCAGAGATTGTCATCCGCATAGATAATCGATGATTGCCTGCTTCTTCAATGTTATCGGTTGTTCTCTCTTTGGGGAATGTGTGTACTTCAGGTTCTTGAGCTTCATACACGATCATCAGGGAAGAAAGCCATTGTTTACCACAAACATTGGGGAGGTGTTTTCCTTCTGGGCATGATGTGTATTCGGGAGAGTTCTTGGATATTGGTGTACTTCGGGTTCTTGAGCTTCATACACGATCATCGGGGAAGAAAGCCATTGTTTACCACAAACATTGGGGAGGTGTTTTCTTTCCGGGCATGATGTGTACTCGGGATAGTTCTTAAGCTCTATTCTAAGAGACGGCTGCATCATTTCACTACTGGGGAAGTGGTCTCTTGACACCTTTAGGAATGGATTTCGCCGAATTCAGTGGTTATGAAATTTGAGAAGATTATTTATGAGTGGGATGATGCGTTCTTTGTTCTTCTTGATGATATAACCCGAATGGAGAATCTCGATTATCGTTCTTAAAGGAGCAATGATTTATGATAATGGTGTACTTCTCTGCACTGGCTAAGGCAAGCTTGAAATAGAGCTTCAATCTGCCATCACATGGATTTTCGGTTTGGGGAAGCCGCCAAAGTCTTTCCTTCTCAAAGGCTCATGTTCTATCTTCTATTCTGGAGTCTCGGAAGCTTTGGTGGTGAATGTTTAAGAGATGATGATTTCTATCTTCTACAACGGGGCTGCTCGATATCCTTATCTCGGTACTCGTATCATCATCTTCTTAAACTATATCATCTAATCTATCTGTGTAAATAATTATTAAAAAGCAAAATACAAAAATATAAAACCAACAAAAACCCTTAAAAATTAGAAAATGTGAAAAAAGACCAAAAATATTGTTTTTCAAAGACATGTCTTCTAGTATCGATAACATCTGCGGTCTTAGAAATGTCATTCAATAATGGCACGGGACCATAGATGAAGTTCGAGCAGGAGGTGTAAATATTCTTTTTCAAAACATGTCACAAAACATGGCTTACAGTTATTTTAGACTGTAACCCGCGCTTCAACAATGGCTTGCAGTTACTTCTGACTGTAACCCGTGCTTAAACCATGGTTTGCTATTATTTCAGATAGCAACCCGCTCTTCAAAGGAAGGAAAGTGCTGCGCTAAACCAATTTTCTACAATTTCGTGCACTTATCCTAAAACTATTTGAGGAAAGTATGTCGAAGGACTGCTGTTCCTACACAAATGTTTTTCCGTCTAAAATTCTTCAGAAAAATATTTGTTGTTTTCATTAAGTGGTGGTAAATGAGTTGCTTAAAAATCAATCAGTTTCAGAGTTTTCGAAAAATTGAAAACTCAATCAATGACTTCAGCGCTTTTAAACCTTTCATAAAATGAGTCATTGATTGAGGGGGAGAATGTTTTCAAAGTATGTCGAAGGACTAGGAATTTAGGATATGATTGTTAGGATTAGATGATTGGAGTTTGATAAACACATAAATCCCATACCTTATATGAACTGATTGTTATGTTGGATTGACTTTTATTAGTCGATTGTTGTCTAGGTGATGTCGACCACCATATATATGTATGTGTGTTCACTAACGTATGCAAGTATATTGGTATATAAGAATGTTCCCGATCCGGATCCCACAATAGAAGATGATTGGATGCCGAAAGGAAAGGGTAACTATATCTTGGGTTGACAAATGAAGAAACGGAGCTTAATTGGACTTCTATGGAGAGTTGGCATGGAAAAATGCAACGTAAGAGGTCTCACTGCATCGCAGATGGTTTTCTTCTTCAAAGAAATGAAGAAACGGAACTTAATTTGACCTCAGTTGGCATTAAAATGCAACGTATGAAGTCTCACTGCATCAGCAGACGGTTTTCTTCCAAGCCCTACAGCAACAACATAAGCTTCTCAACCACCTAACGTATCTTTGTGCAGGATACCATTTTTAAACAATTTTGAAATTTTGATTAAATTGTTTTGAAAATGGATAATATTGTTTTGAAAATTAATTGGACTTAATTTTAAAAATCACCGGACTTCATTTTATCAAAACTTAAGTCACTCAATCATCGACTACGGTCATCGATTGAGGGGGAGAGTGATTTAAAATAAAATATTTTCAAACGATATTTCTTCACAAAAGTTCCGGTTTGTACAAAATAAGTGGTGATCTAAAGATTTAATGTTATGTCATGGTATGATTTTCTTTAAAACTCAAAGGTCTTTCAAAATGAAATTTTTTCTGTTCTTGTTTGATTGTGAAATTGTTTTATTTTACTTAAAGATCTCTTAAAACTATCATACCTGACACTAGCAATCTTTAATGTCTTAAATTGGTCCATTTCGATCATTTTTCAAAATTAAATCTTGCCACGTCTTTCCTCAAATTTTTCTAAAAGATTTAAATCATCTGGGATCACAAATCTCAAATGGTTTGAAATTTTTGATCGGGGGAGAGATCGTGATTTAAATCTCAAATCTGTTTTAATGGAATTGGTTTTAGTCCTTCAAAGGCACTCCTGCCTCCATGTGCCAAACGATCTCAATATACATAATGCACATGTTGAGGGGGAGCATTTATCCAAAAACTAGATGAGTATTTAAACAAGGCCACATTTTCTCCCATGTTTTCTAAACCCTATTAAATCACTTGGGATCCAAAATCTCAAAGGGTTTGATATTTTTGATCGGGGGAGAATTTGTGATTTAATTATGAAATATGATAAAAGGTGATCATTTGATTCAATTGTGCAAGCTGCTCTCCCATATGTGCTAAACACTTTCGAATCTCGAAGCATATATTGAGGGGGAGCATTTCAAAAGAAAATAAACTATGAAGGTACAAATGCTTTTATGTTTTAACATAAAGTACCTTGATTGATTTTCTAAATGGTTTCTTAATGGCTTTTGTGATCGTGGATGTGCTTCAAAAGAACTCTTTCCTCTATGTGATAAAATGATTTCAAACAACCAACGCACATATTGAGGGGAATAATTTACCAAGAAAATCAAATGGCTTTTTCAATGAAAATTGTGATCAAAGAAAATATTTCAAAGTCCTCTTGCCTCCATGTGCTAAACAATTTCTAAATCATATGCACATGTTAAGGGGGAGGTTTTCTAAATGATAAAAAATAATTAAGGTACAAAATACTTTGATATTTTGTCACTAGTACCTTGATTGGTTTTTCCAAATGATTTTTTAATTGGTTTCAAGAAAGAACTGTACCAAAAGACCGACCATTTTACTTTATGCATGGAGTTATAAGGATGGTGAGGTTAGGTATTAGTTCCCATGATCCGCCAGAACTGGAGGGATCTACCCAGGGACAATCCACTAGATAGTGTAGAGTCCTTAGGTATGTTGAAAAAAAGGAGAAAAATGAGAATATGGGAATAGTGCCGACTGAGATAGAGCTAGAACTGGAATAAACCCAACAAGGTTCTAGTTATGAAGTCTCGGTAAGCACTGAAGGGGTTGAAGAATGAAAAAGAAATGAATGTGAAAAAGGGTGAAAAGAAATAGCCCTCCAATAATTCAACCTTAGGGCAGAAACCGGGTTCAATAAATATGCTACTGGTGGTTACCAAGGTAACTCCGGTATTGAAGACAAGACGTCATGGACCCAGTGACGCACTGCACTAAACTTCCCAAGATGCTCAAGTTCCTCTTAAAAGGGCTTGTTTCATTCTCACGGGGAACCGACATAATCTATCGACTTTTTCTTAGAGATTGTTGATATTGAAGAAGGAGACCCTCTCCTTAGTCTCCGGCATAGGAACTAAATGTGCACAATTGAGTCTAGAGCCAAGAGATCATCCACAATATCTCATTAGGACACAAAAGTAATGAAGACTTGTTGTTTCACACAATGTGCAAAGTAAGTATATATTTAGAGTCCTACGCATTATCCTTGTGGTATTGCCAGAACATCCGAGTGATATGAAAATATTCAGGATGAAGATGGAAATCCTTCTAGAGCCAACATCAATCAAGCTCTTGGTGGGTGACATGTGAGATCTTCTCGTAAGATTAAGCTTGTGACAACTGGATAGAAACAATGGGGCGATTCAATCTTGAATCAACCTTGGTCCAGGAAAAGGATTGACGGATACCTTTGAAAAACCGGTCGTTGTGCTCAAAAACTCTTTTCTCTAGCACTTCGACTGTGTATTATGTTTTCAAAATAAAAGGGTATTTATGATTGAAAATTGATTTCTTCTTCTAAACCTTCGTCGTATTGAAAAACTCTTTATCTTAAGCAATACGCGATTGTTTTCAAATCATTTTCTATCAATCAGTAAATCTCAATTTGTTGGTTCACTCACTCCGTGTTGTCTTCTTTGAGACGTTCCAGTTTGAGAACAGCTAGAACAGCTGCAAAACCCTCGTCAAGGAGATTCTTGAATTATACACGATCACAGGCAGATTTGTATCGATCAACGGGAACCGTGGGACGTGTACCTCAATTCAACGAAAGTGATCAAAGACACTTTCGTGTGTTTTATTGCTAACTGTTGTTTGCGGGTACATTTGGACGGTTGCCGATCGTAATTGAGGAGTCAATCTAAAGCCGCATGCTCACAAGCATCCACACTTAATTGAAGAAATCATGACTTGTGCATATCTACAGAACCTGGCTCTGATATTTTTATACTATGTTTCTGCTACGCTACTGCAAATATCATGGGCCAGTAAAGCTTCCGCTACTCTGATGGAAAGATGTCATGATCCTGAAAGTGTGAGCATGTCGGTCCAAAAGTCACAACTTCACATGATGGCAACACTGAAAGTACTTTTGAACTGTCGATCCAGAGATTTACTGTGGCTGATGATCTCAAAGAAAGCTTGAAGATCATCAAGATGTGGATCAGTTCAATGTCCTCCACTGAAAGTACAAAATATCCGGACTATGAAGAGTCATTGCTAATGCACAAAGATTGTGAAAGTGAAGAATTCAAGTCTACGAGCTCAGAACAGAAGACAAACTGTAATGCTAGGATTCAAAATGTAAAACATGAGGTGACCTCCCTTAGGGGGAGATTGTTAGGAATTAGAAATTCCATAGTGAAGAGTCGGTCACCCCAACTATTATCTAGCATAAGTTAGCTCGTAGACATATCGTTATTTACATGTTTGTTAGTTAGTTATTAGCTTAGTGTAACACCGTGGAGGAAGGACGGGTCTTTACCCACTGTATGCCTGGTCCACAGTCCGAAGGAGGACGTATTGTATGTTACTATAAATACCCTCTACCTCCTAAGGTAGAGGGTTGGACCTTTCATTCTAATCTAACATTTTCTCTTTTGTTTATTTTCTCTCTCTAGAAAGGCTCCCATCCTACTTTCTCTCTCTAAACCTCTAAACTATACGCCCCATTTGATATGTTATGATGTGTTTATGAAATCCAATATGTTACAGGAAGGAAATGACACTATAAGAATGAGTGCCGAGAGCCCTGGAACAGAGGAAATCCCGGAAATGGAGGAAATTAGGGGAACCGAGGTGCGGAAGGTAATGGGCATAACCATAGGAATCGAGGAACGGAAGGAAACCAAGGCGCTGGAAATCAACAGAGAGACGTAGGAGCAGTATGAGTGTACATCATTGGGAAGGAGATCAAAGAGGATCCGAACGTAGCCACTGGTACGTTCCTTCTCAATAACCGCTATGCTTCCATACTGTTTGATACCGGTGCCGATAGGAGTTTCGTATCTACTACTTTTAGGCCCTTACTAGGAATCTCTCCGACACCTTTAGGATTAGGTTATGATGTAGAGTTAGCTAATGGAAATAGAGAGGGAATAGACACTATCATTCGCAGTTGCACGTTAAACTTTTTAGACCACCCGTTCAATATAGATCTTTTACCCGTCACCTTAGATAGTTTTGACGTCATCATCGGTATGGATTGGTTGTCGAAGTATGGTGTGCACATCATCTGCGATGAGAAGATTGTGCGTGTGCCTTATGGTAGAGAAGTCCTGAGTATACAAGAGATGATAGAAGCGACTATGGAGGTCCCTCCAAGTTGAACATCATCTCTTGTATAAAGGCACAAAAGTACATCGACAGAGGAGGATGTCTATTCTTGGCTCGAATTTCTGAAAAGAAAGGAGAGGAGAAGAGTGAAAGACGTCTAGAAGATGTACCTATCGTTCGCGACTTTTCGGATGTATTTCCCGACGACTTACCGGGAATCCCACCTGTTAGACAAGTGGAATTCCATATCGAGTTGATACCTAGTGTTGCACCTATCATGTATGCCTCTGGATCATTAACCTCTAATATAAACTTACCTTTCAAGGTTGAATTTGGATCCTCAGTGTGGCCAATAAAACTTCCTTCACCCACTAGTTTGTTAAGCCATGGGTCATCTGTGGTCATCCTAGGTATGTTTACACTACCCTCCCCTTTATGTTCAAAGTTAGCAATATCAGCTACATCGTCTAATGGGTGACTAGCATCAACATTTGAGTAAGATTCAGATGATTTACTAACACATTGTTGTGACTGGATCTCTTCCTTAATCATTTCCACAATATCATAGTCATTGTGCTCATTGTATAAGTCAATATGGCAATTATGATCATAACAAGCTTGGAAAAATGCACACGCATCTTTATCAGTTTTTAATGGTTTCAAGGAATAATAAGAGCACTATGGAGTTTGTAAACCATAATAGTTGGTGCTACAAGAACTTCTAATCACATCATAAAGCTTTGTATATATTATACATTCGAATTCCACATTATCGATAACACTAGCATCTCCATTCAAATAATCCAATGGGTTTACAGTAAAAAGGCCATCATGATATATGTGAACAATAAACGGTGCCATCTTTAACTTGTCAAAACAAACAAATTAGGTTTTTTGTAACAATGTCGGAAAAAATTGGGGGTTTTCATAACAAGCGACCAAGACAAACACATTACCTTTATCAGCTGTGATTAACTGAATTTGAAGACCATATGAGCAGATCAGGGTTTGGAATTGAACTTGGTGACAGAAGTGTTAAACACAGTAAATGACTTTGTGTTAGGTGGTAATATATAACAAAATTATACATAGCGGAAATCCGAGTTGGCAAAGGAAGTGGACAAAGTGGTTGAGGTGGAACATTGACTTTGTGTTAAAAAATTCAAGCAACCGGCTAAACCGATAACAGTCAAAAGCATAGTGAATAATGAGACAAAACAGAAACTAGATTAAACATAACGAGTTTTATTTTTAGTTCAATATGCATAATGAGACGGGATATAAAGTACATTAAGCATTTATGTTTACCCTTAATTTTTCAAAACTTCTTAAAGAGATATAAGTTTCCGTTTGATTTTGCTCTCATAAATCATAATCGGTATGAATTACGGTATAAGATGGAATAAGAATAGATATGAGTCAAGTAATCAAATCCAATATTATTGTTTGGTTTGATTATGATATTTCTTATTAATAAAATAATAATATAGAGGAATAATGTGGACCCACGAATAAAACAATTATATCTTACCCATTTAGTGCCTATCAAATATGTAAATATTGGTATATCATTTCATAGTTTTAAGAGTTAACTGCATTTTTGGTCCTTGTGGTTTGACCAAATTGCAGGTTTGGTCCTTAAAACTTTGAAAGTACATTTTTTGTCCTTATTGGTGTGAAATGACCAAATTACCCTTTGTCTTTTTTTAAGAAGACAAAGGGTATTTTAGTCATTTAACTTCATACAGGGACCAAAAATGCAATCTAAACTTTAAAATGAGGACTATCGTTGCACTTTCAAATTTTTGAAGACCAAACCTGCAATTTTGTCAAACCAAAGGGACCAAAAATGCAATTAACTCTAGTTTTAAGTTGAATCAAAATACCCCGTATAACCTAAAGCATACACCCCTTTGTTCCCTTTTCCTAATGGCCTGATAAAATCAAGTATTTGAGAGGAAATTGGATGCGCCATAACATTATTATCAATACCCTCTTCACATTTTGATTTTGATTGATGGGTAGTCTTGATAGTAATTATTATCAGCAGATGAACCCATTTTCATTTGCAATTTGCAGAGCAGCTACTAAGCTTCGTTTTACAAGTGTCACCAAGTGTTGTTGCATCTCCACTGGGACTAGGAGTAGAACTAGGAAGAGGGTTTGTGCTACTGATGATGAAATTAAACAACAATGGTTAAATTCCCTCACTTGCACTCCACCCATTTTACCAAATATTACCACTCATAATCAACAAGAATCGAAATGGGTTATCGGCATTGACCCCGATGTTTCCGGTGCGTTGGCTGTCTTGAAAACCAATGAGGATGATGATGCTTTTGGCTCTTCTGCTCAGGTTAAACTCGCTGTTTTCTTTAAATGCTTAATTTGGTTTGTCTAGTTGTATTTCGTATCTAATTAACAAACCCGCCTGATGATATTTTACTTAAACGACCTAGTGTAAACGGGGTGGATGAGGTTTTTAGTATTTAGGGACGGCGAGTCATTGGCTTTTGTGGCCTAACCGGAGTGTCCCCGTGACCATCCCCTAAAATGTGTACCTAAGGAGGTTTGAACGCTAGACCACGTACTTGGCCACATTGGTGGTGGTTTAAATAACCTTCTAGTGAACAATGTACGTGTCGTGGAATAAATTAACTATATGGAAGGTAAAACTCCCTACGTATGTGGACTCTCAGCTTACTTGTAAATTTAAAGAGACTTGTAGCTTAGGCATCTTTGGTGCGTAAAAGTCATGTGCGAATCTGTGATTATCAATATTTTCCATGTTATTAGTTGTGGACAATTATCATATAGTTATAGACTTATAGTATTTATCCGTTGTATATCTTGTATGTAATTTAGGGACAGAACCAGGACCAAACATAACCGGGTGCACAAATTTTTTTGAACTGTAATATAATAGAAACACATTTAAATGGACCGGGTGCATTTAAGATGCATTTAGGAAAAATCGAGGTTTTTTTCAAAAATTAACACTACATAGAAACACATTTAAATGCATTTCGGTAGAGGGTCCTCATTATCTCTACCTGGGTCTGGAAGGATCAAGTTGAAAGCCCTGGTTGTCATGAAGATATGACTCTTTTCTTCTCGTTAGCTGGGCCTCACTTGATCTTTTCATTGTTATAGACAACATTTATTTTTCTGTGGCAAGGTCATCTTGGAACTCCATGTGCAACAATGATGGCCTTAGATTATCTATGGTAATAATTATGTGACCACTATGAGGTTTATCATCTTTTCCTAAAACCATTTCGGTTAGTCACCTTACAGGACTTTGAACCAACCATACAGAAGTCTTGGACAAAGTAACGGGGGATTTAAGTTGCTAAAATAGTGTGGATGTATAGTGTTTCACGACCAATTGTTAGCTTCATAAGGCATGATAAGATACCTGCTAGCAAGGCCTCTTGATCAGTAGCGGGGTTTCGTATTCATTCATGCATCTTTTATTGAACCTGCTGAATTGTTAACCCTTAAAACCTTGAATATCATGTAGCAGCTAGTGGAGGCTATTGCGTTAATAGATTTAACGTAGACCTGATTATTTACAAAATATAAGAATTTGATAGCAAACTGTAATGTGAATGAACTACGTTCATCTTCAAGTAGGCTGGTTCATTGTTATGAATAAGTCTAGGTCTCTTTCATTATAGTGACGAGTTCTTGATTTTTCATCTAGTGATTGTAGTGTATATAGTTAAATGGCCTCTCAAATGACATATGATATGTTCTCGTCTCTTTGTTGCGGCCTATACAAGCTTGCAGCTGATATGAGGTCTGTAGATAAAAGGTTGATATCATGTTTGATCGATTGTGCTTTAAACATCCCTACCTGATCCATAACTGTTATAGTATTTGAAATTAAGGGTAAATTATAATTATTTATTACCAATTTTTTTCTGGTCACTTTTTGAATTCTGTTAGTCTTTTTATGTTGTTAGTTGCCACATCAGTTTAAGTGACACCACTTGTTTGTATGTTTTAGGTATATGATTCTCCTAACGTGAAAATGCTGGTAGGCAAACGGATACGTCGGCGTATGGACACAAAGGCCATGGTTGAGTTACTCCGCGGTCTTAATATTCCAAATGGTATGTTACTAATTCATTTTTATTATATTATCAGTTTATCACTATCCCATACCCCGCCCCGGCGGGATTTTGGGTTTGTTGTTGTTTATCAGTTTATCACTATATCAAACTCTGGACTTAAATTTTTCTTGTCTAATAAGCACTTTTAGTTGCTACACAGTCTAATAAGCACTTTTACTTATCAATGGGTCGATTTGTGTTATGGTTTATCTTCAATGGGTCAAATGACTAATATCACAGATTATCTTTTGAAATACAGGGTACATGGGTTGTAAGTTGATGTATTATAATGCTTAAAACCTCCTGACTTATTTTTTAAAACATTTTATTCTTATTGAAATCTTTTTACTTTACGTATTATAACTGACACCAATTATATATAGGAAAACTTAAAATTTTGGACAGAAAGGACGTACAAAATAACCCAAGACTTAACCTGTCTGACCCACCCATTTTGTCACCTCAGGTTTATAATTCTGCTAAGATTGTGTCATCTGTATTTTCTGTAGAATTTGTATTTGTGTATTTACGGGGTTTTTTATTCTCAAATACCATGAGGCCCATTTATATAGGTGATATTCATATTCATCAATAGAAAGCCTCATTAAAAGAATAAGTATGTGGTATTAGAGCATAATGACACTATATTTTTGTCGCTCAGCATAAGGACTCTAAGAGAGTGCTATAAGCTATTCATGTTAGTATTTTGTTGGGGCTTACATGTGTATACATTTGCCTTATTTGTGAAAAGATTAAAACTCCGTATGATTCCGATAGGTATTTGTGCTAACCTGTAAACTTTGCATCAGGAACAACTGCATACATAGAACAATCACTTCCATATCCAGGGGATGGGAAACAGGTTAGTTTTCCAGCATTATCTTCCTATTATTACCATCAATTTCCACTCTCTTGTTAGCTTCCACTTTGCTATAATGTGTTCCACCCTAGTGTTATTTTGGCTCGTGGAGCATGAATTTCTGATTTCTAGAGTTCATTACTGTTCTTTAAAAGCCAATTATCGCAAATTAAAGTTGCACAATCAGATTTTGATCAACTAAAGTGTTGAGTTTATAATACATGACATAAAATAAAACATGTCGACATCAAGAGTACACAGCGGAAGACTTAAAGATCATAACAAATAAATTAATTAACTGAAAGTATGCATAACGTACCTCTTGCGTATGTCAGATCCTTTGAGCAAAACAAAGAAGTGGTTTGAAGAGTTGTCCCTTACCGTTCTACAACTCAAACCAATTGGTGTAAGAATAGTGTCTTACTACCACGTTCTTGTACACACGAATTAACCAACGAATCAAGCGATTGCTAGATCTAACACAAGTCCTCGTTTTAAGGAAAACGAAACCAAACTCCCTTACAAGGGGTGTTCGGCCGAATAGGGACAAGAGAGAGAAGATGAGAGATCTAGGGTTAATTCAATGCACAAAGATATGAAAAACCCTAGAACCTAGCCTTGTTTATATAGTAGATAGAAAACTTTGGGAACAAGTTATGGATTAGGGCTTGGGAAGCCCCTGGCGGCCATGATGAAAGCCCAAGGAAAAACCCATAACTTTTCACTTTTCAAGATTTTCCATTACTAGTCCTTCTCTTTTCATTTAACGGTCGTTAGTCATTTTTCCGTTAAATACTTAACGATCGTTAACCGGACTTAATGTGCAATAATTAATCGTAAACATTAACATTAATTATTTAACTTTAATTCTCATTCGCTAATGTGTGCAATCCCGTGGTCACGAGTTCGAATCCGGACATTCACATGTTTGTAAATATATACATTTCCAACTGCTCCCACTTGGATATGTTTACAAAACGTGAAATGACATTGGTTAGCGTCTAGCAACACGCCAATGCCCCGGTACAACTCGTGTATGGTTTTCTGGAGAAAAACCAAATTTGATGATTCATCATCATATTCATCCTTTGTTTCTAATACCATGTTAATAAGAATATGGATCTCACTCATTTCTTAATTAACTATTCTGTTTCTCGCTTTATGTGATTGAATAAGATTACCAATTCTTGAACATATTCCGAAGACCTTGGGCATGGCCATGCAAACATCTTAACAACCCTACGAGGGCCCGAAGATTATACTTCAAAATAAAATTTGAAGGAAACAAATCCTATTTTGACTACAAGCAGGATTCACAGATTTCGCAACACTTCTGAAAACAACCCTTATAACTACCGATTACGTTATAGCGTTAGATTGCTTCACAGAAATGCACTACATCCATGACATATCTCGGTATCTCAAGTCGAGGATAAATATTCATGAAATACTTAATGACAAAGATCCATAAAGTATCATCATGTGGGTGGGATAAGTCATATACTCAATCCATTGAATATCATCCGAAATTAGTCATGCTACGCATCAATATACTTTCAAGTATATTCTAACTAATACTCGATTTGTCTTAATTCAATATCATTCCCATGTTATTGATCGACAACCGGCTATTTAGAATAACTTAAGTTATTCAAGGATTTAAACATGCAAATACAGAACACAATATTATAAATGAAATTAAACGTATACCGTACTTTAATTCATTATAAATAATAATTGTTTAACATCCTTTATCCAAATACTAAATAGATCAATGCATGATAATACTAGTTAATGAATTTTGGCACAAGTCATGAAAATCATACTTGTTGACAAGGCATAATTTCAATTAACTTTGATCTATAGGAATTTTGAGAATACTTATTTCAAGAATTCAATAAGTGAATTTCTTGTATATGTTTACACATATCTTGATATTGTCATATCATTCCATAAGGTGCGTGATAACCTGAACCACCCTTTTATGACAATTATCTTTCAAAACTTTAAAGTTTTAAAGTATTCTTTATTCTTTAATGTATAATGCAACTATGCTCTTAGTTGAGCATAACTAGTCAACATGGTCATCATCAAGGATACCGTGACTACAATTGAGTGTCATCTCAATTATACTAGCATCATTGTATACAACAATATGCTCCGTAAACTTTGAATACTATTTGTTTGGTGCCATTCAAACTTCAAGTTTGTTGACTATAACAATTACATAACAATTGTTGTATAGAATCTGGGAGCAACTCCAGGCTGAGGAATGCAATTCTAAATCCAAACATAAATATTACAATGTTAAATCATCTTGTAATCAAGCATGACACAACAATCTTACAACATGATGTACATGATGAATCTTCAAGTTAGACTTTAAGATCTCATTATATATATCCATCATGTTCTATTAGACTCATTTATTTACCACATATGTTTATAATAATAAACATATATTCCAAGGTTGTATGTCTTATTTCCAAATCTTACAAACGAAGTTTCATTCCCAACTAAAACTTAATTTAGGTGGAATGTAGTTGCCCATACAACATATAAGATTTACGAAAATAATACTCCCACTAGCTTTCAGGAATACTTACGAGCTATCTTATTTTAATTATTAAATCAAACATGGATTTAATATTAAACATAAGAATCATCTCCTAGATGCATGCATATATCCATTCATGGATTCTTACAGTTTGTACATATTCAAAGATTATTTGAATTCATAAAACTACTTTGTATTACTTATCGTCCTCGCAAAAGTAATTCCACAACAAAGAGTTTTGATATTCATTGTCAAAATTTCATATCAATGAAACTAAGTATGACAATTATAATCTTTATACTTCTATTTAATGTATCTAGAAAAGAATATTCAATCATAGTTAATTGCTTAAATATGATTAATATTATTATCACTAGACATGCATTAAATATGTGTACAATATTGTCCATATGATTTCTACACAAAGATTTAAACCACTAGGGTTTCCATCATTTGAATAAACTCATTTTCATCATTAAGATAAACCAAATATCTAAAGTTGATTATCTTTATGGACAACATCTCAACATTCATAGTATGATTGATTTACCACAATTCAACATTTGGTAAATTCATCATCATGATTAACATGCTTACCATTAACTAATAATCCTCAGCATATTAAATATCTGAGATATCCTTACGGATCTATGAATGACAATTCCATCATATTGAGGTCTATCATTTACATGTTTAACCTCATCATGATATTTGCAAGTGTATTTTAGAAGATTATGTATTTTGTAACTTTAATCTTTCAAGATCTAAACCAAAACTCCCACTTGCCTTTAACAATTTAAAGATTACCTTTAAATAGTTTAGCAAGTAGAGCAACAATGCATTGTTCTCTTTTGGATACTACAAAACATTGACAGTTCCTAACTTTAGTTTGTTACAACCCACTTTACAAGTAGTTTAACAAATTCAGAACTTCATTATAAGACTTAATGTGATTCATCACATTCCATAAACAAATGGTGTCTTATCAATCTTCTAGGTTGGAGTCTTATTGAGTATATTTAAACTATACTCAATCTTCTAACCTTGATAACATGTGGAAGAAACTATAGTTATCTTGAATCAAACATGCCAATAGATTTTGATTCTTCTAACTGAACATACCATAAAACTATGGTATTTCATTAGAATTAATATTGTAAGATAATTTAACAATATTTAAGATAACCATCTACCTTTGGCTTATCTATTTACCAACAAAGTAAAACTTAATGGTACAATAGAATTACCAAGTCAATTGCATGTATTATAACATAAGTATTCATGACCAAGTCAAAAGACATATCAGTTATAATCCCACTATACGTTGTAAGTCATTGATTTACCATTGACTTCATGCATATGTCTTAAAACATAGCAAGTTAACGTCTTACTTTATATTGTAAGTCTCGTATTAAAAGACTTCATGTTTGTGACTTTACAAAGAAGTCATAAACATGTATAATTAAAGTAATTATGAACACCACCTCGGGTTTCAATTAATAATTTCAAGTTAATATTTACTACATATATTTAAGTCATTCAACGAATACTTAAAATCAAAGTAGTATTAGATTACTTCATTTAATTATGTCATTCCATGAAAAGTTCCATGTAAGAAACTGCAAAATCATCCATGCTCGTTTTCACGACACGTGGATATTTTACCTTGGGCTACAATCTAGTTCACGTTCTCACGTAACATAAATTGTAACTACAAGTGTTTCTTAAATATTGAATGACATAAATATTTAAAATAAAGTAGTCTTTGTTATCATCTTGACACATGTTCTTAATAGGGCAATCATACATATTTAAATGTATACTTCCTATTAGAACGTTATTCTCTTACTTTACAGTCAAGAGAATCCATTTAAATCATATTAATATGCGTTGTACCTTGCACACAATAAAGATTTCTCCCACTTGTGCATGGAACAACATCATGTATCATATAAACAACACGATACACGTTCGTTTATTTGATTAATATGATTTGTGTCATAGATATAACTAGTAGATATAGGACTATATATATTTGTAAGGAAACACACATGACAATCCTTAAAAAACATAAGTGCCTACAATTGGAAAGTAATTATCTACATGATATTCAAGAGATAATTTGGATAACTACACAGGAAACAAAGCTTGTAGCTCCCACTGAATTAGAAATCATTATAACAACTTCTTATTCAATAATGCAACACAAATGCTCCAATCGAATCGTGAAAACAACTTGCTTGCTTTTTACTTTCCTACTCCTTGAAGAACCATACGTAATCATTACTTAGGTACTAAAAGTTGTATTCTACTCTGTGAATGATGGGTTATCCATCAATGTTATTAACTTAAAAAATTGGGTATGCAATTTCTTCCTTAACAGGCCTACCATGCCACCTTTAAAGGCTAAAGCAAAACAACTAGATAAAATATGCTAGTTTGCCTTTTACCAATTTTCGCGGTAATTTGTCTAGCTTCTAATTTTGTAACTCATATACATGTTTTCCAGTTAACCAACATTCATGTTTGTTACAAAAGGATTCATTCACCAAATGAGGGTAATGAAATCTTTATGGAAAATAAGATTTGCAATTCATTGCTATGAGTTACATTAGAATTTAGACAATTCAAATGTTCCTATAATACCTTTCTCATTCATGAAAAGGAATAGGATTGAGTCTCATTCTTCTCCCATGGAAAAGAGACTTTGTTTATCTTTTCGGTAAATTATTCTCGATCAAACATTTGTTTGAAAGCAGAATGGATCAATTTACTGATCAAAGACTAAACCTCGTTTACGGTTAAATGTTGCATTTATACATTCAAAAGAATTACAAAATTCAATTTTAGTATTTTCGATAATTAACCTTTTCAAGAAAATTAAATACCCATGGTTCATAATCATATAACCATTTAATTTTCACTGAAAAACTAGGATCCAAATTGATATAGTTTCATCACATTAGTTGATCTGCTAGTAATGAAATTATTCAAAATGGTACGAGTCGAACCTCAATTGCCAATTTTCAAATTGCAATTCCTATATTTATGGGATTTACATTTAGCCAATATCAATTGCCATGTAAACATGTTTTATCCCTATCTTATGCCTTGAGTTGCCAGTTCTCACTACAAAACTCAATTAAGTTGTCCAACTTAAGAAACTGCAAAATCATCCATGCCCGTTCTCACGTCACGTGGACATTTTACCCTTTGATTACGATCTAAGTCACGATCTCACGCAAATAAAAAGTAATCTTAGGTGTTTCCGTTTCGTTGGATGGCATATAACTTAAATTAAAGGGTAATAATTTTGATGTCAAATCAAATATGTACAAAGATGTCATGCATTCATCTTCGTAGCATAGTTTTTATTAAAACATTTATATCTTGTTTTAATGTATAAGCTTTTCGTCATCAAACTTTAATTGAGGTATTGGATTCACCAATCAAGGAATTTAGTGTTAATTATCATCCATTATACCGTACTTTTGCATAAGTGTAAACACTTAGTGTTTCGGGTAATTACCACCAAAGTGGCGCATGGAATTAAAACTAATTCGCCCTTAAGATGAGCTTGCACATTTAATGGCTTACTAAGTAGCTCCATTCGAACTTACGGGGCAGGAGGACCGTGTAAGCGCAAAAGCATAACCTTAGACATCCTTTCAGTGTAACTGTGCGCACTTCTTTATTAACCCCTTTATAGTTCATTCTAATGGGTGAGCCGTTCACACCATTTGTACCAAAGTCACCAATCAATTAAACGATTATGATTACTATGCTTAAAAATACATGTTTCACCATTGTTTAGGTCAGTTTATTTTTCTTGTAAAAATACCCTTGTTACACATAACAAACAAGCAAGTATTTAAAATAAACATATAAACAATGAATGCATAACAAAAAATAAGTCATGCATATCAAATAGCCACATGCAAACGTTTTTGATAAATCCTATTAATAATCAATTCTAGATCTGTCAATATGCATATATTTAATCAAGACTTTCACCCGTTTTCATCTATGTACAAGGTGAGCCATATGCATCGATTCATCGATTGCGTAAGTCAAAATTAAATACATACCACATAGCATATAATTGATTAAATTAATAATGATTGAGGTCTTCCCCAATTTTAGATCTATCATAATTTAGTGTATATCACTTAAACAACAAAGACATACAATAAAAGCAGATCCATGATAAAACATGCATGTAATTATCATGGACATAAAATTACACTTAACAATTAATGCAATTAAACAGAGTTACGCAATACACATAAAATTGCATGCATCCTAGGGTTTCTAATCCAATTAAAACTTTAGTTTACAAAACCCTAATTAGGGCACCAAAATAAACGCCCCCCCTAAAAAATTAGGGTTTAGGTTTTGCAAACCCTAGATCTACGCATACAAATAATAACACAACTTGTTTATTTTAATTATGTGTTTCAGTAATTAATTACTTGTTATACAAGGCTCGTGATGCCACTGTTGAGTTTATAATACATGACATAAAATAAAACATGTAGACATCAAGAGTACACAGCGGAAGACTTAAAGATCATAACAAATAAATTAATTAACTGAAAGTATGCATAACGTACCTCTTGCGTATGTCAGATCCTTTGAGCAAAACAAAGAAGTGGTTTGAAGAGTTGTCCCTTACCGTTCTACAACTCAAACCAATTGGTGTAAGAATAGTGTCTTACTACCACGTTCTTGTACACACGAATTAACCAACGAATCAAACGATTGGTAGATCTAACAAGTCCTCGTTTTAAGGAAAAAAAAGAAACCAAACTCCTTTACAAGGGGTGTTCGGCCGAATTGGGACAAGAGAGAGGAGAGGAGAGATCTAGGGTTAATTCAATGCACAAAGATATGAAAAACCCTAGAACCTAGCCTTGTTTATATAGTAGATAGAAAACTTTGGGAACAAGTTATGGATTAGGGCTTGGGAAGCCCCCTTGGCCGGCCATGATGAAAGCCCAAGGAAAAACCCATAACTTTTCACTTTTCAAGATTTTCCATTACTAGTCCTTCTCTTTTCATTTAACGGTCGTTAGTCATTTTTCCGTTAAATACTTAACGATCGTTAACCGGACTTAATGTGCAATAATTAATCGTAAACATTAACATTAATTATTTAACTTTAATTCTCATTCGCTAATGTGTGCAATCCCGTGGTCACGAGTTCGAATCCGGACATTCACATGTTTGTAAATATATACATTTCCAACATAAAGTTCATTACTGTTCTTTAAAAGCGAATTATCTGACCCCGATTAATCAATGTCACATAATACTTCCATGACGCAAAACCAAAATCGGCCGAAATTCCAAAATTTTTTTTTTAATTATCTTTAAATTGTTAAGGTGCGCCTGAAAGTCTGAAACCTGTTTTCACTTCTGTAGCTTTGTGCCGTCATTAATAATAAATATTGTTCTATGCAATACTATGCAGGGATGGTGGAGTGGAGGATTTAATTATGGTTTATGGATTGGGGTCCTTGTTGCTTCTGAAATTTCTGTTGTCCCAGTTCCATCTATACGATGGAAACAGGAATTCAAGCTGTCAGGGAATGGCAAAACAAAGGTTTGTTTTGGTCCTATATATCATTGAAAAAGGAAGCAATTCCATTTATGCTTCTTTCTAATACAGATAATGAACAAAACCAAGAGCTTTTTCAACCTTCCTTGAATCCACGCATATTTAAATATAGAAATCTATTTTTTTTTATAAATCTTTTTCTTAGTAATTCTTTCACTAGGCCCCTGATATTATTCTTGTTTATTTTGTGAAATGCAGGACGATAGCAGGGCACTTGCATGCACCTTATTTCCATCATTAAGTTCATCGCTTAAAAGGAAAAAGGACCATGGTACTTGCACATCTAGCTTATCATATTTCTTATTGGTGGAAAAGTGGGTGGGTTGGGTAACGGTGGGCTGGTGGCCGACCCACAAGTATTTTCGTTATATAATGAATTAATGTGTTATACATGTATGATTGCAACAAACTTGTTCTATTAGTGTTATATAGAAGATATATGTCTTTGGATACAATTTGGACGACTTTCATTGTGTTTGGTCCACATGACCCATTTCCCTTTTAGTTAAATCTTCTCGCTCAATCAATTTGACCCGTTAGACATAAAACACAGGTATAAATGGGTTATAAAAGCATCCCGTAAATCATTTTTGTTCTCTTCCATAAATCCATTTGCTCATCTTTTATGCATTCTCTAATATTTGCAGGCCGGGCTGAGGCTTTGCTCATTGCTGCATACGGAAAAGGCATAAAATTAAACACTGATTCTTTGTGCGTCTCAGAATCATTAGCACCCATTGAGATCGAGAATACCACATTGTAGTTGCATGATACTTGTGTTCCAGATGTTAAATGGCAGTCAGCAGCCGGAACATGTATATGATGGATGGAATTGGTTACATCTAGTAATTCTGATTTGTGGAATCCGGTTTAGGTAACTTTACGTATGAATCTATTTAGGTTGATGCTATTTGTAAATGTGGCATCAATACGGCGGCAAACCTGGTGCTGAATTACTGATGTTGGTAAAATATTGGCGGGTTATCTTTTAGTTTCAGCATAAAACCTTGAGTGTAGTTTAAATTTGTTGTAACATGTAGGATTTTGAGGGTGGGAAGTAGGCGTTTTTGAATTTTGGAAGAAGGATGAGCAACCCTTTTATTCAAATAGATGAGCAAGCAGATGAAATCGCATTTTACTTCCCTTTCTAGTCATGCATTTTTACTCGTATAGACGTGTAATTATCCAAGTAAATCTGGCGGTTAATACTCCACATATCGGTGAGTAGAAGTGGGGATAATTAGTATTTTGTCTATAGGATTTCAGTTTTCCACTCATTTAATTTCTCAGATTTATGTTTTGTTGGGTTACTTCTGTTAAAATATGTAAATATCAATATCTTTTTGCATTACAAGGATAAGGCTGGTAAACTTTTATGACTTGCAAATGTATGCGCCGACTCAAATTATAGTTTATGTTCATACTTTATGTGGCAAAAGGTTGATATTTGGCAACCTGTACCTATCCATAATTTAGGGCATACCTGTTAGAGCATACATAGTTGCGTACCCCCGCTCGATGGCAACTATATATAGCTGCTCGTTCTTGGGACCTGAGGATCATACTTTCACAGTCAGTTTCCAGACTTTGTCCAACTTTGCTTAAGCTTAAGTAGAATTTTCTATATTGACTACTATCCTTGAGTCAAAGTGACAACATTGATGCATTTGTTCATTAAAGTGCAATTGGGAAAGTAAAAGTAAACTAAAAACATTTTGATATTTTTGTTCTGTATGCTTTGATAAGAAGTAAACTTTTGCAGACCAAATAAAAACACAATCAGTATCATGTAATGATTGTTATGGACCAGAACGAAAAGCTTCAACACAAAATGTTGCAATGTTTTGAGCAGCCAGAACAAAAAAGGGTTTAAGTCCTACCTTTCGGTATGGGCAGTGATTTGCACGGTTCACAAAATGATTGGCACACTCCAATTTATTGTTTATTGACATGTATACCCTTACATCATTTTTACTCATGTGAGTGTATAAATGTCAAAACATAATAAATTAGAGTGTATAAATCATTTTGTAGAGTGTGCAAATCACCTCCCGTTAAGTATTATCTTTAGTTAATCACCTTGTTGTGTTAATCAAGGTATAAAGATATTTCATCCTACACAATATTGAGCATACATCCAAAGATGGATATCCAAGTGATCAGACTATTCTTCATGATTTATAGAAATCGAGTTTAAGTCCTACCTTTGGGTATTATCTTTAGTTAATCACCTTGTTGTGTTAATCAACAGACATCAAAATATCATCCCTCATCGACTAGTTCTCAAATACAACATACAAGGAAATATGAAAAATGATTGTTTCATAAACAAAGAGGCTCAGAATCGACTCTAATAGTGACAATGTTTATATGTTTTGGATCTTGGTAACTACTAGTGTGTTATCTCATATATAACTCCCTCAAGATTTGCGATAACTGATCGAGTCCCATCGACTTCATGGATCTGCAGCCCATGTTGAATAGCTTCTTTTGTAACCATTACGTCCATCCTGCAAAAGGATAAGACACTCAGACAGTGTTTGAATCTTCGTTTTAAAATGAATGTGATAGTGATGAACAACTGTAGAAAACGAGCTAAAGGAAATAGCGTTCGGATGTGCTTTCGCTGTTTGAAATTGTTATAACTAATTTATGAAATTTACAAATTCTGGTAATTTGAATATTTAATAGACAAAATGAAAAGAAATTGATCGTCTTTTGTGAAAATAGAAAAGTTGTTTCCTGAAATGACAGTAAAAGTATATCAAATCAGGTAAAGCAACAACTTAGAAGCAAATTTATTTTACACTTAGGTAATCTGTTTCGTTACCGGTGATATTAAACTCATAATAAAAAGCGATACATATATGTTAAGTGTGACAATGTCAATTAGGGCTGTAATCAAGTCAAGCTTTTATCAAGCAACTCGAGCTCGAGCTCGAGCTTGACTCGATCACGCCAAGCTTTTATCAAGCTCAAGCCCAAGCTCAATCCCAATAAATTGGCTCGAAACATATAACAAGCCAAGCTCAAGCTTTTGATAGCTTGGCTCGAGCTTTTATCAAGCCTAAGTATATACGAGTATAACTTTTTATATTAAATTTATATAAATAACTAAGGGCTAATTTGAATATTATTCTAATTATAAGGATTTACTTCATAAATAATTATTTAATATACTTTTGAAGGACTTTTATATGGTAAATAAAGTTGTAATTATTTTTAACATCGATATCTTAGACCAGTGATGTTGCTTACTTGCTTTATTTCTAAAAGCAAATACAAGTTTCTAGTTATGAATCGTGAATATTAATAGACCAAAATATATACTATTAGATAATTTTAGCTTTTGTTTATACTTAGTATATCGATGACAACATTAATTAGTACTCGGGCTTATGTTTCATTCTAATGTTGGATTTAGTACGAAAATGTTATTATTGGTTTTATTACTGGTAAATTAATTTAATTTGGTTTTCAAATGTGTTTTTAGTTTATATTACTTTATTATATATAAATATATATATTTTGATGACTTTCTCTATCAAATACAATATTTTTGTATATATTCAAGCTTTTCAAGCCAAGCTCAAGCTTTGCTCGAAACCTATTCAAGCCAAGCCTGGATGATTAAAGCTTGACAAGCTATCAAGCCAAGCTCAAGCCTACTATTTTTGTTTCAAGCCAAGCTCAAGCCTTGTCGAGCTCGAACTCGGATCGACTCGATTACACCCTAATGTCAATCATATATTCATATCATTTTCACAAGGGTAAAAAGGTTAGTCTGGATACTCATTATATCTAGCTACTGTTTCCTAGCTATTTATTTTTTTATACTTTAATTGCCTAAAAAAAACAGCTTTTTTGAGTGATAACGTCCACAGGGACTCAAAACCAAACAATTGCGATAATGACTAATATGTCTTCTAAGTCACTTGACAGACGAGTAGCCTATTCAACAGAAAATGGTTAGTGTCATTCCCTAAAGGGTACAAATCACGGGGCTATATCTGAAAATAGAGAAATTTCCAGGGACGGTTTTCGCACTTGACTCATTTCTTGATAGTTTACCTTACAAATTACCAATATGTCCTCTACTATAACCCCATATGTCCACTACTATAACCCCATAAGTTGAATGTCAAATTAGTCCTTCATTCCAAGCTCTTACATATCTTATTTAACAGCCCCACATCACAACTATTGGCTGAGAGACCTTTTAATGCATATAAGTTGACAGAAAAACTCGTTCACATGAAACTTAAACTACTCTAGAAGCTGGCATCAGCCTAGTGACCAAAAATTGAGAATACTAAACCATTAGGAAGTACACAGTTGTATAACTTCAATCTTACATAGTTAGTGTTTTATCATGTGGTCAGGTGTGCATGTGCTTGAAGCACTCAGATCAAACATATGTTAAATACAGACATGCAAGAATGAATCACTTACATTTTTGAACGGGAGACATAAGCCAAAATGAATTTGCATCGCTCTTTTCCACGTCTACTGAGGAGCTCTTTCACAGAGTCGAAGAGTGGAGGCACACTATTTTGCTGAAAGCGTATAAATTGTCAAGGGTGACTTGTTATGATGCAGTTTACACAATACAATCCACTTCAAAGACTCTAGTTATTTTGGATGTACACTACCAAAGGTACAAAGTGATAATGCAAGTTGCTAGGTACTACTGTTATTGTAGCAGTAAACTAATGAAAACTAGGATACAAGAAAAGCTGCAAGGAAAATGACTTTTGAAGGGAGCGTTTGGATATGCATTTTGAAAATGGTTATGTTATTTTGGATACTCAGAATCAGATTGTCAATTGTAATATAACTGGTTGTAGAAAATTTGTTTAGACGTGCTTTGTTGTTTGAAATTGTAATAATCAATTATTTAGAGTGTTCTAGTAATGTAAGAAACTAATACAACTTAAACATTCTTGTGAAAAAATGAGAGAAAGATTGTGAGATTGGTGCAAAAGTCTCAAATTAGGTTAGTGTAAGGGACTAAGGGGGGGTTTGGTAATTTAGTTTACCCTTCAACGATTAGGTTTGTGCAACTCGAATGACATTGCTTATTTGACCTCTAATACTCAGATAATCAGAATCAGAACTTCTTTATCATCCATAACTTAGTATCGCGTAACTTATAATTCATAAATGATAAAGTGATTAGGATATAGATGTCGGCTCCAAGAATCAGATCGAATCCCTCTGGATGCTTCTCTAGAATTTGGTTGAGATGATCAGAGTTTCCCCATTCTAGTTTCTCCGCACTTAAGGCTGTAGACAAAAATCTCGATATTAGATACCAAGTACCAAACTGCCATTTAACCTAGTAATCTTACCAGCACATGAATTAGGATTCTCAGATGATTCATGAAGCGCTATATTTTTCTTCAAGATCTGAAAAGAAAAGTAACGTAAATAATTAAATCCCAGAAAATACAAGTCTTACCATATTCTTATTGCAGAAGAACGAAATCTTGCAACCATGCCTTGAGGACTTCATCATTATGATCTGTAAGTACGACTTCGCGGCAAAATCTGCTGCAAAGTATACCAGTAATGCCTACATAAATAGTACTGATCAGTGCATACATTACTTGCAGAATATGAAAATCAATAATGAATACAAATGGCAATAATACTGCATACAATAACTAAAGATGCAGTAAAAATACATTGTAGTATCTGTATTTAACTAACCTACACCAGATCCTAATTCCACAGCAGAACATCCTTGCAGAATCTCAACATTATTTGAAATATATTCATTTAACAGTCTCGCACCAGGCCATACCAACTGCCCCGTTAAATCAAAATCAGCTGCTCCACAACCATACAATTACATCAGTTTATAAGTGTGGCCGAATTTTAATAACCTAATACATAGAAGAACTATATAAAATAACAAAATATTTTATAGTTGTTGAAGTGAAAAGAAAAGCAAAGAATCTACGATATCTTGATTTTTCAATGAGTACACTAAACAATAACAGCATATTCGGAGGTGAGCTTAACAAATGGGCTTAAGCAATTAAGGTGTGTAGAAAGCAGATATAAAGTTTATGATACTGAAATTCGTCTGTCCATCTACACCATTGATGTTGAAAGTTACTTATTGACAAGAGACCACAAGAGATAGGTTTGGCACGAGTTATGCTGCCAACAAGCTTAACATAACGTGTAATGCCCACCAAAAAGTAAAAAGGTCTATAACGGTTTGCCATGTGTAATCTCGTAAGAGGTATCATGTTAGCTCTTATTTTCTAGCCACATTGGTTGATCAATGTGCTTAAGATGACCTTATCTAATACCACATTCTACCTTATATAAATGGTCCATTATTCCAACATATCACTTGCCCTTCGTTTCAAGTCTAGGTAAGAGGTCAGTAAAAGTGGTGAGGCAAGGGTTTGATACTTTTCAGTTCCTTCAAGTCACTCGTGTTCACATATAGAAAACACCTACTTTGTGTATGTGTTAGGCCGTACAGTAGAAAACACCTATGTGCTCTAAGAAATAGAACATAGTATAGAGATTACCATCTATTCTTGTATCTCGACCCCTTGGATTACATGGAGGCTATGCTGCCAACAAATGAATCTACAAAGATGATAATTACAATGATGGAAAATGCACCGAAATTGCTTTTCTAATAATTCCCTAAAGACACCCTATTTATTCGTCCACATAAGTTTGGCTCGGACTACATTGATTTCTTAGGCACGGGCTACAATTTTTTTCACTCAAGACTTGATAAGTAATTATTAAAAAAGAAAAGTAGAAAGTAACTGAGAAGAAGAAAACAGCTCAATTATGACTTGTCAACTAACCACAATTCTCAGTTATAAAAAGTATGTTGTCCACCACATGGGTTGTTATCAAACATCAATCAGCAAGCCAATGACGCTGTTTGGGATTGCTTATATGTATCTTCTTAACAGCTATATGTTTATTTTTAGCCGATAAGTAGTTTAAAGTACTTGGATCCTACAAAATGGTTTTATTTTGGGGAAAAATAAGCGAGTGAGAAGGTTGTTCAAAGGGCTTATTTGAGATTAAACTAACGTCAAAATAAAGCCACAAAAAGTAAGCTTATGAAACATAAGCCCAAAACCAAATAAGTCATAAGGCGAAACAAACACCCCCTAACTACATTTAAAGAAAAAGAAAAAAAAGGAACTTACTGGAGGCAGATTGGAGACAAAGAAGCTGAAGCACATGAGAGCCAAACGTAAATGTAGTGAGCTCATAACTAGATAAATTACACATAACAAATTTATTTATTACTGTACTAAAAACAAATTATAAAAAGTACTATAAGAGAGAGAGATAAAAGGATTTATACTTGTCGTTCATGAAGAAAGATTCACCTAAGCAAACAGTATCATCGTCAGAGTCATCATTTGGTTTATTAAATACAACGTTCTTTTCAGACATCTTTGCTCAGTTAGGGTTTATGGTCCAAGTACACAATAGCGGTAGGGGTTAGGGAAGGTTGACAGACCCGAACCCGAACGAAACCTACGGGTCAGAGATGACAAGAAAATTGCCCGGTACTGGGTGTCAATCTCGAACCCGAATTAGCCGAACGTATTTAACCCGACACTCGATCTTATTAAATCATTCGTGTCAACCCGAATAAAATTATTGATCCGAATAAGCTTAATCGGGGGCTGGGTAGGGTCGGCTTTTCAATACCCCTACGAGTACGGAGAACCCGGCAACTACGGGCGTAAAAAAGTATGAATTTTGAGTTGACCGGGTAGAGCGACGCGAACGAAAAATCAAATTTGAAAAATATTTTGTTTATCGAAGTTTATCAAAGTGTTTGTTTACTGAAAACTAAAAAGATTTATGTTGCGATGGTGTAATTTGTGTCATTTTACGAATAACCATATGTAAAATATTTAGGTAACGAAAAGTGGTTGATTAGGATTTTTCTATTTCATTTTTAACATTTGTTGATCTTTGTTAAACCCTGTTAAAGATACAGATACAAAGGAACTTGAAATCAAGCAAGAAGAATTCAAGTTAGGGGAGGATTTCTAGGATATAGAAAGATAAAGTGCTGAAGAATGATAAAATACTGAAGAGTCAAAGTACTGCTAAAGAAGAAACTCAAAGTACTGCTCAATATCAAAGTACTGCAAAGCTAAAAGAACTGTTATATTGTTTATGGAAAGCTTTGTTATTCTAGAATATTCTTAGATTAGATTACTTGTCGTACAAGAATTAGAGTTGTAAACCAACTAGGGTTATCCTTATGCCTATAAAAGGACCCCTAGATTGGCATTAGAGATATATGTGTTTTTAGAGTTTAAGATTACGAATTCATAAGCAGTATTAGATATTATTAGAGTTGTTAGAGTTGTTAAAGAATCTGTATAACAAGCAGGTTCTAAGTATTAATAAAATCGTTGAAGTTAAAATTAATTTTTCTTAGCTTTATTAAAGTAGATTCCGCATACTTAATAGAGTATATTCAGTGTTTCATTGTTAGTAACTTAGGATTTATCCGAGGTTGCTAAACCCTTACAAGCTACATAAGTTAGTTTGGTTAGAGTATATCGATCCAACAAGTGGTATCAGAGCTTGTGTGGAAACTCTAATTCAGAAGAAACCCTAAAGATGTCGACTGAACCTACACCACCACCATCCATCACCTCACTCAGAATTCCTATCATCAAGAAGGGAGAGTACGATCTATGGAGCATGAATATGAGGCAGTACATCGCTATTACAGACCATGAAATGTGGAATGTAATTGTCAATGGTAATGAAGTTGTTGAAGAACCCATTGAAGTTGTTGGACAACCTAAACCACCTAAGGCTGTCTTGCCAGCAGCTACAATAAGGAATCAAGAGAAGGCTCTCAACATACTATTGTCTGCTATCCCTGATGGTCATCTTCTCAAGTTTCATGATGCTAAGGATGCTAAACAACTATGGGCTGCTATCAAGACAAGATTTGGAGGTAATGATGCTTTAAAAAGATGCACAGAAATCTGTTGAAACAACAGTTTGAAACATTCACAGTTGGAGAAAAAGAAGGTCTTGATGCTGCTTATGACAGATTTCAGAATCTCCTTAGTATGCTAGAGTTGTATGAAGCTAAGGTATCTGTTGAAGAGGCCAATCTGAAGTTCTTAAGGAGTTTGCCATCCGTATGGCATGTGATTGCTACTATGATCAGAGGACAACCTGGTTTGGACACTATGGACTTTAATGATCTTTACAACCACTTAAAGGTGTATGAGCATGAGATGAATGGCCAATCAAGTTCAAAATCTCACAGTATTGCTTTTATGTCGTCTAAAAAGAGAGGCAGTACTTCCACTAAAAGTACTGCTTATCCTACTCAAAGTATTGTTGCCTACCCTACCCCCATCTCATCACCTACAAACAACATCCATTCTGATGAAGTTGTGTGCTTATTCTTTGCTCAGCAAGCCACTTTACATGTTACTTATGAAGAGGATTTGTCACAAATTGAAGAGGATGCTCTTGAAGAAATTGATATCAGGTGGCAAGTTGCTATGATCACTGCTAGGATCAAAAAGTTCATGAAGAAAACAGGAAGAGGCATTGACTTCAAACCAAAACAGGGTATCACTTTTGACAAGACCAAGATTGAATGCTTCAATTGTCAAAGAACTGGACACTTTGCAAGAGAGTGCAAGTTTGCTAAATATCAGGCAAACAGAATGATTGAGAAACCCAAGCTTGAACTAAAGGAAATTCCAATTACTGAAACAAAAACTTTGGTTGCTCAAGAAAATCTATCAGAGGTTGACTGGAGTGCTGAATTTGATGATGAACCAGTAACCTACTCTATGGTCGCAGTGGAAGATTTTGATTGGAGCACAGCTTTTGATGAGGAACCTGGATTTGCTGCTTTGGAATCCAGAGATGGCCTTGGAAGCTTTGACTGGAGCATGGAAAGTAAAGAAGAACATGTTCTGCTCGATATGGTAGCTACTTCACCAAGTTCACCCCCTGTCTCTGAGGTATGCTCTAAGTTTCATGATTTTTATCAAAATGTGCTTAACAGTTGTGTAACTGAAAGAGATAATTCTAGAAGGGCTATGTATGAGGTAGCTGGTTATCAAATAACTTTAGAGTCAATGGAAGCCAAAATAATAACTCATGAAAATAATGAAATGGCTTGGGCAGAAAAGTATGAACAACAGGATTATCAGTTAAAATTAAGTGAATGGAAGTTAGGATGTAAGGTCTCTGAACTAGAAAAGATGACTAAGGAAAGGGATGATTTGCTAGAAAAACTTGCTGCTTGGGGAAAATCTGGCCTTTCACATGTTAGTTTTGTTGAAAAACAGAAAAGAGCATACATTAAAACTGGCTTAGGTTTTGGTATGGACTTTAGTAGCACAGAAGAGAACCCACTTAGTGATAAGGATGAACTTGATTTTAAGGATACAACAACTATTGATGATGAACTCATTAACTATGTAGACACATCTATTAATGAGGAATCAATTAGTCAAACACCTCCTGAATATAAGAAAGACAAAGGTTATCATGCAGTCCCTCATCCCACTGGTAGTTTCCAACCACCTAGGATAGATGTTTCTTCTTTTGGAGTAGACAACCTAGAGTTTAGGATAAAGCTTACTGGTCAGTCTAATTCTGAAACCTCAAAAGAAACAGTTGAGAAACCTAAGGATGATAACGTTAAGAGTCAAGCAGTACCTTCAACTCAAAGTACTGCTACACGTTCAGCAGTACCTTCAAGAAAACTCTTTCAAAATACTGCTAAACCTTTTTGGGATAAATTTGGTCAAAATAACTTTCATAATTCACCAAAAATTCAGGTTAGGTTTGGTCATCAACATAAAGGAAAAATTTTTGGGAGTATGGGTCAAAAACTGTGTTTTGTTTGTTATAGTCCTAATCATTTGATTAAGGACTGTGATTTTCACTCATAGTATCTAAGCAAATTCCCAAAGACCAGATCTACCAACCAAAAACCAAGGAAGAATAAACCAGTATGGAATCACTCACATAGGGTTAACCACAACAACTTTTCAAAAGATTATAGGTACCCTCACCAGAGAAGACCTTTTTCAAAACAATCAATACCTTCAAACACTTTTCAAGGTACTGGTAAGCCAAATGTTTCACAAGCAGTACCTTCTCAAAGTACTGCTAGATTTTCAAACAATCAAGGTACTACTAACACTTTTTGGAATGGAAACTGTTGGGTTTTTGGTTCCTTGATCATGAATTATTCTAAGTGTTGGAACCATGGATATAATTGGAGAACCCACGGATAGAAGAGTGAATCCACTGCTGAAGACAAACCACGGCTAGTAGTTTTAAGTAACCACATATATTATATTGTAACCACTGCTAGTCTTGTATAGTCGGTTTAATATTTTGTATTAGATAAATATGGAATTGATATTTATCTTGTAAGTTACGTATTGTATTATGTAAAGGACTCCTTAGCCTATAAAACGAGGTCCTAGGTTAGATTAGATATACGTATGTTTTATATCTAAGGTCGATACACTTCAAGGTTGTAAAACCCTAATACTGGTTAGAGTATTCGTATTAATAATAATATTGAGGTGTTGAATGTTTATTGTTCTTCTTCTTAAGATTAACTATTAAATTTCGCGTAATACTTAATAAGTCTTGTTAAGTCAGTTTCTATAAAGGATCATTTGCTCAACTATGATCAACAAGTGGTATCAGAGCTTGTGATCTAAAAGCTGAAACCAAGAAGAAGTTTATTTAAGTTCTATTCAAGAAAGTTAAGATGTCTGACGAAACTAACATGGTTACTGCATCAAAGGTGCCCATGCTCAAGCAGGGTGAGTACCAAATTTGGAGAATGCGAATGAGGCAATACATTCGTATGATTGATTATGCTATCTGGGATGTTGTTGCAAAAGGTGATACTCTTCCTAAGAAGGGTGATGATGGTAAAGAGATAGCCATTGTTAGTGAGGTTGACAAGGCTAGAAGGAAGCTGGAGATTAAAGCCCATAGTATTCTCTCCATGGGAATACCTAATGAGTATGCTTTGGACTTTGAACAATATGAGTCTGCTAAAGAGTTAATGGATGCTATTGAAACAAGATTTGCTGGTAATGAAGCTACCAAGAAATCAAGGAAAAATATGCTCAAGCATCAGCTTGAAAACTTCACTGCTCTTAGTGGAGAAAAACTTGATGGCACCTATAACAGACTTCAAAAACTCATTAGTCAACTGAAGCTGGTGGACTACAAAGTTGCCCAAGAAGATATTAATTTGAAGTTCATCAGAAGTTTATCACCTGAATGGGCTGTGCATACAGTTGTGTGGAGAAATAAGGAACACTTTGAAAAGATGACTCTGTACAATCTCTACAACAACTTGAAGGTTTATGAATCAGAGAACAACATTGCTGGTGCATCTTCATCTAATCAAAATATTGCTTTCATTTCCACTAATCATAAGAGCACACAAGATGCATCCACTGTTGCCTATGGAATAACCACGGCTATTGCAAACAATACTACTGTTAGTGATAGTGTCAGTGATGGTGCAATTTGTGCTTTTCTGGCTGACTTAACCACTAGTGTCACTGTTTTGAATCTAGATCTAGATCAAATTGATCCTGATGATCTTGATGAGATAAATCTTCAATGGCAGATGGCAATGTTGACTCTCCAAGCAAGGAGGTTTTTGAGAAAAACTGGAAAGCAAGTTAAGTATGATGGTAAAAGGAGAGCTGGATTTGACAAAAGCAAGATGGAGTGCTTTAACTGCAAGAAGAAGGGTCACTTTGCTAGGGAATGTCGAGCTCCTAAGAGGATTAAAGGCATCAAGAAGACCACTGAAGAGCCTGCTTCTTCTTCAGCATTGGTGGCTCAAGATGGTATTGGTGATTATGACTGGAGTGATCAGATTGAAGAAGGCCCCAATGCAGCTTTTCTTGCTAGTGAAGCTTCTAAAGAGCATAAATTTGCTCTTATGGCCTATGCTTCATCTTCTGGTTCAGAATCTGAGGTATCTAATGATTCTAAAAATACTACTTGTTCTTTTAAATCATGTCAAGATAACTTAGAATCTTAAAAAGCTATTATTGAGAGTTTGAGAAAAGAAGTTGATAGACTTTCACTTGATAACTTAGGTTATAGAGTTGGTCTAGAGAGTGTGGAAGAAAAGCTTAATTTCTGTATTAAATGTGAGTTTGAGTATGTAGATAAGATTAATATACTAGGCGGTGAAATTGATCTTAAGGATAGAGAAATTAAGATGCTTAAAGAGAAACTAGAAGAGGCAGAGAGTGTAAAACAAGAAGCCCTAAAGAAAAAGAAAAACATGTTGTTAAGGTTACTAAAACACAATTTGCTTCTGATTTGGTTAACAAAGCAATAGATTGTCTATTAATGAAAAAGGGTTCTGGGATAGGTAACAACAATATGCCGTCACCCTCTCTGATGAAACATGCACCACCTACAAAAGAACTGTCCTTTAGTAGTGAATTCAGTTTTAACAAACCTTTAGAAGAGATTAGTAAGACTGAAACACCTAAGATAGGTTCTGACATGTCATCTGATGCTCCCACTATTGAAGATTGGGAATCAGATTCTGAGGAAGATAGATCTGAATCAACTCAGCTTAAGAAGATAGAAAATGTGAGGAAAGATGATTCTGAACAAGCCAACCTTGTGCCTAGATTTGGAGCTCAAATTGCTAAGAAAGTTGTAGAGTACAAGGAGATACCTAGGGAACAGATGAAGAGATATATACCTAGGGAAAATCAAAGAAAATTCAATGGACTAATTTCTAACAGATTAGGAGAGACGAGTTTCAATGTGTTAAGAAGGCTTGTTTTGTATGTGGTAGTTTTGAGCACTTACAGAGAAACTGTTATAAAAAGCAACCACAAGTTTGGAATCATTGGAGGAGGGTAAATCACCAAAAACTTTCAAAGAAAACAAACCCTCATCCTAACAAAAACATGATTCCTAGAGCAGTGTTAATGAGGAATGGGAATACAAAGTCAATAGTCACTGCTGCACCCAAATGGGTTCCAACCACCACTAAGCAAAATGT
The DNA here is from genome assembly GCA_910596185.1 of Chrysanthemum makinoi. Classification (NCBI taxonomy): domain Eukaryota; kingdom Viridiplantae; phylum Streptophyta; class Magnoliopsida; order Asterales; family Asteraceae; genus Chrysanthemum; species Chrysanthemum makinoi. Next base: position 34,947,432 of record OU343219.1, read on the forward strand.
AAACACGGCTAAGCAAAATCAAACCACTGCTAAGCAAAATATCACCACTGATACAAAAGAAGTTTTAAAAATTCCAAAGGTGATAACTGACACAGTGGTTAGAAAACATTTTTATGCTGTTAAGGCCTCAGCTAGTTGGCAATGGAAGCCTAAGACCAAGGTTTTACCTCATGTCAACTGTGCATCAATGGACCTAAAGAAATTTGATTATGTTGATGCACAGGGCAGACCCAAGTCAGTATTGGCTTGGGTCTACAAAAGGAACTAATTTGTTTAAATTCATGTGCCGGGCAATCTGCAAGATGATCTAAAAGACAAAGGAATTTTTGATAGTAGTTGCTCTGGGCACATGACATGGGATGGGAGCAACCTGAAGGATTTTGAAGCTTTTGATGGAGGATATGTGGCATTTGGCAATGATCCAAAGGGAGGAAAGATACTTGGCAGAGGCAAAATCAGAACAGGGAAATTAGACTTTGAAAAAGTCTATCTGGTACAGGGTTTAAAGTATAATTTATTCAGTGTTTCTCAAATGTGTGGTAAGAAAAACTGGGTACTTTTTGGTGAAACTGAGTGTGTGGTGTTGTCACCTGATTTTAATATGCCTAATGAGAAATTTGTGCATTAAGGAATAGGAAAGAGAACATATATTGTTTTGATCTTAAAGATGTACTTCCTAATAGGTCCTTAACCTGTTTATTTGCTAAGGCGTCAGTTGATGAGTCTAAATTGTGGCATAGAAGGCTAGGTCACCTTAATTACAAAACAATCAATAAACTGGTAAAAGGCTACTTAGTGAGAGGGTTACCTTCTAAGGTTTTTGAGTGTAAGGAACTTTGTGTGGCTTGTCAAAAAGGAAAACAACATAGAGCTTCTTGTAAGACCAAAGCTGTAAACACCATCACACAACCATGTTTATGCTTCATATGGACTTATTTGGACCAA
>OU343219.1:34948476-35004545 GCA_910596185.1 Chrysanthemum makinoi
TCGAAAAATGAGACACCAAACTGAAATCTGAGGGGCGTGGTGTTATCTGGCGCCGTCGCATCACTGTGATGGCTTCATTATCAATTACTTATTTTCAAGTGGCGGTGTCGGGCTTTAAAAAGTAGGTCGTCGCGACTCAAATGGCCTAGATTCGGTGTCGAGAGAGGCGAAGAAAGTCCGATGCAAGCATAAGGTGGCACCGTGCCGCCTGAATAACGTGGCCAAGACAAAACCCTAATGGCGTGACCGATGACGTCACAATTCATAAGGTGGCATTAAATTGTAATCTTATATATAGAATCGAATTTTTTAGTTTTGATTATTGTAGTCTTTTGAATCAAAACCTAAAGCGAACCAAGGCTGTCTTATACGGTATTTTAGGGTTCCTAACCTTATCTTACATCAAGATAAGTGTTTTACTTCATTAATTCAATTATGTCTTCAATTATTTGTGTGTATGCTTGCATGTTCTCCATGTCGGATAATTTATTTGTGTGTTTGCTTAGGGGATATGAAACTTGATTATTGAATATTGATTGGTTGTCTCTTATCTTAATTGTTAATGATCTAGTAATGCGATAGGTCATTGTTTTGTGGTGTCTTGATTAATCTTTGTGAACCTTAGAATATAACGCCTAGAGTAGTTGTAGGCTAAACCATCCAAAGAGTACCTTAGAGTTAGAGTCTATAATTCCTAGAGATTTTGTAGGCGAGACCCTGAGTAGTTTCAAGAGTTAGGTACATCATACTCACTTTAGACACACAGCGGATTAAGAATAAGGAAGAGACAATTCAACCATCAATAGGAGATAATTAAGGAGTAATAAAACCTAAGTAAACACATCTTTAAACCTCATCATCGAGCACACAATAATTAGACATAGACTACATACACCTTAGATTAGATAATTAGACAAGTAGAGTAATGGGGTAGAAATACCAACCCCAAATCCAAACCACGAGATTAGGTACCTTTCTAATTCCTAAAACATAAAAAGATAAAAATAATCTTCCCACCCTGAAACCTTAGCGTAGTAACTCCTCACTAGCATTCCTATTCCCCTAGAGAGCGATATCAATACCATGGCTTACCCTAATACTACACTACAATTTAGGTTCCTTTGCTGGGGTGTTATAAAACTTGCTTTCGAAGAAAGGAAGTTCCTTTGACCCGAGCAGCGTGTAAAGTTATCAAGTTTTTGGCCCGCTTACGGAATAAAATAGCTGGTTAAGCCCACCTCGTTTAGGTTTCTTTGCGATTCTATCAATTAAACTTTTTTTTCTAGCTTCCTCGTAGTCTATCCCCTTCTTTGTGTTTGTGTTAGTAAAACCCTTTTCATTTATCCAAGCTATGGCAGAGTGAAGTTGCATTTGAATCATTAACAAATGAGGAACAATTGAATTTCGCAAGTCGGGTTGGTTTTATTGTTACGATGAATTTGTAGTGATCTTAAAGATATCAAAAGGGGTAGATTGTAGATGGATTTGATATATTACGTAGTTGTGTGGCTTTATTCAACAATCATTGTCGGGATCACCTCCTTTTGAAGCAACATGGAGAATTTTTGGGAAAAGCCTCCTATGCATAAATCTTGGTGGTACAACTAGAGGGAAATGGATAGCTGAGGGAATCTTTTAGGAAAATAGAACATAGTAGTCAAGATTTTGAGAAAAATTCTTATGAATCGGACCAAGAATTTGAAATGGCCTAAGAAGGATTTGAGATGCTTAGGAGTGTATTTGGGTTAGATCATACTAAAACACATGATGAACTCTTAGGAGATCTAGATATAATGGAGAATGAGGTGGAAACTCCAAGCCCACAAGCCCTACCATCACTTGAGGAACACACATAGTTTATAACTTACAGGGAAGTAGAAGAGACTATAGGAACCTGATTGTGGAACAGACCAAGCATACACACTAAAGAATGTAGGTTTAGATTGTGACCTCTCTCTTAGTCCTAGGGAAGTTCCTAATTTTGATAAAATGGAGCCTCAACCAAAAAACTTACCCAATTTTCCATCTTTAGATGTGAATCTTGGAATTGAATTAGGCCCCAATCCATCCATCAAAATAAATAGTCCGGGTAGTTGCTTGATAAAGATGGTAGACTCTAGGCCATGTAGAGTGGAAGCTAATATAGGAGTAACCCATGACCTTACACACTTATATCACTTATTCATGGTTGATAACAAGAAACATTATGGGTTTAAATTGGGTTTATTAGGTCAAGATGGATCCTTAACTTAAGAATCTTTTGATTTGATGAAGATGATCCATTTTAGGAGAGAGATTTGATTCACCCACTACACCAATAGACTTGGGTTATAATGAATGAAACACACTCCTTTGAGCATATAAATCACCATGATCACCCTCTCCTCCATGTAAATTTCCACCCTAGGGTGTGTATCCTACTATCACCCGCATAAGCTTATGTAGGGAAAACCTCCCTATATCCATTAAATAAGGGTAGAGTCAAGCTCGTGACTCGAACAAAAACAAGCGCTTCTTGGGAGGCAACCCATGTGTATTTGTTTTTCATTTTTATTTTATTGTGTTATATCTTTTATTGATTGTTTATTCTCATGTTTAAATTTGTAAAAATGCTTTATTTTGCTTTTAACCTCGTCTTAATTGCATATAAAGGTATTTTACATAAGCGATAAGTGTAGGGAGGATTACACCGTTTTCAAAGCGTGAACATGAGAATTACAATTAAAAAGAAATATATATATGTGTGTCTGTTCGAGTCAAATGCTTGTATCGAGTCATAATGGATGTTTTGCAGAAATTTTCCAGATTCTAAAGATGTAAATTTTCGAGAGAAAATCATGAGACCGGTTTTGTCGGGATAACTGACGGCGTCAGGATCGCAACCGGGCGGCGTCGGGGAAGGAGTAAAAACAGATTACTTTTTCTCGTTTTCGAGCTACTTATAAATTTTGGAATTTTCCGGTCTTAATTTTCGAAATTCAGTAAACATCCATTCCACAAGCATTATATCCTAGTTTAATAGAGTCTTATATATATTATTACCACTTTTACGCTTGAAGGTTTCGTTTGTTTCCTTCAAGTGTGCAGGTTTAATTTACTAAGAAGAAGATACATAAGATTGGAAGGAGCTTTTCACATACATTCTTCTTGGAAAGGATTTAACCACCACTTTACACGGATCCTACCGAAGCTAATCGGGGAGTATTAGTTTCTTTCATTTTCATTACCTTCCATTATCATAACTTTGATACTTTCGGGGAACATTGGGGACAATGTTAGGTTTAAGTATAGGGAGGGAAAATAAAATGGGAACTTTGAAACTATGCTTATCCTTGATTATTTGCTTTGTCCAATGTATTTGTGTAATAAACCATGAGAAAATGTCGGTTAGGGTAATTTTGGCACCAAATTTTTAATTTTTCATGACATATAGGAGTGGGCCATTAGTCTTACAAAGCGTCTCAGGATAGAAGTTGCATGACTAGCACAAAAACCCTTTACCACTTAAATTCCACCCAAAATGTGAGGATCACCTTAGATTAGTAGGAATTAAAGCATTCATCTTTAATGCTTAGTGTGTGAACCGGTAGTATATTAGATTCTAGAACTTGTTTTGTGATGCATCCCGAGATCGCTAGTAAGACTACACTTGTGTAGTTAGGAATAACTAAATGATAAGAGCATTAGGATAACCCTTGTTTGATACCCGTATAATTACTTCTTCACACACCGGTTGAGTAATTCCCCACACCCTTCCGTTTACTCACTTTTAGTACACGATACCCTAGTTAACCCCTCAGAGCCTATCCTTTTCGCGGTTCTCGTGATTTTTGGTTTTCCGGAATATCAATGAAGAGCATTGTTTACACCCCACCCCCAAATGTACACCCAAATCGCCTTAGCCTACATGCACTGCACTTTTTTAGTGCATTATTGTTATCACCTTAAACCCTTAGTTCAATTATCTAGTTGCTTGCATAGGTTGCTAAGTCGAGTCATATCCTTTGTATCAGTTTTGGGACGATTGGGACTCATGGGAAAAGTTAAAGTTTATGAAATGACGGAAGGGAACGTTAAATTCAAATTCCTGTTATTTGCGTAATAATGTACTCCAAGTGTTTTGATCTTTTCAATTCGGTCAAATTAGTGTTAGAGTAATAAAAACTCAAGTGTAGGGATGTGCCTATAAATCCTTATCATTTTGATGTTACCGTAGAGGATGGTAGAGTAAAAGTGTATGAAAAAAAATGAAAAAAAAATAGAAAAAGAGAAAAGAAAAAAAATAGAGTGTTAAAAAAAACATACGGGCTACCATCTACATCTATCCTTTAAATTTATGTTTGTGTGTTTTAGTTATCTAGAGTTTAGAGTGTCGAGTCTTGGCTTAGCAACGCCATTCTTCGTATGCTTGTAACATAAAGATTTTTGACTTACCACCACTAAATAGCCTATCCCACCAAACCCTTTGTTAACCCTTTAAAGACCTCTTTGATAGTCTTTTCTAGGTGCTTACGCCAAAGCGATGGAGGTTTGATCTAGTCTCAAGCTTATGGTAATCTATGTACTTAAGAATGTTTATCTTCCATTTCCAACTTGTTATATTTCATATACACCAGAGATGTGAGTATCCAAACACCCCATGTGAGGTGCTAGTATGTAATTTCCGTGCTTGTTATGACTTTGGAGGCTTATATGTGTTGTAGACTGTTTTAAACCAATGCTTCATGACCCTAACTTATAAATTAATTGGCTAAAAGCACATTTGCTTGAGGACAAGCAAATACCAAGTGTAGGGATATTTGATAAGGTTTTAAAATGTACCTTTTGAGGGTCGATTTAAGCCCTTATTTGATTACTTTTGTATCCGTTATTACTTAATATCGTTCCTTTTCACTTTTAGGTCTCTTGAAGGCAAATTGCTGGAATGGCACTTATTTGGACGAAAAGGCTGATATCTGAAAATGGCCAAAGTCAAGAATCTAGACACTCAAGGCTGCTGAAATACAAGGGGCCGGCGTCAGGTGTTATCTCATGGCCTTAGTCGCATCACTTTTGACGACTCGATGCCAAATTGCCTATTTTCAAGTGACGTGTGAGGTGCTTTAAAAGAGTAGGTCATTCAACTTCAGACTGGCCTAGATTTGATCAGACGGCGTCGAGAAGGAAGGGCGACGCGTCACAAGCATAAGGTGACGACGTCGCAAGACTAATGTGGCCAAGGCGAAACCCTATGGCGGCGACCCGGCGTCACAATTCATAAGGTGAGGCCGTGTAATTGTAATCTTATCCGAATTTTTAGTTTTCAGTGTGTAGTCTTTTGGAGTAAAAACCTAAACCGAACCAAGGCTGTCTTGTACAGTATTTTAGGGTTCCAAACCCCTATCTTACATCAAGATAAGTGTTTTACTTCATTAATTCAATTATGTCTTCAATTATTTGTGTATATGCTTGCATGTTCTCCATGTCATGCTAATTTATTTGTGTGTATGCTTAGGGAATAAGAAACTTGATTATTGAATATTGATTGGTTATCTCTTATCTTAATTGTTAATGATCTAGTAATGTGATAGGTCATTCGTTGTGTAGTTAATGCTTGATTAATCTTTGTGAACCTTAGACTATGACACCTAGAGTAGTTGTAGGCTAAACCATCTAAAGAGTACCTTAGAGCTAGAGTCTATAATTCCTAGAGATTTTGTAGACGAGACCCTTTGGTAGTTTCAATGAGTTAGGGACAAACGCATACCCTACGACTTTAGACACACAACGCGATTAAGAATAAGGTGACAATTCAACCATCAATAGGAGATAATTAAGGAGTAATAAAACTAAGTAAACACATCTTTAAACCATCATACGAGCACACAATAATTAGACATAGACTACATACACCAGATAATTAGAAATTGAGGTAGTAATGTAGAAATACCAACCCCCAAATCCAAACCCCGAGATTCGTACCTTTCTAATTCCTATAAAACATAAAAAGATAAAAAATAATCTTCCTCAACCCCAAACCTTAGCATAGTAACTCCTCACTAGCATTTCTATTCCCCTAGATAATGATATCAATACCCGTGGCTTACCCTAATACTACACTACAACGATTAGGTTCCTTTGCCTAGGGTGTTATAAAACTTTCTCGAAGAAAAGGAAGTTCCTTTGACCCCGAACTACGCGTGTAGCGTTATCACTCCCCCTCAACATGTGCATAAGATTTTGAAGTTGTTTCGCACATGGAGGTAAGAGTTCTTTGAAATATATTCATGATCACAATTTCCATGGAAAAAGCCATTTGATTTTCTTTGGTAAATTCTCCCCCTCAATATGTGCGTTGGATATTTAAAAATCATTTAATCATTTTATCACATAGAGGAAAGAGTACTTTTGAAGCACATCCACGATCACAAAAGCCATTAAGAAACCATTAGAAAATCAATCAAGGTACTTTATGTTGAAACATAGAAATCTTTGTACCTTGAATGTTTATTTTCTTTTGAAATGCTCCCCCTCAATATGTGCTTCGAGATTCGAAAGCGTTTAGCACATATAGGAGAGCAGCCTGCACTTTTGAATCAAAACGATCATCTTTTATAAAATTTCATATTAAATCACAAATTCTCTACCGATCAAAAATATCAAACCCTTTGAGATTTTGGATCCCAAGTGATTTAATAAGGTTTGGAAACATGGGAGAATATGTGCCTTGTTTAAATACTCTTCCGGTTTTTGGTTAAATGCTCCTCCACAATCATGTGCATTATGTATTTTAAAATCGTTTGGCGCATGAAGGAAGGAGTGCTTTTGAAACAATCACCCTTTAAAACCGATTTGAGATTTAAATCACGATCTCTCCCCCAATCAAAAATTTCAAACTAATTGAGATTCTGGATCCCAATTGATTTAAATCATTTAGAAAGTTTTGGGGAAAGACGTGGCAACATTTAATTTTGAAAACTGACCGATAAGGATCAATTTTAGACATTAAAGATTGTTAGTGTCAGGTATGATAGTTTTAGTTGATCTTTAAGTAAAATAAAATAATTTCACAATCAAACAAGAATAGAAAAATTTTATTTAAAAAGATCTTTGAGTTTTAAAGAAAATCATACCATGGCATAACATTAAATCTTTAGATCACCACTTTATTACGTACAAACTGGACTTTTTATGAAGAAATATCATTTGAAAATACTTAAGTTTGAAATCACTCTCCCCCTCAATCAATGACCGTAGTCGTTGATTGAGTGACTTATATTAGAAATGAAGTCCGGTTGATTTCCAAAATATGAGTTCAGTTTATTTTCAAAACAATATTTTTCCATTTTTCAAAACAATTTTAACAATTTTTTTGAGAAATGGCATTATTCACTACTTGTCCTGCAAAAAGATACGTTAGGTGGTTAAGAAGCTTCTGTTGTTGCTGTAGGGCTGGAAGAACACCATCTGCTGAAGCAGTGAGACCTCTTACATTGCATGTTTTTATGCCAACTCTCCATGGAGGTAAAATTAAGCTTTGTTTCTTCATTTGATATGAAGAAAACCATCTGCTGATGCAGTGAGACCTCTTACGTTGCATTTTTTTCATGCCAACTCTCCATAGAGGTCAAATTAAGCTCCGTTTCTTCATTAGTCAACCCAAGATATAGTTACCCTTTCCTTTCGGCATCCAATCATCTTCAATTGTGGGATCTGGATCGGGAACATTCTTATATACCAATATACCTGCATACATTAGTGAACACACATACAGGTATATGGTGGTCGACATCACTCAAACAACAATCGACTAGTAAAAGTCAATCCAACATATCAATCAGATCATACAAAGGCATGGGAATTATATGTTTATCAAACTACAGTCATCTAATTCTAACATTCATATCCTAAATTCCTAGTCCTTCGACATAGGCAAATATCATTTTAGTTAAGCATGAGGATAATTGGAAAATCCCGATAGATTATATAAATTTGAAAACATTCTCCTCCTCAATCAATTACTCATTTTCTGAAAAGTTTAAAAAGCCCTGAAGTCATTGATTGAGTTTGAAAATTTATGAACATTCTGATACTGATTGTTTTTCAAGCAACTTATTTTCCACCAATATTGTTAAAACAAATATTTTTTTGGAGAATTTTTAGAAGGAAAAAAATTTGAGTAGGAACAACAGTCTTATTGACCACATGCTTTCCTTGTTTTTGTTTTTAGGAAAAGTGCATGATATTTTTGAAAATTTGTTTTAGCGCAGCACTTTCCTTCTTTAAAGAGCGGGTTGCTATCTGAAATAATAGCAAACCATGGTTTGCGGTTTCTGATCGAAGTAAGCGCAAGCCATTTTTGAAGTGCGGGTTACAGTCTGAGATAATTGTAAGCCATAGTTTTAGACATGTTTAGAAAAGAATATTTACACCTTCTGCTCGAACTTCATCTATGGTCATGTGCCATTATTGAATGACATTTCTAAGACCGTAGATGTTATCGATACCAGAAGACATGTCTTTGAAAAACAATATTTTTGGTATTTTCAAATTTTCTGATTTTCATGGGTTTTTGTTGGTTTTATATTTTTCTATTTTCTTTTTGTTGGTTTTATATTTTTGTATTTTGTTTTTGATGAATATTTACAAAGATAGAGTAGATGATATAGTTTAAGAGGATGATGATACGAGTACCGAGATAAGGATATCGAGCAGCACGTGGTCGAAGATAGAATTCGTCATCTCTTAAACTTCCACCATCAAAGCTTCGAGGCTTGAGATAGAAGATAGAACATGAGCCTTTGAGAAAGAGACTTTGGCGACTTCCCCAAGCGAAAATCCTTTAGCTAAGGAGATTCGAAGCTCTATTTCAAGCTTGCCTTAGCCAGGTGCACAGAGAAGCACACCATTATCATAAATCCCACTGCTCCTTTCAAGAATGATAGTCGAGATTCTTCGTTCGGGGTTATATCATCAACAAGAACAACAGCAACGTATCATCCCACATTTAAATAATCTTCTCAAATACCTTTTCCACTGAAGTTTGAAGCAATCCATTCCAAAAGGTGTCAAGAGACCACTTCCTTGAGTAGTTGAATTGATGCAGCCCGTCTCTTAGAATAGAGCTCAAGAACTCTCCCGAATACACATCATGAGGGGAATGAAAGCCCTCCCCATGTTCATTTTTTCTTCCCGATGATCGTGTATGAAGCTCAAGAACCGAAGTACACCAATACCCAGAGCTCTCCCAAATACATCATGAGGGAATGAAAACACCTTCCCATGTTCACATTTTTCTTCCCTAATGATGGTATGAAGCTCAGAGAACGAGTACACACATTCCCAAGAGAGAATAAGCGATACCACCTCCCTCGTATTTACACATTTATCTCCCCTGAATATGTCATACTTGTGTACCTCTTTTACCTTCAGAAACTTTCTCTTACATCACTTCCCTACATTAGTTGGAATAATAACACTAAAAGCCTTGATGAGTAAAACCTTGAGTTTCTCTGCGGTTATGACATTTGTCTTCCCGGGATATCTTCAATCACTTGGGGAATTAAGTTTCAAGTTTACTAAGCTTTGTGTTTAGATGTGTGTCTCCTTCCCCTTGGTTTTGACACTTGAGTCAGACAACATATTGTAAGCCCAAATTCTTGAAATCTTTTGAGAAGATTGCTTGAAGTCTTTGTGAGAATCAATTTGCTGAAGAATGTGAGCAAGTCTAATTGGGGATTAAACCAAACATTTCACCCTCCCCCAATTAGTGCTCTCCCCTAAACCGACAATCTTTTTGATAAATGCCCTGAATAAGAAGAAGACTTTAGATCGTTAAATGCAACTCGTCTTTAGTCTTCTACCATGTAGCAGAAAATGTAGAACCGACTAAAGACTCGACCTTCTTCAAGATTGTCCAGTTGGGGAATAGATGGCTAACATCTTCATCACACCAAAAAACATCCAAATTAAATTACATCTTGCAAATCCCCTTAACAAAAATCCCTCCTAATCAAACAATAACAGAAAGATGTTCATCAAGGAAATCAGCAATCAGCCCGCAACGAACACACTAAATGGTAACACCAAACTACCAATCACATCAAGCAGAGCAGAGATTGTTCGGATCATCATGTTGATGTGTACTTGAAGCAGGGCACTTTGTCGATAAACTCATCAGTCCGTGAGAAGATGTCAACCAACGGCTCTTAGAAGAAAACTCCATGTAAAGATGACCCGATAAGAAGAAGCTCGGTTCTTACATGAGTTTGGAGCCGTATGACCATATATTCTCAAACATAACTCAACATGTTGAATTATCATACTTCTTCTCCCCCTCAAGAATTGCATACGGAGATGCCATTCTTGATTAAACAAGTGATTATCTTCTAAATGTATTCTATTCACACTTCTCCCTCGCAAAATTAGCACATGATGTATAGCTATCGTCAATATAGTTGAGCAAGTGGAATAAGAAACAATCAACGATATTCGGTTCACTTGATGACTAAAGCGCATGGAAAAAGCATGAAGCATGTTGATGAGAATGGTCATAATAAGAAGATTTCTCTTCTTCCGAAGATAAAGCGCACTAAAGCGTACACTTTTCTTTTCTTTAGAGTACGATGCTTGAACTGTTGTGTTCAAACGTCATAAATCTCTCTCTTTTCATCTACTCTTGGCAAACTTATAATCAACCCATTATCATTTAGTAGGCTCTTTGTCGTGACAACGATGGAGAAACCCATATGATGAATTTGACCCCGAAGTAAACTAACCCGAACTCGTGACTTAAACTTGCACATATTTAACAAAAAGCGGTGTCGAGACTTCATCCTCCATTGAATCTCTAAGTACTCTATACTCTTCATCCAACCAACCATCAAGTATATACATCACCTCTTGAAAATCCATAATTAAATGTGACCTGAGCACTACAACGTAACTCCTTAAGTGACGATTATTTTGGGTAGAGCCCAATTCCCAAGTGGTAAAAGAAAAGGTAAAGGCGTAACAATAACTAGATTTCCAAGTCTTTGTTTTTGATAATAAGATCGAACAAGGATCTTGAAGAATCTTCATCCACCATCCCCGTACCCAGATACTAAGTACATTTGCCCGTGATATTTCACTTCAACCTCAAATAAATAATAGTGAATTAACCCGTTGTCACATCTTCTGGTTAAAAGCTCAAATCTAGCCTCCTTTGGCGTTTTAAGTGAACTATGATAATGGTTTTCATCCCGACCATGGTTAAGAGCACGTAACCCTGTAAAACCTTGTAATAGCCAAACTACCGTGAGGACAATCCAAACAAACACCCAATTCTAGAAGTACAACCTTTTATCCCTTCTTATAGCAGAAACCGTAACAGCATCGAGATAAGATCGAAAAAGCGCTTTCCCTTTCTCCGGGATGGTTCCATCATCACGGGATTTTACAATTCTATAGTTTAGACCAGAAAGTTTCTTTGGCGGGTTTAAAAAACCAAGAATAAACCGTAAGATAGATCCGGAAATGCACTTTGCATTTACCAGGATGTTTCCATTGTCACGGGATTTTACAAGTCTATGATTTAAACCGAGAAATAGATTCTTTCGCGGGATTTTTCAAAATCAAGACAAAACCGTAAACAATGTCAATTTGAATGTTTTATGACAACTTTGGTTTTGGTAAATTTCTGTTTTAGGGGAACATGTAGCGGTTCATCAGCGGTTCATTATCCAACAACAACAATATCATCAACCGTCCAATAAACACTTTGGTAAACACATCATTCACGCATTTTGTCGGCTAATGTTGTGACCTCCTGGTGAAGTAAACCCGATATACCAAACTTGATCATGAAGTAAAATTCCCCAGATTTGTTCCTTAAACTTGTACTAATCCTTGTAAAGAAGAAAAGGTGTACCCAATGTACAAAACCTCTTGACATATCCTCAGCTGCGTGAGGCACCGTAGCGATAGTTACGTTGTGGGTTAAGCGAGAAAGAATCACAAAAGTAACTAAATAGCCAAGTCTTTATCACACTCTATAAATACCCAAACAAGTCATCTTCGCGGAAGGGTAGAAAGAAAAAAGAAGAAATAAGTTAACGCGCCCATAAAACCTCACTTCAAATCCAAATAAGAAATACCGTACAACAACCCCGTGGTCAACATTTTCCAATAAACACATCAAACCGTGACATAATATTTTCCGTTAAAATGTATATACCAAAGTACCAACCATCATACAACAACAACTCTCATTATCACACCAAGTCTCATCTTCATCAAATCTCATTATCAACCGGTCTAACTATTCATGATTATCTTGACTCGGTTCAAAACAAATTAGCAATCTGAAATCAAATCTTCTTTCTATCCAAATCAGTAAAGCCCAGATTGACTCAAAACGCATATCAATTAAACATTTAAGCATTAGTCCCATGTCATCAAAGAGCCCAAGTCTAAATCTAACACAATTAATAAAACTTGATCCGAATCAACATTTATCAATAAACGCTCAAGCCCGGTCCAAGATTATCAAACCAAAACTATCATTAGACCAATGAAACCCATTAACCAATTGTAATATCACAAAAGCAAAATAGTCTAAACCCAGTCCATGCGTTAGATGTACCAGATCCAAGAGTAAAAACGAATGAGGCCATAAAGATCCAAACCAGATCCAATAGAATTAATAAGACAGCCCAATCAAACATGAGGCCCATTTAACCATAATAATCGTTCGGCCCAATCATCCTTACTCCCAAATCCTCATATCAAAGGGTCCATAGCCCATCCAAACCAATGCACACCCTAATTATTAGGGTATATAACTGCTCTCACCTCTCACACTTACCCTAATTTTTCTCATCCCAATTCAGTCGCCTCCTTCACTTCTCCCTCATCCCAAACGCAGCATATCAATCTCACATCAACCCATCATTATATCCTAGAAACGGATTATCATTCGATGTGCTCGCCACAGGGATGGCTTTGAGCAGAAAGTTTAGAGATGGCCACGAGATCTAATAGATGGTTGAAGGTAAGCTCAATCATTGTACCTTGTTGTAATTTTTGTATCTTACACGAACCAAGAACAAAGTAAAAACATCAATGTTATTAACTTTATTATTAAGTTCAATAAAATAAAAAGCATTGAAGAATCGTTATACATGCATACAATTTTGAGCGAGTTTTCTAAGGTTTTAATTCATGGTTCACATATGATTGAGCAAGCAAGTATAGGGTAATAACATAATTGTTATTTATCCAAATACATGATGTTCGGATAGCAAGTCTTTATTTGGAGATCAATGATGATACTTTCATAGTGTGATGAGATTTTAAAGATCTTCAAAGATCAAAGAAAGATCTGAGATTTCAAGATAATCCAACTGTTTTTATTATTTTCCTTAGTCCGAATCAAGAAGAAGGAATAAAACCCTAAATGGTTTTGGTCTCTCTTCAATATATTCAAATATTGAGATGAGGCCGAGCTTCAAGAGATCAATGATGAAACATATCTGAGATCTTGTCATTCGATTGCAACCGAATCAAGAAGTGAATGAAACGATTTGAGTTTTGTTCATTTACTTTACAGAATTCGAATATGTCATGGAGTCTGGACATCAATAACAATGGTCGATGATGTTAATCTCTTTCATCATTTGTGTACGAAACTTGTTAATTAGAAGAGATAATTGAGATCATGAGTAACTTGCTTTATTGATGAGATTCGAGACTTGATGTAGATGTTGAACAAGAATCATTGTCAATGTTAGTTGATATGAATCGTTTGTTGGTAGTGATATGTATGTTGTGAAATGAATTGGTTGTGATGTAGTATGAATTACTTAGATGTTGTTGAATCTGTTTATGTTTGAATGTTGTGGTTGTTAGTTGAAGTGACTTGTTGAGCATGTTGTAGTTAACAGTTGATTGTAGTTGTCTGAAGTTGATTACCTAGCCTTGATGCTTATGCTTCATTCATCATCACCCCCAAACTGCATTTGGCCCTTTTGTTTACAAACGCATAAGTCTTTTCATTTTCAACTCGCTTTTGATTTCAAACTGCATCTTAACTTTTCAACTCGCATCTGACTTATCAACTCGCATTTGACTTATCAACACAGACCAACTCGCAATTGACTAAATAGTCAACCCGCATCTTTTCTGCTAGTACCCAACTCGCTTCATGACATTCAAAAATGACAACTCGCATGTGACCAAAAGTCAACTTCGGTTTGACCAAAGTGTTCATACTTGATAACATTGAATCTGGAAAAATTTGCGAGAAAAGCGTCCTCGCATCGGACTTCAATGAATCTGTACACGAAGAAACTTCGCATTCAAAAATGCGTGTTAAAGACAAAGCTCGACACAACTCGCAATACATTACCAACCCATCATCCTTGAATCGTACAACTTGCATACAAGAATCTGCACTTTAAGTTGCACTCATATAAGACTCAAACAACATCAACAAACTAGAATCTTTAACAACATGAGTAGCGGTTTACAATCACAACTCAAAAGTGACTAAAAGCGCATAAGAACAGTTGATCATCAACGAAATAATTTTAAGACCAAGAGTCATTTCCAAACATAGTTTTAACAGCCTTAAAAACAGATTCAAATCACAATAACAAATATCAAACATTCATAGCCAACATCAAGACAAGTTTCCAAAAATCAATTCGAATCAAACTGCATCCGAAAAAACACACAAGCCGCATAACAAAAACCCAAACAAACCGCATTAAAAACCATTTGAATCAACACAAACAACAAAACCTAGGCTCTGATTCCAATTGTGGGATCGTGTATATTATGTTGTTTGATGATTCAGGTGGTCTAGGATTGTGATGATATAAGAACGCCATTAGAGAGATGAAGAGAGTAGAGAGGATGTTTCTTGAAAGAGAGTTGCTTAACAAATTATGAAAGGTTAGATTCAAGAACCAACACCCCTTCCATGGATGGAAGGGGTAATTATAGTTACAAAGCTTACGTCCTCCTGTCAGACTGTGGATCAGGCATACAGTGGGTAAACACCCGTCCTTCCTCCACGATGTTACACTAAACTATTCTACGCTACAAACTAACTAATAAACTAGTAAATAACGTAACTAACGATATGTCTACGAGCTAACTTATGCTAGATAACATTTGGGGTGACCGACTCTTCACAATGGAATTTCTAATTCCTAACAGGTACAAGATGGGTTTTCAGAGTAAAAAGAGATGAAAGAGGGAATGTGATCAAGAAAAAAGCAAGGTTAGTAGCACAAGGATATAAAGAAGAAGAATGAGTAGATTATGATGAAGTGTTTGCTCCTGTAGCAAGGATTGAAGCCATTCGAATATTCCTTGCTTTTGCATCATATATGGGATTTTAGGTTTATCAAATGGATGTAAAGAGTGCCTTTTTTATGCAAGATTACAGAGGAGGTCTATGTCAAGCGGCCTCCGGTTTTGAGGATCCACACATCCAACAAAGTCTACAAAGTTGTTAAGGCTCTTTATGGTCTTGGTCTTTAGCTAGAGGCTTGGTATGAAAGACTCTCCACATTCTTATTGCAACATGGTTACAGGAGAGGAGCAATTGATAAGACTTTGTTTATCAAGAGAGATAAGAAGGATATCATCTTGGTTCAAGTTTGTAGATGATATCATCTTTGGAGCTACCAAACATCAATGGTGAAGAGGAGTTTGATGGCATGAATTTCAAATGAGTTCTATAGGTGAATTAACTTTCTTTTTTGGTCTTCAAGTTAAACAGTCAAAGGAGGGAATTTTCATAAGTCAAGATAAGTATGTCTCTGACATTCTTAAGAAGTTCAACTTTGATGCTATGAAGCCAGTCGCTACACCTATCAAATCTATCAACTCGTTGGGCAAGGATGAAGATAGTCAACCTGTTGAAGTCAAGCTGTACAGATCTATGATTGGATGTCTTATGTACTTAACTGCATCTAGACCTGATATCATGTTTGCTGTCTGTTTATGTGCAAGGTATCAAGTCTCACCTAAGGTTTCCCATATGAATGCAGTAAAGAGGATTTTTAATTATTTGAAATAACAACCTAAGTTTGGGTTGTGGTATCCAAAGGATTCACCTTTTCACTTGGAAGCTTTTTCAGATAGTGATATATGCAGGTGATAATTATGATGAAGATCAACCACTAGAGGATGCCAGTATCTTGGAAGAAGATTAGTCTCATGGCAATGTAAGAAACAAACCATTGCAGCAACATCATCCACTGAAGCAGAATATTTTGCTGCTGCAAGCTGTTGTGGACAAGTGTTGTGGATGCATAATCAACTTTTGGATTATGGGTTCAACTTCAAGAATACTCCTATCAACATTGATAATGAGAGTACAATCTGCATTGTGAAGAATCCAGTTTATCACTCCAAAACCAAGCATATTCAGATTAGGCATCACTTTATTAGAGATTGTTATGAGCATAGGCTCATTAATGTTGTCAAGGTTCACACAAATGATAATGTAGCTGATTTACTCACAAAAGGCTTTGATGTTTCAAGATTCAATCATTTGGTGGTGAGTATTGGAATGATAAATTATTAAGCTACATTTAAGGGGAGGACTGATTAGTTAGTTAGACAGTCCTATGCATTGCTTGATGGGAGGCAATACAATGCCTATTTGAAGTTTTTACCATTGTTAAGTAGAGAATGGAAAAGTACTGCTTTTTGGTCATATGAAAGTACTACTCTAAAAGTACTGCTTTGGAAAGTCTTTGCACACGTGGAAGCACTGCTTGTCTTATCAACACTTGTTCCAACGGTCAAAAGATGGGTTAAAATTCAAATACGGTAACTTTGTTATATTGGAACGTTTTCAAATCTTACCTATAAATAACTACCCGCCGATTTTCCCTCTCATCTTTATACTTATCAATCTTTTCCATATTTATCTCTCTCTCACAATTTCTATTCATTGAACCACTTTCTTTTTTAAACATTACTCAATGGCGAATTGAAACCCAGTTGCTAAACACAACATGGTGGCTAATTTAGATAAGACTGAAGCTAATGTAGCATTCCATGACATAATTGATTTCGTTACTGGATCAACAATCAATTATGCCCTTTTGGTAGAACCAGATATTATTGAGCCATGGATTCAACAGTTTTGGGCAACTGCTAGAACTCACATGGAAGATGATGAGTCTTATATACAGGCTAGGGTTCTTTGGGAAGGTTATTCGAGTCAGTGAAGCTTCAATTAGAGAAGATCTACTGTTGGATGATGAAGAAGGAGCTATACGTTTTGATAAATAGCTTCTTTTGGATACTTTAAGGGATATTGGGTATGAAGGGTCCTTAACTAAAACAACATTCATGAAACCCTTGTTTAGTCCACCTTGGAAGTACTTGGTACATGTCTTACTTCATTGTATCAGTTCTAAGAGTACTTCATGGGAGCAATTTGGCTCTAATATAGCATCTGCATTAGTGGGATTGGTTACAAATCGTCTCTTCAACTTTTCAAGGCTAATTATGGATGGTATGCTATCTCACATTTCAAATGGATCACCCTGGCAAACAACTCCATGATGTACCAAAGCCTTCGAGCTTATTACCTGTTGTGGTACAACCTGCAAATATTTTCACCTTCATGGCTAGGAAGAGTGATAAGTTCTCTGGAAGAGACATTCCCTTAACAACTTCAATGATGAACATTGTTCAAGCAGTTAGAGATGAGGCTACTGCCAGTGAAGAAAGAGAAGGTAAGGCATCAACTCAAGGTACTGCTTCTCAACATACTGCATCAACACAAGGTACTGCTGCATACGAACTACTGATTTCACCTACACCATCTCAACAAGATCTTTTATACTGAGTGAACCGAGAAATCAACCCACCATCATGCGGAGATCAGGCGATATACTCATGAAGGATTGGTTTTGGATAATTATGTTTTGACAAGGGAACTGGTCAGATTGAAGAAAGCTACTGAAGCTCAAGCTGCACAAATAGCAAAATTGAATACCGAGTTTAGAAGATTAAAGTCTTTTGTATGGCCCTCGGTTCAGCATCATAGGCTATGGGTCAAGTCACAGAAGAAACAAGGAAAGAAGTTTAAGAAGTCTTCCAAAGGCAAAAAGGTTCAACAACAATCTTCTTTCCAATTGGGGAGGAATCTGGAGAAAGATAATTTGAAAGAAGATGCCGAGTTTAATGAAGAAAAAGAAGATGAACCTCAAGGTACTGAAGCAGAGGTAAATATTGAAATGGAGCAGAAGAGCGGAGTTGAAAGTACTGGTGTAGAAAGTACTGATGATCAAGGTGCTGGTGATCAAGGTACTGCTCTTCAAGGAACACATAGACAAGAGCTAATCACACCAAGGACTTTAAATTTTGAAGAAAAAGCTGGTCCTTCAAAAGTCCTACAAGAAGAGGAAGCTGATACTTCTATAGTAGAGCACACAGTAAGTGATGATGGGACTTGTTACCAAATTCTGCAAAGATCTATCAAGGAAGGGTGTTAGTATTCCGAGGTGGTGAAGAACAACCTCAAGCTTCTCAACCAGTTGTAGATCCAAAAGACCAAGGTAAAGGCAAACTGGTAGAAACAAAGAAGAAGAAGAAGCTGACTTTGGCAGAGTTAAGAGCTATTGAAGTGGCTAAGAATGAAGCAGCTGCTAGAGAGCTACAAGCTAAATTTGATGCTGAAGTTGATATACCAGAAAAGCCAGTTGTTATATCACAAAGACCAAGTATTGCTAAGGAAAGAAATGCCATGATGGCTTATCTTAAGGGTCAAGGATATACTGGATTAAATAAGCTGAAGTATTTAGAGATGAAGGATTTGTACAATGCTGTTAGAGAAGCATATCAGAAGGAAGTTGTTGGGATTATTCCTTTTGATGATGAAGAACAGAATGAGGAGGCTAGAAAGAAAAGCTTAAAAAGAAAAAGAACAACTGAAGCTGAGCGACTCAAAGAAGATTGAGTTAAGATCTGATACTGTGGCTGAGCTGAAAAATTACATAAGAGTTGTCGACTTTGATTATCCTAAATCCAAAGATGTTGTAGTAAAGAAATCCAAGATAACTACATTTGAAGTAGTAGAATCTAATGATGGAGGCTCTGATGTTCCATAGGGAGGATGACAGTTTCAGAGTGTTTAATTTACTATGGGATATACTGCACATAATAGATAGAGCAAATTTGTTTCAACTATATCAATTAGTGCAAGAATACTTTAAGCATATTCCATCAACTGGAGTTGGCTTAGTATTGCTAGGAGATCTGACAACTATCTGGGAAACTGAGGAGACAAGCACTGAAGAAATCTAGCTAAATCAAGAAAATTGGGAGATTACAAGCTGGAGATTCTTTGAAGAATCAGGAGTGCATGCTTTGGAATTAGAAGATGGAACTATGATCCATATGTTAGCTGAAAGAAGATATCCTTTGACTAGAGATCTTATGAGAAGGATCTTTGGATCATGGAATGGAAGTCGAAGAAGAGAATGACACAGCTCTAATAGTGATTGAACTATATATCAAATGGACAACGGATGATGATGAAGCATAAGTACTGGTATGCTTTTTAATTAGGAAAAAGCAGGAAATATGCCCACAAACCCAAACCTGCAAACTCAGTTATGGAAGTTCTTAATACTCTTCATATGGATTTGTGCGGACCAATAAGAGTGCAGACGATAAATGGGAAGAAATATGTTTTACTCATTGTTGATGACTACTCTCTCTTTACTTGGGTTAAGTTTTTGAGGACAAAGGATGAAACTCCAGATGTCATCATCAAACTTATCAAGCAGCGCAGTTCGACTTAACAAAAGTGTTAGAATTATTCGAACAGACAATGGCACTGAGTTTGTTAACAAAGACCTAATTCAATTTTATGAAAGCGTTGGAATCAGTCATCAAAGAAGTGTTCCACGCACGCCTTAAGAGAATGGTGTAGTTGAAAGACGAAATCGGACCATTGTTAAAGCTGCAAGAGATATGCTAATTTATTCAAAGGTTCCAATGTTTCTTTGGGCTGAAGCCATTGCCACTTGCCTACACCCAAAATCGTTTCCTCATACACACCACTCATGGAAAAACTCCATACGAACTTGTCCATAAACGAAAACCTGATCTCTCCTACCTTCGTGTATTTGGTGCATTGTGCTATCCAATGAATGACGGTCAAGATTTAGGTAAATTAAGAGCTAAGGCGGACATTGGAGTTTTTGTGGGTTATGCACCAAATAAGGGTTACCGAATCTACAACAAAAGAACTCGAGATATCATGGAAACTATTCACGTCTCTTTCAATGAGCTGTCTGGGCAAATGGCTCCTGGACAATCTAGTTCTGGACCTGCTTCTTAAAGTAGTCCCATTAGTTCCTCCCTTGTACAGAATTCCTCATCTGCAGTTCCATATGTACCACCCTCAGAAGAAGATGTGAGGAAATTTGTTGGGATATAGAAAGATAAAGTGCTGAAGAATGATAAAGTACTAAAGAGTCAAAGTACTGCTGAAGAGTCAAAGTACTGCTAAAGAAGAAAGTCAAAGTACTACTCAATATCAAAGTACTACAAAGCTAAAAGAACTGTTATATCGTTTATGGAAAGCTTTGTTATTCTAGAATATTCTTAGATTAGATTACTTGTCGTACAACAAATGGTTTTTGAGATGGTTATAACAAGAGGTTATCAGTCCACCATGTCTAACAAAAGGACTGGCTAATCCATGAGCAAACGGCTCTAGTAAAGATATCTCAAATCCGTTATATAGTTGACAACTTGCTAATAGGTTGTATGGTAATCAACTCACCATATCAGTAAATGTAAAGAGTTGGCTAGCTCACAAGAAAATGGCTTGTGGTAAAGGCTGTGGAAAAACCATTCATGTGGTAATTAGTTCACCATGGTTGCAAGAACTAACTAGTCCAAAAGGGTATGGCTTTTAGTAAAGACAAAACAAATCCATTGATAGCTGATGATTTGCTACAAATCATGTGGTTATCAATGTACCATGGTCTTACACACCTAAACATTGGCTACTACAGAGTTAATGGCTTTGGTAAAGAGACATCAAAATCCATTAAAATTTTAATGATTTACCTCTCACAGGAGTTTACACACCTGGAAGTGATGAGAATAGACTGAAACTTAATGAACTGATGTACAAATTGTCATATGTTGCTGACTAGCTGAGAAGATGAAGATTGCTGATTGTTGCTGAAAAAGAATATTGCTAAAGATTACTTTGATGATGAAGATACAAGCACAGAGAGTATAAAGACAAAATCTAAAGATAAAGACACAATCTTTCCTTGAAGACAAAGATGTTAAAGATACAGATACAAAGGAACTTGAAATCAAGCAAGTAGAATTCAAGTTAGGGGAAGATTGTTGGGATATAGAAAGATAAAGTGCTGAAGAATTATAAAGTACTGAAGAGTCAAAAGTCACTTCAAGAGAAAGTATCGCTAAAGAAGAAAGTCAAAGTATCTTGCTCAATATCAAAGTACTGCAAAGCTAAAAGAACTGTTATATTGTTTATGGAAAGCTTTGTTATTCTAGAATATTCTTAGATTAGATTACTTGTCGTACAAGAATTAGAGTTGTAAACCGACTAGGGTTATCCTTATCCCTAAAAAAGGACCCCTAGATTGGCATTAGAGATATATGTGTTTTTAGAGTTTAAGATTACGAATTCATAAGCAGTATTAGACATTATTAGAGTTGTTAGAGTTGTTAAAGAATCTATATAACAAGCAGGTTCTAAGTATTAATAAAATCGTTGAAGTTAAAGTTAATTCTTCTTAGCTTTATTAAAGTAGATTCCGCATACTTAATAGAGTATATTTAGTGTTTCATTGTTAGTAACTTAGGATTTATCCGAGGTTGCTAAACCCTTACAAGCTACATAAGTTAGTTTGGTTAGAGTATATCGATCCAACAAAATTGTTTAATCCAGTGTTTGATGAATACTTTGAATCTCAAGACAACATCCACTCTACTACTTCAACAGAGGCTGCTCCTAATCCAACCAACACAGTCAATCCATCCATCTCTGTGTCCTTTGTCTCACGAAGCGCCTACTGCAGATCACTCTTCATCATTCTCAAGTCTTCAATCTTCGAATGTACACAATGGAAATGTTGATGCAGTTACAGATGATGAAAACCCTTTTGCCACTCCAGAAGATGAACCGTTTGAAAACATTTTTGCTCCTGAACCAACTTCAGAACCATCTTCATCAGGATATCCGAACTCTGCTACCTCAGTTCCTCAACAACAACCACACGAACACCTTAGAAAATGGACACATGACCATCCATTGGAGAACATCATTGGAAACCCTTCTCGTCTAGTATCCACTCGTAACAACTTGCAACTGATGCCTTATGGTGCTTCTTCAACTTCGTACTATCCAAGATCGAACCAAAAGATGTTAAAACTGTCATGAATGAAGACAGCTGGTTCAATGCCATGCAAGAAGAAATTCATGAGTTCGATCGACTAGATGTATGTGAATTAGTACCTGCTCTGATGGATATGATCATTGCTCTAAATTGGATCTTCAAAGTAAAACTTGATGAGCATGGTGATGTGTTAAAGAACAAGGCTCGATTGGTTTCAAAAGGATACCGTCAAGAGGAGGGTATTGACTTTGAAGAATCATTTGCTCCAATTGCACGTATTGAGGCAATCAGAATCTTCCTGGCTAATGCTGCAAGTAAGAACATGGTAGTCTATCAGATGGATGTAAAGGCGGCTTTTCTTAACGGAGATCTTAAAGAAGTCGTATACGTCAGCCAACCTGAAGGTTTTGTGAATCTAGAGCATCCTCCTCATGTCTATCGATTGAAGAAGGCTTTTTACGGTTTGAAGCAAGCTCCAAGGGCATGGTACAATACGCTATCAAAGTTTCTTCTATCTACCGGATTCACAAAGGGCAGCTTGATCCGACATTGTTCACTTGAAAGTCAGGCAAACACTTAATTCATGTTCAAATCTATGTTGATGATATTATTTTTTCCTCGACTGACTCCAATGAATGTGACCATTTTTCTAAAGAGATGGGCTCCAAATTTCAAATGTCAATGACGGGACAAATGTCATTTTTCTTGGGATTACAAATTTCACAAAGTCCCGGAGGCATTTTTATCAATCAATCTAAATATGCTAATGAGATTTTAAAGAAATTTGGATTTGATTCTTGTGACCCTGCTGACACTCCCATGGTGGAGCGTACTAAACTGAATGAGGACCTCTCAGGGAACATGGTTGACCAGACTAAATATCGTAGTATGATTGGGTCCCTCGATGTACCTTACGCGATAGGCGACATTACGTTCGATGTATGCATGTGTGCTAGATACCGCTAAGCCTACCAAAAGCACCTTGGCGGTAAACGGGTCTTTTGGTATCTCCAAGGAACCATCAACATGGGACTTTGGTACGGACACCGATATGTCACTAATGCCTATCTGGAATCTTGACCATGCGCAGATGTCAAGATACACGTAAAGCACGTTAGGAGGTGCTCAGTTTTTGGGTGATAAGCTTGTGAGTTGGTCTTCAAAGAAAACAAATGAGTACTTCTATATCCTTTACAGAGGCAGAATACATAGCCATGTCATCTTGTTGTGCTCAAATCCTATGGATGAGATCCCAATTATCTGAATATGGCTTTGAATTCATCAAAATCCCTCTGTATTGTGATAACAAAAGTTCCATTGCTCTCTCATGCAACAACGTTCAACATTCAAGAGAAAAGCATATCGACATTCGACATCATTTCATCAGGGAGCGAGTGGAGAACGGTGTGGTGGAACTTTATTTTGTGAGGACTGAATACCAGTTAGCCGACATCTTCACCAAAGCTCTTCTAGAGAACGTTTTGAGTTTATCCTTCAACGACTTGGTCTAAAGAGTCTAGAACCGGAAACACTCAAACGTCTTCAAGACGAAGACGAGGAGTAAAAGTTGGTCTTCATCCATCTCTTGTAAATATTTATTCAAAAAGCAAAATACAAACTTATAAAACCCACAAAAGAAAATTAAAATAATAATAATAATAATAATAATAATAATAATAATAATATAAAATTTCAAAAAATCCATAAAAAATCAAAAAAATCTTTGAAAAAGCTAAAAATATTTTTCCCATCTTTTCTTCTAATTCGATAACATCTACGGTCCTTGTGTTGTCATTCAAAGAGTGACACGGGTCTTTAGATGTTGTTCGAATGTACATAAACTGTTTTAAAAAAAATAAACATTTATGAGAGAAGGATAAACAAAGGTTTATAGTCATTTCAGACTATACCCCGTTTTTAAAAGAAAGAACAGAGCCATGCTTTATCTTATTTTTCAAATCTCATGCTCTGATTCTAATAACAAATGTTTGTCACCAAAAAGACAAATGTTTCCTTCACAAATATTTTTCCTTCTATAAATTCTTCTAAAAAATATTTGTTATCTAATGAAAACTAATAGCTTTGAAAAATAACTCGAACTCAATTTTTGAAAATCATCTGGACTTGACATTTGTCAAAATCTCTATCTTTCAATCAACAACTTATGTCATTGATTGAGGAGGAGAATGATTTTAATTAAATCAAAAGGTTATTTGTCATACAATTGGTTCAGAGCAAGGCTTATGTCATGCTTTCAAAAGATACTCAAGCAAATCACAATTCTCCTCAAAAGCTTTCAAAAACAATTAAAATCTATAGAGATCACAAATCTCAAATTATTTGAAAATTGTGACCGGGGGAGAATTTGTAATTTAAATCTGATTTAAACTGATAATTCGACAAATGGTTTGTAAGTGATTAGCAAGCTCTCCTCCCTTCATGGGCCAAACGATTTCAAATTTTCCATGCACATGTTAAGGGGGAGCATCTACATCAAACAAAAAAGGATTGAAACGTGATTGCTCTGTATCTAAGTGCAGGTTTTCCCTAATATGTGCAAAACAATTTTGAATCTCGATGCACATATTGAGGGGACCAACTTTTTGAAAACAACATTCTTTCCCAAAAACATCTTTAAATAAGTATGAAAAATACTAATCTTGATCGGGAAGGTGATGTCGATATTTTTAGAAAATGTAAATCAATGAATTGAATTCTTCCTCTTGCCTCCATGGGCCAAAACGATTTCAAATATACGATGCACATGTTGAGGGAGAGCTCTTTTTCTAAAATATCAAAAACAATTCAGGTACAAAATGCTTTGATAATATATCACAAGTACCTGGATTGATTTTCAAATGGTTTTCAATTGGTTCCAATGGCAGAAGAACAATACCAAAAGGACCGACCAAATTTACTTTATGTATGGAGATATAAGGATGGTTAGGTTAGGTATTCGTTCCCACGATCCCGCCAGAGCCAGAGGTATCTACCCAGGGACAATCCACTAGATAGTGTAGAGTCCTTAGGTATGATGAAAAAAGGAGAAAAATTAGGTATGGGAAGAGTGTTGACTGAGAAAGAGCTAGAACTGGAATAAACCCAACAAGGTTCTAGTTATGAAGTCTCGGTAAGCACTGAAGGGGTTGAAGATTGAAAAATAATTGAATGTAAAAAGGGTGAAAAGAAATAGCCCTCCAATAATTCAACCCTAGGGCAGAAACCGGGTTCAATACATATGCTACTGATTGTTACTAAGGTAACACCGGTATTGAAGACAAGACGTCATGGACCCAGTGACGCACTGCACTACAACTTCCCTAGCTACTCAAGTTCCTCTTTATAGGACTTGTTTCATTCTCACGAGGAACCAACATTATCTATCAACTTTCTCTTAGAGATGGTTGATATTGAAGAAGGAGACCCTCTCCCTAGTCTCTGGCATAGGAACCAAATGTGCACTATTGAGTCTAGAACTACAAGATCATCTAATAAATCTCATTAGGACACAATCAATGAAGACTCACTGTTTCACACTATGTGGAAAGTGAGAATATATCTTATGAGTCCTACGCATTATCCTTGTGGTATTTCCAGAACATCTGAGTGATATGCCAACATACTCACAATGAAGATGGAAAGCCTTCTAGAGCCAACATCAAACAAGCTCGTGGTAGGTGGCATGTGAGATCTATCCAATAGATCAACCATGTGATAACTGAACATAAACAATGGGGCGATTCAAAATTATGAATCAATCACGTTCGTAATGGATTGACGGATACCTTTGAAAAACTGGTCATTGTGCTTAAAATTCTTTTCTATAGCACATCGACTGTGTATTAAATATTTCAAAAAATAAAAGGTGTTTATGATTGATAATTGATTTTCTTTAAACCTTCGTTGTATTGCAAAAACACTTTATTGAGCAGTACACGATTGTTTTTCAAATCTCTTTTCATCAATCAGTGAATCTCAAATTCGTTGGTTCACTCACTCCGTGTTATATTCTTTGAGACGCGTTCGGTTTGAGAACGGCTAGAGCAAATGCAAACCCTGTCAAGGAAATTCTTTGGAATTATACCGATCACATGCACGGTACTTATGTACTGATCAGCGAGGAACCGGTGGGTGTGTACCTCAATTCAACGGAAGTGATCAAAGACACTTTAGTGCACTTTATTGCTAACTGTTGTATGCAGGTACACCCGACGTTTGCAGCTGATCAGAATTGAGAGATCAATCCATTGCTACATGCTCACATAACACATTCACTTCGAAATCATGATAAGTGCATCAACAATTCTGATATTTACACTCCATGCTTCTGCTAAGCTGCTGCAAATATCATAAATCAACTAAAGCTTCCGCTACTCTGATGAGAAGAAATCATGATCCAGAATGTGAGCATGTCGGTCAAAATGTCATAACATCACATGATGTCAACACCACAAAGGAAGAGTCAGAGATTTATGATAGCTGATGATCTCAAAGCTGGCTCAAAACTCAACATCGCGTGGATCAGTTAAAGACCTCCACATGAATTATCAAAACATGTTGAACATGAAGAATCAAAGACTACGAGCTACAAGAGCAAAGAGCTTACACAAGAATCCTAGAACAATCAAATGTAATAACTCTTTATATTCATTGTAAGTTGAGGTGACCTCCCTTAGGGGGAGATTGTTAGGATTTGGAAAATCCAGTTGTTAAAGTGTCGGTCACCTCAAGTGTATGTAATCGTTAGAAAGCTCGTAGTCGTAGTTATTTAATGGTACTTAGAATTTAGTTAAGTAACACCGTGGAGGACGAATGGGTCTTTACCCACTGTATGCCTGATCCACAGCCCGTAGGTGGCGTTTTATGTAAGGTACTATAAATACCCTCTACCTCCCAAGGTAGAGGGTTGGAGCTCATAATAGATTTTTCTTTCTCTCACAAAGTTCCCTAAACCTCTAACCTTTCTCTCTCTAACACCTTAAGCTGTACGCCACTTAGTATCATGGTTTGATGTGTTTGTGAAATCCAATATGTTACATTTGGTTTATGTCGATAGCGTACAAGTTAGTATCACGATTCCCAGTTAAGAGATTAGTGCCATCTAAGTTCCTAATGAAGCCTGCGTTTCTCCTAAATGCAACCTCTAAATCTGCATCATAGAACAGCCCGACTGAAAACAAATTGTGCCCCAACCCTTCAACATAGTAAACCCGAGTGATCAAATAATTTCCAAAAGGTAAATCTCCATAACCCATGATAGCTGCTACATGATCATTTCCAAAACGTACGGTTCCCATGAATTTCCATCGAAATTGATCGCCACTTCAGATTCCCGGTCATGTGCTTGAGCAACCCAGTCGGATCCAAAGACATATTTCGATAACTCCGCTAAGAACAGTAAGAAGATGTTTTTGGAAGCCTGTTTTGATTTTGCTTCCTTTGTTAGAGGTAAAATCACGATCGCACTCAAGAAGTTTTCTACTAGGTATATTGGTTTATCACTCATTCTACCATTTTGGAGTGTGAAAATTCTACCCGTTGGTTTCCAAATATCATCCATAAAGTAAACAGTATGCTTCCTATCAGTAGTGTTAGACCTAATTCTTGCAACTAGTCTTCCTATTGGTTTGGCATATATTCTTTTTGGAATGTTCTTCTTAACAGGCTTATCATTTACATTCTTAGAAACACAATCATCATGAACATTAATTAAAGATTTCTTGCAAGTTACACAAAGAGATTCAACACATTCATTAAACTTAGCTAGTTTCATAGGTTCATTACATTCAGATGAAATGTCTTTCTTATTAAAAAGCAGTAAATTCCTAGGGTGTTCTTCTACTTTCTTCTCTTTATTCAAGCTACTACTCTTAGAGGCAGGCGAGACTCTATTGTTCCTTGTATTGCTCTTAGGCTTTAGTCTGCTGCTCCTAGAGGTGCTTTCTAGTCTTGTAGAAGGTAAGGCACACGCATTAGGATTCACTTTGTTATCAAGATAAGTGGTTTTAGCTTTCCTAGTCTCTTTAGAGTGCTTGTCTAAACTTATGTCGTTTGTTCCATATGGTTTAGATGTGGAGGCAGACGCATTAGTGGTACTCATCCTAAAAAGGCCAGGTGCTAAAACTTTTGGTTTCTCGATAACCGCTTTTTCATTTTCAACAATCTTTTCTTTTAGTTTTGATAAGGCAAGTGGAGTGACTGATTTTGACAAAAAAATTTTCTCATTGACTTTTGGAGGAGGCATAGAAATAGACATTTTTGGTTTGAAAACTGTTTTGGAGCATTTTCCTTCTCCTCAGTAAATGGTTTTGCAATCTTAGTATCCACAGCCTTTCCTTTTTTGACATTCCAACATGAGCCCTCAAAAGATCATTTTGCTCTTCTTCATGTCCGTAGGCACGCACTCATACGACAGTTTGTCATACTTATATTCCTCAGATTTTTGATCAAGTTGTTTAAAATATGAGACATTTTCTTTTTCAAGTTTTTCAAGAGCTTTTTTCATATTTTGAAACAATTTCAGAGGTCTCGCACTAGAGTCTTTCATGATCTTCAACAAAATATGTTTGTAAAACAATGGACATAATATCAAGAGTCTAACATCTTCGACGAGAGAATCATTTAAATTTTCCAAATCTTTGATGTGTTCAACACTTTCATTAGCTTTCTTTACCAGGGATTTATGGTCCTTGACAAAGTCAACTGTTTCTTTCAAAAAGGCTTGTTCAAAATGAATAACCCTTGCACTGATGTTATTCAACGGAGGGGCAATTTGAGTTTCAAAAAACTTTTTCATTTCATCATCAAAACTAGAAAACCATATATTAGTTGTAATATTGGTTTTAGATTTAACATTCTCTTGAAGTCTCCTAATTCTAGTTTTAACGTCATCTAAAATGCTTCTAGCATCACTTGTGTTAAAAGGATTGTTTGAAGACATTTGTTCGATTTTCGAAAGAGATTGTGTGATAACAACAGGTTTTGAAACTGGTGTTGACATACTTTTTGAAACACTGGGCGTTATGGAAAACTTTGACTTTTCTTTTTGAGGAACAAAATTAATTCCAGAAATTTTGTTAAGTTTGTTGTAGTCAATTGGTTTGATTTCTGGGTTCTTTTGTTTTATTTTTGATCTACTCTCGTCAATGAGTTCTAACGTTTCATGAGAATAACAAACTTCAATGGGTTCATATTTATCTAACAAAGTTTTTCCATTGTACAAAACATTCTGTTCTTTCTGAGCTTTCTTGAGTGCACAAGGAGGTTTGTTACCAAGAGCCATTTTTTGAGTTGTATGAAAATACGGGTTTGTCTGATTTGTTAAGATGTTGACAGTTTGAGCTGAATGACCCGTTGTAACAAACAAATTTTCCAATTTGTTTATATTTTCATTTTTCTCAAGAATTTCATCAAGAAGAGAATCTTCTCGTTTTGAAAAATCAACAATCAACTGTTTCTTTCTTTTTTCAAGATCAGAATAAGTTGCTTTTTGTTTAGAAAGTTGGTTTTTGAGATCAGAAATTTCTGCGTTTAAAGATTTTATTTTCAAGTTCAAATTAACATCAAGTGTGTTATATTTGATTTGCAATTGTTGTTCTTTTAAAACGGATTTTCGATAACCAATTTCAAATTCTGACTCTTTGTTTTTGTGAAATCCAAAAGCTTTTCGATTCTCCTTGTACCTCTCAAGCTCACGTCAATTTCTCATTCGTGGCCTTAACATCGCGATTGACCTTTTTAACTTTCTCAATTTCAATGCCACAATTATTGATTAATGTTTCAAATAAGGCACGTGTTTCCTCATCAGTCTCAGTATTTTGTGCCACAAAGCCTCCACTTGGATCCACATCTGGATTTTCAGAGTTAGTATTGCTACAACTCGGATTGTCCAAGTATGTATCATAAGTAGGTGTTGGTGTCACAGAAAGCTGTTCGTCATGAGAAAACACATCAAATATGACATTGTTATAGCATGGATCAATGATTGGTACCTCAGATACTGCGTTGGCGTCATAAATGGAGGTGCGCAGAATCAGTGTCGTGATTCTTAGCCTCCCCTGAAGATTTGCCATGAAGATGCAGTTTGCACTGATGTCTTCTCGGTCTTCCAATTCATCCATGATAGCCATAAAGTCATGTTCCTCAACACTCAACTGCAATCCTGCTTCTTCCTTTTGTGCCAACAGGATAGCTTTCTGAAGATACGCAATATTTTTCTTTTTCGGCTTAGTATGACAATTCCTTGCCATGTGCCCCACTCCTTGACAGTTGAAGCACGTAACCCGATTAGCTTGATTCACATTTCCATAATTCCCAACGAATGGAGCAGCAACATTCCTATTCTGATTCCCACTGCTCTATTCCCAACATTCTGACCCAACTGATTACCCTGATACGGAACCACTTGATTACCCATGTGAAATCCAGTAGCATATCCCTGCTGATTCCCAATAACTCCAACCATTTGTCTTTGTTGACCCATATTCAAACCCGGCTGTGCAATTTTCCTGTTGCGAGTGTTTGATGAAATCCTTTGGTTGTTGTTAGTTGGTGTGGAATAGCGACCTCTGAATGCTTTAGTCAAAAATACAAATGCATTTGACAAAGCCTCTTCTTGTTCAGTTTCAAGATCAGTGATTCCTTGTTCCTATTATTGTGGATACTGTTGTTGTTGAGTGACTTGTTGTTCTGGCGGATAGAATTGTTGTTGAGGGGTACCGTACTTGTGGTTGTGGAATGTATTGCTGCAAGTTGTTGTTAGTGGAAGATGACGAAGCTTGTTATTGTGAGTTCACCGTGAGTTGAGTCTTTGCAATTGGTGCCAAGGGATCATGATTCTTTGCCAATCTTTCTTTCCTAACTTCATTGACTTCACTCTTGGTTTTGTTTCGAAAATCGCTGAGTTGATCAAAGTTCACCTGATGTAAGTCCTTTGTTTGGTTGACAATAGTGACATATCTTCCCCATTCTTCTGGAAGATTGTTTAGGAATTTGATATTACTCATGATAGTTCTGGGTGACAACTTGTTTCTAATAAGTTCATTCATCAAAGTGCAAAAACTTCCATAGTAGGATTCGATGGATTCTCCTGGTGTTGATGTAAACTTCTCCCATTCAGTTAGCAGCTTGTTCTCCATGTCTTGTTTACCAATTTCGGTTCCATAACATAGCCGCCTAACACGCTCCCACATATCGAAAGTAGGGCCACAGCTTCAATACACGCTAAAGAAAAGATGTCTCTTGGTAAACCCAGACAATGTGAATGGCCATGTCATCTGCTTTCGATTCCGCTTCTCGATCCTCGCCGCTGTAATCTGATTCATTTTGAACACCTAAAAGATGGTGGGACGGGATGTGTTGCATCAGGATTTCCAGGGTCTTGGACTTGTCGAGGCTTGAAGGGTCCATTCGTAATGGATTGAATCATGAGTTTTCTATTAGGTTTGGTCTTGATGTAGAGGAGCATACGACTTTTCCATTGAAGATATCCACCTTTTTCCAGCATAGGAGGACGGTTTTCAGCACCTGCTGCATGAATGTCTTGTTGAGTTGCCATTGATGAAGGTATTTGATGATAAAGTTGATGTAGGATTGATTCAACGATAAAGGAGTTGTGTTGATGAAGATTAAGCTCGGTTGTTGTAGTGAAAATTTGGTCTAAAAACTTATAAACCTCAATAACTTCAGTTCGGAGCGTTATTAGGACTTTATGGTTGACCCGAACGAACAATTTGGCGTGTCATTCTCCTCGTTCTCATGGTCGTTTTGATGGGTAGAACACTGAAAACGGAGTTATGGTTCAAAAGTTATGGCCGTTTGAAGTTTTGCTGAAAATCTTACACGTAAACTTGTTCTTAGGCGTAGGAACTTGTTTAGGCGTAGGATGCTTATGCGTAGGATTCCTTATGCGTAAACACTATCTTACGCGTAACCTTTAGACTTAAGCGTAAGCTTATGCGTAAACTTAAATGCTTAGAAGTAAGAAACCTTACGCGTAAGAATTAACTTATGCGTAGAAGTGCTTACTCGTAGTTTTAGGCTTATGCGTAAGTTTAGGGTTAAAACTAAAATCCTTTACACTCCCCAAGTGTAAAAGATATCCACAAGTCGAAGTGTTCCACAAAGTTATCCAAGTGAGGGAAGCTAATCGAAGTAACTTGGATTGTTGCACGAAGATTCTTCACCAAAAGCTTGCGTAGGATTTGGATTTCTTACGTAGACCCTTGCCGTAAGAATAGGGTTTTGACTTTTCCTTACGCGTAAAACTAGGGTTTTGACTTTCTGTCCTTGCAATGCTTACACGTAGAATGCCCAGATTATTGCAAAAACACAAATTTTCACCCAAAAACACGTTTCCAAACGATTTCTTTTGCACAAACTTCTTCCAAAACACTTCATGATCAATAAAAACTACAACCTTAAGCTTAACAACACGTAAAAATCAAAACTTTAAGACAAAAAGGCCACGTTTATAGGAAAAAATGCAACTTTTGTGTAAATTTCTAAAAAAAACGTAACACAACACTCCTAAACCATTGTTAGGCGATTGATACCAATTGTAGGACCTTAGATATATCAACCTTATCACACGAATACCCAAGCTTACCACAAGTATACACATAAAACCCAGACACAAAGCTTATGCGTATAAGAAGAAATAAAGATGGAAAGATGGTGACTTGATGATACTCGTATATATGTGTAGAGAGGAAAAGATGAAACAAGAAACTTGTATTACTTCAAAGAAAACACACACATACACACTCAAGCACACCCCTCAAATGACCATTTGAGGGGTATTTATACTTCTTATTCTACACGCCCTAATGGGCTTTCCATGGGCCTCGTGGATATGGGTTGGACTTGGATTAGATTACAAATGATAAAAGGCTAGCTTAACTAAACCTCTAACCATTTAGCTTAGCCCAATCCATGAGCCTGTTGACTATTCTATTACGATATCTAACACACATTACAAAGTTCCTAAACGTGAATGACCATCACTTCTGTTAAATATTATTAAGGCTAACATGTTTAGATTTAAGTTTGTTTACATTTTAAGTTTTTCCACTTTGAAAACTATTTCACTTTCTCACTTTGACCATTCTTCTTTTATTGACGAGTACCCGTACATAGCAACGGATTTTCTAGCAGCGAATAGTTATAGTGATATTTTGGTTACATGGTTAATAATATTTTTATATAGCTCTTAAAAATATCTATAAACTTTAGTCGAAAAAAACATTTCTATAAACAATTGACCACAATATGAATGAACTTTTGATGTCACCAAAGTCACCTCCCAACAATGTTTATTAAAAATACATTTTTCGAGTTTTGAGTTGTTAAAAACTTCATAAAGTGTAGCAGTATCTTATTCTTTTGTGTTGTTATAATTAAGATTTTCATTGCCATAAAAATAGTAGTGTTTTAAACTTATGGGGTTCTAGTGAGTACTCGTACACCAAATCACCATTTATTGATTTGATGTTTTTTTCATTGACTATCTTTTTTTACTATAGTGCCATGACTATGACATAGCATACCATAAGTACAAAGTAGTCTATAATTTCCTAATATTTTGAGAACTTATTTTTAGCTTGTCTACACGCCAATTTGAATTTGAAATAACAAATGGGTCGAATATGAAAATGAATATGAATTTAGCTGAAATATCAGGAATTCCTTTGTATGTTGGGGTTTGTGCAAGGCTTGTTGCATATAAGACTTTACATTTCCAAATATATAAGATCTTTTATCAAATCCTTGACATTCAAGTTTATAGGTCACCATCCAAATCACTAAAACTAAAACAGGTCCAAACATTATAGGTCACTAAACCGAAACACAAAAAACTTAAAATCTAACAATCTAAAAAAAATTACCAACAAATTCAATAAAAATTAACAAATATACACACCAAACTAAAGAAATAGATGTAGATAAAAAAATAAAATAAAAAATAAAATAAAATAAAATAAACTTTACATAAACTTTATAACAAACAATTCATAAATTTTATAACAAAACTTACATAAAAGTTAATAGCAATATTTACATAAACTTATAACAAAATTTACCAAAAAATATTAAAAAGTAACCAAACAATGTCCGACCATAGATAAGGTTCCCGCGGCACTGACAACAACACCTTCGCTTCGGGTAAGCATAAATTCCTAGAACGCAGATATTCCATCAAAAGCGGTGGCTGAAAAAATGTGATGGCAACATAGATCTAAAAACAACTTTAAAACTAAATACATAAATCTATAGAGGTTCCGGTAATGGGGTTGTTGTGGTGGTTAGACTCGTACGTGGTGGGTCTCGATGGTATATGGCGATGGCGGCGTCCAGTGAAATCCTATAAAAGATTGTCACAAAATTTTTAAGAACTCAAATCTGTAAAGAATATTATATGGATCTAAGATTGTCACAAATTCCAAGATGTACGTGATTTTTCTAGACAAAGGCTTACGGTGGTATTTTCCAAAGAAGACTCATTTTTCGCAAGTGACGGTTGTTAAAAACATGTAACTTTTAAAAAAAATCAGATCTACAAACAAAAAATACAGATCTTTTAAAAAGAACACTCAAAACTTAATTAGTAGTCACAGATCTATTAAAACTCAAAAAATACCTCTGAACATAAAAAACTCTTTTGGTAGTTGTTAGTTTCGGTCATTGGGTTCTCGTGGTGGTGACGCCGGTGGAGGTGACGTCCGTGGTGGTGACTCGATGGTTTTGATGTTCTATGGTGTTGAGATCCGGGTGGTAGCGAGAGTTTTGGTGGTGGGAGATGAGAGTTTGTAGGTTATGTGTTTTTGTGTTGTCTTTGTTTGTAAAGAAAAAAAACAAATAGATATGTGTTTCCAGCAATACTTTCCTGCTTTAGTTTCTACACAAAATCAATACTTTCCTGCATTAAATTTCCTGCCTTTTTATTTTAGACATTGTCAAACTTTCCTGCAATACTTTCCAAACGCCAAAGCTTTCGAGTCCCTTTTGTAGGTACAAAAGTTTATGGATCCAAGTAGCCTTGAATGACTAATAGTGAACTTGAATAAATCCAATTTACTATATGAAGAACTCTTTGAAAAAGCTTAATGTGATAATGTGGAATCTTAACACACAAATATGAAGAACACAAGAATTACTAACTTCTCAGATTTTCTATTAATTTGCACAAAGGCTAATGCTTACAACCCGTACATTAACCTAAAACCTTAGGGATCCTTTTATACACCAAGGAAACCCTAATTCTATAATAACTTGTAGAAGGGTAAAGATATCTTCTCCTAAGATATATCTACTCGTACATATCTATTCCTAATATAACTCTAACAAACTATTCTGTCTTTGACATAAACAGACTTAACTCACGACTATTTGTTCTGCTAGACTTAACATCTTTAGTACTGCAGACTTAACTACCAACAGACTTAAGTTTGGTCTTCCAGATTTAACTACTAACGCTACCAGACTTAACTCTAAACAAGACTTAAACATTATTAACTCTAAATTAGACTTAAACATTACAAAATATAATTCCCAACAGTTATCCCCTAACTTGATCTTCACTTGTGAACTTCAAGTTCTTTTAAACTCCTGAGGATCTTGGATTTATCTTTAAGCTGCATCCTTGAGATTGTCTTCATTATGTATTCTGTGTAGTATTGGATCAGCAAACATTTAGCACTCCATGGTCTTTCCAAAGAATCGTGACTATTCAGACATCAAAACATGAAAGTTTCATACTATTCTCATCACTTCCGGATGTGTGAACTTCGGAGAGGTAAATCATAGAAAATTTAATGGATTTGATGTCTCTTACCAAATAGCCATCACTATTGAGTAGCCAATGTTTTGGTGTATAAGATCGTTGGGATATGAAAGTGCCAAGGTTGGGATATGAAAGTGTCAAGATATCAAAGTAATCAAGATATGAAAGTACCGTAGTGAAAAGAACCGGAAGAAGTCAAATAGTCAAAGTACTGCTAAATGACAGAGTCAAAGTACTGCAAGAGGAAGTCAAAGTAATGCTAGAACAAATAAACTGTTATATTCGTTTATGGAAAGTATTGTAGATTACTTGTCGTACAAGGTTATCAATTGTAAACCAACTAGGATATCCTTGAGCCTATAAAAGGACTCCTAGATTGGCATTAGAGGTACGATTTCATAAAAAGAGTTTTAGAGTTTACGAATTAGAGTTTAGAGAAAAGTTCGATTATCTTAGAGTTGTATTAGAGTATCTGCATAATAAGCAGATTTAGAGTTTG
This sequence comes from Chrysanthemum makinoi, assembly GCA_910596185.1. NCBI lineage: Eukaryota > Viridiplantae > Streptophyta > Magnoliopsida > Asterales > Asteraceae > Chrysanthemum > Chrysanthemum makinoi. The sequence goes on from OU343219.1 coordinate 34,985,141, forward strand.
TTAATAAAGTTTTTCTTCTTAGCTTTGTTAAGTAAATTCCGCTGCACTTAATAAAGATTGCTCAGTGTTTCTTTGTTAATAACTTAGGATTTATCCGAGGTTATTAAACCTTAACAAGCTAGTTAAGTTAGTTTGATTAAAGTATATCGATCCAACAAGTGGTATCGAGCTTGTGTGGAAACTCGACTAGGAAGAAACCCTACAATATCCAAGATGTCGATCGGTTGTTCCACAACCCTCAATCACCTCACTAAGAATTCCAATTATCAAAAAGGGAGAATATGATCTCTGGTGCATGAAGATGAGGCAAGATATTGCCATTACGCACCATGCTCGTGGAATGTAATTGTGAATGGGAATGAAGTTCCTCCGTAACCCATTCAAGTTGCCGGACAACCTCTAGCACCAAAGGCGCTTTACCAAGAAGAACCCTAAGGAATCAAGAGAAGGCTCTTAACATTCTCTTGTCCGCCATTCCGATGGTCATCTTCTTCAATTTCATGATGCTAAAGATGCTAAACAGCTTTGGGCTGCTCTCAAGACCAGATTTGGAGGGAATGAAGCCTCTAAGAAGATGCACGTAAACTTGTCAAACAAAAGTTTGAAACTTTCACGCTTGGAGAAAGAGAGAGTCTTGATGTCTGCATATGATAGGTTCCGAATCTTCTTAACATGTTGGAATTATACAAGGCGTAAGTATCATTGAGGATGCTAATTTGAAGTTTCTACAGAGTTTGCCATCTACATGGCATGTGATTGCTACTATGATCAGAGGACAACAGGGATTGGATGTTATGGACTTTGATGATCTTTATCATCAACTGAAGGTGTATGAACATGAGATGAGTGGTCAACCAAATTCCAAATCTCATAGTATTGCTTTTCTATCATCTCGAAAAGAAGAGCAAGATTTCCAAAAGTACCGCTTCTCCTCAAAGTACTCAAGCTTTCTCAAAGTACCGCTGCACAATCCCCCATCATATGCTCAGCAAGCCCCACCATCTACCACTTTGAACTCAGATGAAGTTGTGTGCTCTTTCTTTGCACAACAAGCAAGCTTACCTGTCACTTATGAAGAGGATCTAGCACAGATTGAAGAAGATGCACTTGAAGAAATTGATATCAGGTGGCAAGTTGCTATGATTACTGCAAGGATCAAAAAGTACATGAAAAAGACAGGCAAAGCTATTGATTTCAAACCCAAACAAGGAATAACTTTTGACAAATCTCAAATTGAATGCTTCAATTGTCAAAAGATTGGTCACTTTGCAAGGGAATGCAGATTTGCTAAGTATCAAGCAAACGTAACATCCGAGAAGCCAAAACTTAAGCTCAAAGAAATACCAATAACTGAGACAAAGGCCTTGGTAGCTCAAGAAAAGTTATCGAAGTGGACCTGGAGTGAAGAGTTCGATGATGAACCAGTGACTTACTCAGTATGATAGCAAAGGACGATGCGCTTAAAGACACGGGAAGCATTGACCGAGCACCGCTTTTGATGAAGAATCGAACATGCCGCTTGGAATCGATGATGGCTTTGGAGGATTTGATTGGAGCAGAGAAAGTGAAGATGATCCTGCTCTTCTTGCTATGGTGGCTACTTCACCAACTCAGTCCTCCTATCTCGAGGTATGCTCAAACCTGTTATGAGTTTTACCAAAAATTGCTTAACAGTTATGTGATTGAAAGAGATAATTGTATTAGGGCTAGGTCCGAGGTAGCGTGTTACCAAATCACTTTAGAGTCTATGGAAGCTAAAATCATAACACATGAAAATAATGAAATGGCTTGGGCTGAAAAGTATGAACAACAGGATTACCAGCTAAAACTTAGTGAATGGAAACTAAACTGTAAAATTGCTGAAATTGAGAAATTAACTAAGGAAAGAGATGATTTGTTAGCTAAGTTTGTCGCTTGGGTGAAGCGGTTTGTCACATGTTTCTTATGTTCAAAAAACAGAAAGAGCTTATCTTAAAACTGGATTAGGTTTTGGAATGGATTTTAGTAAGATAGAAGAAAACCAATCTAGTAATCGGGATGAAGGTGAGTATGAGGATATAACCACTAGTGATGAAGAACTCATTAATTATGTAGATACATCTAGTAATGATGGTTCATTAAGTGACTCACCTCCCCGCATATAAGAAAGACAATGGTTATCATGTCGTTCCTCATCCTATTAATCATCAACCCTCTAGGCCTGATGTTTCTCGTTATGGTGTAGATAGTCTAGAGTTTAGGAAGAAGCTTGTTGCTAAATCTAGGTCTGAGGAACCCAAAGAAACCGTTGAAAATATTCAAGCAGATCCTTTAAAACCAAAGTACCTCAACAAACAAGTACTCTTCAACAAGCAAGACCTTATGCAAAACCTTTTCAAAACTATACTGCTAAACCTTTTAGGGATAATTTTGGTCAAAACAGATTTTATCAGCCATCTAGAAGGCAAAATAATTTTGGGCATAGACATAGAAGAAATCACTTTGGTCATATGGGTCAAAAACTGTTTTTTGTGTGTTATAGTCCTACTCACTTAATCAAAGATTGTGACAAACACTCAGAATATCTAAGCAAGTTTACAAGGAATAAGTCTACAAATCAGAAACCTAGAGAGCACAAACCAGTGTGGACTAATTCAAATAGGATTAATCACGTAAACTTCACACCGCATCATAGATACCCACATCGAGAAGACCTTCAAGATCTCACAAGACTTTCCAAAGTACCGCCGAGACAAGGTAATCGATAACATCGCTTGGAATAGGAATCCTAGGAGATCTCATTATCAACCTAGAATGTATCACAATTCATATAGGGGATCTAGATCACGGAACCACCGTTAAAACCTGAATGGGTAAAAAGGGGAAGTCTGGTAAGGGACACACAAGACGCTCAACAAAAAGTGAATCGATGTTTTGTGACACAAGAAAATGCTAATAAACCGGTGAAAGAGATTTATGTTGAAAACCGTAAAGTTTTGAAAATCCACAAGCTAAAACTCAAAAGATAATTTTGGATCACCATTTGAAAGATAGTGGAAATTACATACTCAAGGAATTTGAGTTTGTAACTCCACAAGGGGAACACAAGTCAAGAATGGCTTGGGTTCCTAAGAGTTTCTAACTCTTTTCTTTGTGTGCAGGGCAACCCGTAAGAGGAGCTTAAAGATCATCTTATTGTGGATAGTGGTTGCTCGAAGTATGACAGTGATAAAGAGATCCTGTCTGATTTTAGAAATATTAGTGGAGGAAAAGTTGCATTTGGGAATGATCCCAATGGAGGAAGGATTACCGGGAAAGGAACAATTAAAGCTGGAAGAATTGACTTTGAGAATGTCAGATATGTGAAGGAGCTAAAGTTTAACTTGTTGTCAGTTTCTCAAATCTGTGATAAAAGGCATCCTGTGCTATTCATCGACACGTAATGTCTTATTCTTTCATCCGACTTCAAACCTCGTTGATGATGACTTGGTAGTACTTCGAGTACCAAGGACAAATGATGTGTATAGTTTAGACATGAAGAGTCTAAATTCCTATGGAAGAGCCACATGTTTGGTGGCTAAAGCAACATCTGAAGAGGCACATCAATGGCATAGAAGATTGGGCCATGTGAATTTCAAGAACATCAACAAACTAGTCAAAGGCAATTTAGTTAGAGGTTTACCTTCAAAGACTTACAAGAATGATCAATCATGTTTGGCATGCAAGAAGGGTAACCAACACAAAGCTTCCTGCAAGAAGCTTGATGAAAGAAATATTAGGGAACCATTGGAGCTATTACACATGGATTTATTTGGACCTGTCTCTGTGGCAAGTTTAAATAAGAAGAAGTACCGTTTGGTTGTTACTGATGATTGTAGTAGATTCAGTTGGGTTTTCTTTTTGGGCTTTAAAGATGATACCTTTGATGCTATTCAGACTCTCATAATAGCACTTGAAAACCAATTAAGACTCAAGGTTAGAGGTATTAGATGTGACAATGGCAATCAATTCAAGAACAAGCTTATGAATGACTTTTGTGCTAATAAAGGCATCAAGAGGGAGTTTAGTATTGCTAGAACACCACAAAGAAAATGGTGTTGCAGAGAGGAAGAATAGGACCTTGATTGAAGCTGCAAGGACTATGTTAGCAGATTCCCATCTCCCTATTCAATTTTGGGCGTAAGTCGTAGTACCGCATGCTATGTACTCAACAGGTTTCTCACCAAACCACGATGAAGACACCCTATGAATTGCCGATGGGCAATAAACCCAACATTCGCTTTATGAAGCCTTTGGATGTCCTCTTACTATTTTGAATACCATTGATAACTGGGAAGTTTGATGGCAAGTCCAAGAAGGTTATTTATTGGGATATTGCACTAACAAGAAAGGCTTTAGAGTAGACAACAGAGTTACTAAGAGGATTCAAGATTGTCTTCATGTTGAGTTCTTAGAAGATCAAGACAATGAGAAAGGAAAAGGTCCCGATTGGATGTTTGATCTTGAGATTTTATCTCCTTCAATGAACTATGTACCTGTAAGAGAAGAAAATCAACATTTGCACACTGATGAAGATATTCAATATGTTGTTCATGATGTTCATATTAGACCGATGCGCCCTACTAAAGTTCCCGAGAGTCCAAAACAAAGTATCGATGTTCCTAAGCAAAGTAATCGATTCTCCAAAACACAAGATCAAGTAACCACAATCCTCATTATCTGCTGAGGATCAATCTATTCAAGAGGAACTCAATCAGATGCTTCTTCAAGATGTATTAGCACATTCTTACACCGATGAACAAAGGAGAGCTTATGAAGAGGCAAAGAAGAAGAACCAATCCTGAGTACTCTCACAAGACTTTGGACAAGACTTTCGATCAAAGTACGCACCGCATCTGCTGACAATACTTTAGATGATTTGGATGAACCTACCATGCCCGGGTTAGAAGATACCGATGATGAGCTTGAACATGAAGGTATTTTCACAAATTTCAATGAAGGTGCTGATTATACTAACTTGAATGATACATATGCAGTTCCACAGTCACCAATCTTACGAATTCATAAGACTCATCCAACTGATCAAATCATTGGTCCTTCTACATCTGGAGTTATGACAAGACACAAAGCTAAGGGTTTCACAAAACCTCACAATGCTTTACTTAGCTTTGTGTATAAACAAAACAAATCATAAGGACCATCAAACCTGCTTATTTACTTGTTTCATCTCTCAAGAGGAACCCAAGAATATTGCTCAAGCTTTGACTAAAGAAAGTTGGGTTGAAGCTATGCAGAAGAACTTCTACAATTTAAACTTCAAGAGGTTTGGTTTTATGTGATCTTCCAGATGGGAAGAGAGTTATTGGAACAAGGTGGGCTTTTAGAGTTAAAAGGGATGAAAGAGGCAATGTTATCAAAAACAAGGCAAGATTAGTTGCTCGTGGTTATAGACAGGAGGAAGGGGTAGATTATGATGAGGTATTTGCTCCTGTGGCAAGGATTGAAGCAATTAGAATCTTTCTTGCTTTTGCTTCTTATATGGGTTTTCGTGTATATCGATGGATGTCAAGAGTGCCTTTCTTTATGGTACTATTACAGAGGTGTATGTGAAACAACCTCCAGGTTTTGAAGATCCTAAGCATCCAAACAAAGTCTATAAGGTGGTTAAGGCTTTATATGGTCTTCATCAGGCACCTAGAGCTTGGTATGAGAGGCTCTCTACATTCTTATTACAACATGGATACAGGAGGGGAGCTATAGACAAGACTTTGTTTATCAAGAGAGACAAGAAGGATATCATGTTAGTTCAAGTTTATGTGGATGATATCATCTTTGGGGCTACCAAACAGTCTATGGTTAAGGAGTTTGAGCAACTGATGCAGAAAGAGTTTCAAATGAGTTCAATGGGAGAGTTAACATTCTTTTTAGGACTTCAAGTTAAGCAATCCAAGGAAGGAATTTTCATTAGCCAAGACAAGTATGTTGCAGATATACTTAAGAAGTTTAATTTTGATGATATGAAGGTTGTTACTACACCTATTAAATCTATCAATTCATTGGGAAAAGATGAAGATGGACCACCCGTGAAGTCAAGTTTATAGATCTATGATTGGCTCTCTTATGTATCTCGCATCAAGGCCCGATATCATGTTTGCAGTTTGTCTATGTGCAAGATATCAAGTCTCACCAAAGATCTCTCACATGAATGCAAAGAAAGAGAATTTTCTGTCATTTGAAACAACAACCTAAGTTGGGGTTGTGGTATCCTAAAGAGTCACCTTTTCACTTAGAAGCTTTTTCAGATAGTGACTATGCAGGTGATAACTATGATAGAAGATCCACAACTGGTGGATGCCAATATCTTGGAAGAAGGTTAGTCTCCCGGCAATGCAAGAAGCGACAATTGCAGCAACATCATCTACCTGGGGTTGAATATGTAGTCAGCGCAAGTTGTTGTGGTCAAGTTTTATGGATGCATAATCAACTCTTGGATTATGGGTTCAATTTTAAGAATACTCCTATCAATATTGATAATGAGAGTACTATTTGCATTGTGAAGAATCCTGTGTATCATTCCAAGACAAAGCATATTCAGATTAGGCATCACTTTATCGAGATTGCTATGAGCATAGGCTTATCAATGTGGTCAAGGTTCACACAGATGACAATGTAGCTGATTTACTCACAAAAGGTTTTGATGTGTCACGATTCAATCACTTGGTCGTGAGCATTGGAATGATTAACTACTAAGCTATGTTTAAGGAGGGGACTATAAGGTGTTAGGTATAGTCCTGTGTATTGCTTGAAGGGAGGATGTTTGTGTATTACTTAGTTTATATGAAGGTTTTTGGCAAAGTAATCAGTATTTCCGAAAGTACCGCTTGGGAAAGTACTGCTTGGGAAAGTACTCGCTTATGTGGAAAGTACCGCTTTGTCGATAAAGTACTGTTCCAACGGTAATATTGGAGAGTAATTAAAGCCAACGGTTATTTTATTTTGGGCAGTGATTTTTCAAAATCCTACCTATAAATAACAACTTTCCGATTTTCCTTCTCACATTATTCATTACCTCTTTTCCATACTTATCTTCCAATTACCATCTCTTTATTATTCGATATAATCTTTCTATTGTGATTACTTTTTCAACAATGGTGAATCGCTTAACTGCTTCAAGCACAATATGGTGGCTAATTTGGATAAGACTGAGGCTAATGTGGCTTTCTATGATATCATTGATTATCTAGTTGGGTCGCCTATTAGTTATGCTCTTTTAGTTGAGCAAGATGTTATTGAACCATGGATTCAAGAATTTTGGGCTAATGCTAGAGAGAATATGGAGGAGGATGAATATTATATTAGATCCTCGTTGCGGAAAGACTATCAAGATTACAGAGGTCTCCATTCGTGATGATTTATTATTTGGAGATGAAGAATGGGCTATTAGATTTGCCAAGCAACTGATTTGGGATACTTTTCGTAATTTGGGCTATGAAGGTTCTTTGACTGAACAAACTTTTAAGAAGGCATTATTTTGTCCTCAATGGAAGTTTTTGATTCATGTTTTGCTCCATTGCATAAGTTCTAAAAGCACTTTTGGGAGCAATTTGGGTCCAATATTGCGCCTCGCAGTGGTTGGCTTAGCTACGCATTAGTGTTTAACTTTTCCCGACTTATTTTGGATGGAATGCTCTCTCATATATCATCTGGGGCAACTTGGTTGATGTATCCAAGGTTTATACAGTTTTTCTTGAACAAGCAATTGGTCGATGTTCCAAAACCTGCCGCTTTACTACCAGCTATTGTGCAACAACCTAAAATCTATACATTCATGGCTAAGAGAAGTAACTTGTTCAGAGGTGGAGATATTCCTTTAACAACATCCATGATGGAAATTGTACAAGCCGCTCGTGATGCAAGACAAAAGATGAAGAAACCAAGGTACCGATATCGATCATGGTATCGCTTCACAAGGTATCGTGATCCGCAAGTACCGCTCGTGAAGGTACCGTGATCGCTTACAAGGTGATGTTTCTTCAGGTCCTCGAGGTTCAAGCAGAATTGAGAAAACGCCTACTTCATCTTCTCGCAGTTCTATTCCTCGCTTCGAGGGGCATTCACAACCTCCAGGTGATGCTCATTCTATACCTCGTGAAGATTTGACGTTAGATAACTATGCTTTGACAAGGAAGCTAGCTAGGTTAAACAAGACTGTTGAGCGTCAAGCTAAAACAATTAGGAAGTTGAAGCGTAACTATTTCTGGTTGAGAAATTTTGTTAAACCATATATTCAAGGTTTCAACTTATGGGTTAAGGAGGAAAATAAACGTCCGTAAAGCTCTTCAAAGGAATTAAAAAGAAAGGTTCCTCAACCATCTTCTCACAACTTGGGGAGGAATTTGAAAAGGAAAATTTGAAAGAAGATGTTACAAGAAGAAAGAATCAAGAAGATGTTATGAAAAAGAAAGAAGATTCTTCTGAGGAACAAGAAGAAGTACAAGTTCAAAGTATCCGGTGTTCAAGGTAATCAACATCAAAGTACTGATTTTCATGATACATCAAGGGAAGAAGTAATAACACCAAGGGTATTAAATTTTGATGAAGAAGCTGGTCCTTCTACATTTGTTAGAGAAGAAGAGGAGGAAGCTACTTACATACCTATTCATTCAGCTAGTGATGATGAATTAATTGCTACATTATTTGATTTGTCACAACCAAGAGGAGGAGTTACTATTAGAGAAGCACAAGAAGAAGAACAACCAAGAACTGATCAACCTGCAATTGATCCAAAAGACAAAGGAAAAGGTGTTCTGGTTGAGACTAAGAAAAAGAAGCTCACTTTGGCATAACTTAGAGCATTTGAAGTGGCTAGGAATGAAGCTGCTGCTAGAAAAGTTCAAGAAGAATTAGATGCTAAAGACAGAGAAGAAAGAAGCTCAAGAAGCTAAAGACAGAGAAGCAGCCAAAAGGTGCAAGATGAGTTAGATGCCGAAACTACGAACCTTTACAGTCTCCGACACCTGTTAGATTCATGTCAAGAAGACCTAATTTAGCTAAAGAAAGGAATGCAATGATGGCATATTTAAAAGGCAGAGGATTTAAAGGATTGCAAAAGCTAAATTATGTGGATATGAAAAGATTATATGATGCTGAGAGAGAGGCTTATAAGAAAGATGTTGCAGGCATTAAAGACTTTAGAGAAGAAACTTATTGACTAAGTCGAAAGGAAGAAAAGCTTAAAGAGGAAAAGAAAAACCGATGTTACAGATGTTCAATTTTCAAAGAAAGAGAAGGTTGAATTAAGATCCGAGACTAGTGATGAATTAAAGAATTATCTTAGAGTGGTAGATTTTGATTATACCAAGGAAGATGATGATTTAAAGATGAACAGATCAAAGATCAAGTACTTTTAAAGTTTTGAAAACCAAGAATGAAGAGTACATGGTTTTTCATAAGGAAGATAAAAGTTTTAAGGTTTTCAAAAGGTTATGGGATTTGTTGCATGTTATTGATAGAGTAGATCTATTCTACTTATATCAAGTTATAAAGGCGTATTTTGAAGATCATCCATTAGAAGGTATTGGATTGGTTTTACATGGGGATCTTGTAACTATGTGGGAAACTGATGAAGAAAGCACTGATGATATTTGGAAGGATCAAGAAAACTGGGAAATAGTTTGCTGGAGATTCTTTGAAGAATCTGGAGTTCATGTCCTGGAGCTAGAAAATGGAACAATGATTCACATGTTTGCAGAAAGAAGATATCCTCTAACAGTTGATCTAATGAGAAGAATGCTTGAACATGGTTTGGAAGTAGAAGAGGATGATGAAACTGCTTGCATGGTGATTAATTTGTTTATAGACCGACTACCATTGTTGAAAATGATCTTTAACCGGTATGAATTTTATTTGAATAAATGCTTTTGATATATCAGACTTTTATTCAAAGTATCTGATCGACAAAGTACTTTCATCAAAGTACGCTTTTGATGAACTAATCCAGTTAAATGACTTTTAGAAGAAACCGTTTTGCTTAATAATAAATATTTTTGAAATAAAGGTTGAATAAATGGTTTTTGTGATGATAACATCAATAGGTTATCAATCCACCATGGTTACAAAAGGATTGACTAATCCATGAGCAAACGGCTCGGGTAAAGATATATCAAATCCGTTTTTAGTTGTCAACTTGCTAATAAGTTGGATGGTCATCAACTCACCATATCAATAAATGTGAAGAGTTGGCTAGCCCACAAGAAATGGCTTGTGGTAAAGGCAGTGGAAAACCATTATTGGTAATTAGTTCACCATTAGATAAAAGAACTAACTAGTCCATAAGGGTACAGCTTTTGGTAAAGACTAAACAAATCGTTGATAGTGGTGATTTGCTAAAATTCATATGGTTATCAATGTACCATGGTCTTACACACCAAAACATTTGGCTACTCCAAAGATAATGGCTTTGGTAAAGAGTTCTAAATCCATTGAATTTTCAATGATTCACTTTGAAAGTGATGAGAATAGTATGCAACTTAAACTGAATCACTGTACAAATTGTCATATGTTGCCGTGTTGCTGAAAAGATGGAGATTACCGGATGTCCGCTGAAGAAAACAATTTAAAGAGATACTTTGACAAAGCACAGATTCTACGAGATATAATCTAAAGATCTAAGAACAATCCGCTTTAAAGATGAAGTTGTTTAAAGATATATTCACAAAGGAACTTGAAGTCAAGCAAGTAGAATTCAAGTTAGGGAGGATTGTTGGGATATGAAAGTGTCAAGATATCAAAGAAGATATCAAAGATCAAGATATCAAAGAAAGTAATCCGTAGTTTGAAAAGAACCGAAGAAGTCAAATAGTCAAAGTAATCGCTAAATGAAAGAGTCAAAGTATCGCAAAGAGGAAGTCAAAGTATCGCTAGAACAAATAAACTGTTATATTCGCTATGGAAAGTATTGTAGATTACTTGTCATACAAGGTTATCAATTGTAAACCAACTAGGATATCCTTGAGCCTATAAAAGGACTCCTAGATTGGCATTAGAGGTATTGCTTACGATTTAAAAAGAGTTTTAGAGTTTACAAATTAGAGTTTAGAGAAAAGTTCGATTATCTTAGAGTTGTATTAGAGTATCTCAGATAATAAGCAGATTTAAAGTTTGTTAATAAAGTTTTTCTTCTTAGCTTTGTTAAGTAAATTCCGCGTACTTAATAAAGATTGCTCAGTGTTTCTTTGTTAATAACTTAGGATTTATCCGAGGTTATTAAACCTTAACAAGCTAGTTAAGTTAGTTTGATTAAAGTATATCGATCCAACAAAGACCATGGTACATTGATAACCATCTGATTTTTAGCAAACCATCAGCTATCAACAGATTTGTTTAGTCTTGACCAAAATTTGTACCCTTTTGGACTAGTCATGGGTTTTCCACAGCCTTTACCACAAGCCATAATCTTGTGGGCTAGCCAACTCTTCATCCACACAGATATGGTGAGTTGAATACCATACAATTTTTGGAAAATTGTCAGCCATAAACGGATTTGAGATATCTTTACCAGAGTCGTTTGCTCAAGGATTAGCCCTTATGTGGGTTAGACATGGTGAACTAATAACCATTTGTTGTGTCAGTACAAAGTACTTTCACCAAGTGAAAACCCTCAAAATCCATTTATTACATTTTTCAACTTACAAACATTATACTCAACAGCTTAAGAAAATTCTTTCAAACACATTCAAAATTTATTGATGTTGAGATTTTGATTCAATTTGTTTCAAAAGCTGAAAAGATGCATTATCTTTTACTTCACCCAAAAGCTTCTTATCAAGCATGTCCCTGCAAGTTTTACTAAAAAGTGGATAGTTCACTTCAGTTAACATATAAACAATTAGATTATCCAATTCCAAGCAATGAACCTGGCAGGAATGAAAATATCTCCATCTGAGTAGTTGCTCCTCATTAGCCTCCTTCCATAGTCCATTAGTCAGACGTGGCTCAAACATTGCTCCTAGATCTCCCCAAAGCACTCTTTCAAAATCCTCCTCAAAGCCGACTACCATGCTTTTCCATTCACATCTGATACGCATTACTCAAATCATCCCTAGACATATCACACAGCCAGACGAAAGTTAACATGTACAAGATCGTATAGTCTTCCCTACCACCGACAAGATGCCTTGCTGCCAAACTTGATGATCTTGATTTTTGCTATCTTTGCAGCTACTGGACCTTCAAGGATAGTGCCCATAGTTAACTCTTCAGATGGAGGCTTTTCAACCTTGTCCTCCATATAAGCCTCCACTTCCGTCTTTAATTCAGTCTTTTCTTTCTTGGAATGTCTCTTTCCATGAGACTTCTTCCTGGTGCACCTGATGATAGGCTTTTTAGCTTCAGCATCTTCCTCCTTCTTCACCATACTAGGCTTATCATAAATCTTTTCAGCCACGCACTTCTTCATTTCTAGTTTAGCTTTTCTCGATTGAAGATTAAAACCTTTTCTTTTAACCATAGAAGCCTCCAGTTCAGAATCCATTAGGACAAACTTGTTGACCTGATCAACCACCTTCTCAAATTATGTTTTAAGTTCATCGATGTCGCCTTCCCTCTTGAGTAATCTTCCCGAATGGAATGTCCCCGACTCTTGATGAACTGATCATATATTCTCTCCTCGTTTCCTTTGGTCGAGGTTTATTTTCCATAATTCCTTTGTTTCTGTTTCTCTTCTTCTCATTGATCATGTCAACCATCTTCCTCAAAGTCTTCAAAGACTAATGTCCGTACTTCCCCTCATCTTTCGCCTGATAGTTTCCCATTCTTCATCAATGTAGTACTTAGCAGACTCTAAAATCTCACCCTATCTTTTCTTTAGTTCCTCAATCAATTCTGAAGGTTGCTGCAAAGTTCTAGCCAAGAACTTATCATCCATCTGTTGCCTTTGCAGGCAGCCTTTCGGATCTCAGAATTCGCAAACGTTTATCCTTTCTATGATCCGCTCTTTGTCCTTGATCTTAGGGAGACTTCTCCTTGCTTTCTTTGAGGAATTTCTTCACTCGATTTTAATATTTTCAACGCCAGACTTCGAGAGAAATCACCATACTTTTAACCTCTCGAATTCGAAATTTCTTCGATTTTAACTTTTCGGGAGATTTTACCGCTTTACGACCTGGATGGATGGTCTCCTAAGAAGATTTCTATTGTTCTCAACTGATCCCTTCTCCCTCCATATTCCTCCCCTGTTTGGAGAATTTTCTTCCCTTCGTAATCGATTACAATTCCTTTGGTTTTGATCTTTGGCCTCAAACTTCTTGACTTTCTCAACTAATCTAACCACAAGATTACCAGCTTCTTTAGATGACCTCTCAGATCTTTTTCCACCTTTCACTCGACGGGATGGGCTGAGGAATTAAACTAATGAGCTCCTCTTAAGATAGAGTTGTTGGATCTGATGCAGTAGGAGTTGGAAGTTTGAATTGAGGAATTTTAGGTATTTCTTCCTTATTGACTGGTGGGGAAGGTGGAGGTGGAGTGGGTGTTCTTTGTGGTGATGGAGTGGGTACCCTTTATGCACTCGTGGTTGCTTCAAGGCCTCGTGACTTGAAGAATAGATGTACCTACAGGGTTAGTATCACCAAACAACATAGCAGGAAACAAAGGCTTGTCAACCCCTTCAAAGCTTCTTTTCATATTAGCAAAAATCATTTTGGCAAAAGGTACAGCAATGTATTGCTGCTTGCTTGTTGTTTCAACATTAAGAATTCTTTGCAAAAATCTAGGATACATCAAAAAAATTTTCTCTTTCTTTTCATTTGTAACCATGACATCAAAAATCATTTTTGAAAAATTAAAGAGTCTACCGGTGGATAGACAGACCAATGCAGAAGCAATAGTGCTTCCAAATTGATCCCATCCACCACTTTTAGAGCTCAAGCAATGCAAAAGATGATGCACAAGGAAACGCCATTTAGGAGTAAAGAGACTTTTCCAGAAAGTAAAAGAGCCATCAGTGGGATAATCAATATTTTGAAGTCCAGTGAAGAGTTCATCATTTGATAGCATAAAAGTTCATGAGGCATCAGCCAATTGAAGATACCTTCTAACTGATTCTCAAGAATCGTGATAATCCAGTATCAATGGTTGCTTTTAAAGCAATAGTTCCATCATCAAAAGTAATGACAGCTTGCCGATCGCAAAACCGCTGATGGCGTAGATATAAACAATACTTGGATTATGTAAGCATACCTAATATGAGATCCCCTTAAAGAAATCCACAATTTGCTTGAAACATGTGCATTCATTTACCTTCTTGAGGAAGCCTACTTGGTTGTGCTTGTCATTAAACTTCAATTGAGCCATGAATGTGGTGAATTTGAAGTACTGGTAGTGCGACGCAAGTTAGGTTTAATGTTGGTGAATAGACTTTATCGAGAGAAAAGATTTGAACTTTTAAAGATTTTAAAGAAAGTAAATAATGCATAAATATAGATTTTATTAAAAAAAATATATCCATATATATACTTCTTACCGCCTAAGAGTAGGTAACTGTACTATTTATATAGTGAAAACATATTTTCCCTCACTCAAAGACTAATCTGTAATACTTTTGCACTACTGCACTTTAAAATAGTCAACCGTGACTTAAGTGTTACATCACCAGTTTTAACTCTGAATAGTAGCACTTCCATCAGTATAGCTTCCAAACCACCCCTATCTTTGATAGATAGTTCATTTCCTTGAAAAAGTAGTCTAAAACCAAGAGAAATACAATATGTAGGTTTTACAAGCAAAATTTAACTCAAACCCACCAGAATTAATCCAAAGAAAATTGTTCAAGCACACCATAAGTATAGTACAAAACACAGAAATCAAAAGATGTCCACAAAACCACCAAAACGCACCAACACACAATTGTTCATAATACTTCCATAAAAGTCTAGCTATGCATAGGTTGGCCTATGCCTCCTCCAAAGGTAACAAAAACTACTTGGACTTCCTCAAGCTCCTCCAAGTGATCCTTGTTACCAGTCATCTGCCCAGAACATCCACTGTTAAAGATTCCTCTATCTCCCATATTCAAATAACGATGTTCCTCACTGCTAGAGCTTATGGCCATGATAGCATGATTGAATTCTGTCCCCTTAGTAGGATGCTCTCCCCAATTAATCACACCAGTTTCCAAAGTTAGCAGCCTCGTCTGACTCTTATCTTCCTTCTGAGCATGCCTAGGATAGAAAGAATCCCTTTTTGGATGTTTTCATGTAAAAGCAAACTCTCCAAATTGATGAACTCCTTCAGTAATCTTACACTCTTCCTCATTAAAGTGAGGAAATTTCTTGCTACTGAGTTTTCTATTAAGGAAGAACCAAGCCAACTAGTAGCACCTCCCCTATCACACCTTTGCGATTTGCTTGATAAGCGCCATTAACCAAAGGGAAACTTATGCTCTCCATTTTGGAATAAAAGTTCAATCCAATTAGAGCAGACGTGGTATAATAGGGCTTTTGGTTTAGGGCTACGCACCTTGGTTCTAGCAGCACCATCTCCATACCTTCCTTCCGTATCCGAGGTGGGCTCTTTCATCTTCTTCATTTGCCTCCTTTACAGTGCATTCCTTAGCAAAGTGTCCCCTTTCTTGACACCTGTAGCACTTCAGCTTTGATTTGTCAAATTCCACTAGTCTCTTTCCATCAAAACGACTTGCTCCTCACCTTTTGAAGAATTTCT
Organism: Chrysanthemum makinoi; assembly: GCA_910596185.1. Lineage (NCBI taxonomy): Eukaryota > Viridiplantae > Streptophyta > Magnoliopsida > Asterales > Asteraceae > Chrysanthemum > Chrysanthemum makinoi. The sequence goes on from OU343219.1 coordinate 35,000,840, forward strand.
TCATCCTTAAGGCAATCATGGCACATCGCCGCTTATATCCATCTCCTCCATCTCTCATCTTCAATCCGATCAGTATTCATTTAGAATGTTTTCAGATTGATTAGAAAATAGTGAGTAGATGATCTTATCAACAAAACCAGCCTTTCATCCTTTTCCTTCACACCAAGAGAAACCGATAGCTACTGTAACTAAAACCACTACCGCACTTAACTCCGTTTTAGTGTTCTTGCCTTGAGAGATGAAAGCAACATTATTATCACTTGAAGAAGCTTTTGAACCTTGATGTCTCTTGTTCATAAACTCCGAGATTATTATACAAGACATCTATTGACAAAGTGTCAATATCTTCTTTTATTCTCATGATCATTGCTAAATTTGACCATTCATCGAAATGATCCAGAAACTTCATATATGCATCTTCTTTAGACACATCGCATCCATGTGCTTCCAATGGTAGGAGTTGCTGGAACCCGCAATGTCTTCCCGTGCCTTCGAATCGCCGATGGTAAATGCCTCAAACTTGTTTATAAACAACATTTTTGCATTTTCTTGAGTTGGCGCTTCCTCCAAATCTTGTCCTAATAGCTTCCCATATCTCCTTAGCATCATCTATATTGTGGAACCTTCTGAGATGTTCCTTTGGTATGGCCATCTTTAAGAGAGTTCTTGCCTTTTCTTTTCTCCTCGCAAGTATCTCTCAGAAGTAGGACGGTGGAAGGATCCCGACTATGCCATCTTTACCTTTGGAAATTCCTCTTCTTTGAATTCCCATTCGATCACTTCCGCACCTCATAGCCTACATATTCTAGATAATCGCTCCATCTCCATGGCCCAGATTGTACTCTTCCTTTTCGCATAGGAAGTTTGAGGTTGAGATAGTTGTTGCTAAAGTTGTTAGTTGTTGCTGCTTCTCGTTGTTGTTTCTCTAGATCCTTCTCCCGATGCTTCAGCTTTCCTCGCCGAGGCCTCTTCATCACTATGATGATTGAGAAGTTATCATGAGGAGACATTCTTAAGTGGTTTTAAGTGAGATGAGATGAGCTTCCGTGTGTTTTGTTTCTTCAATTCGTGAGTCCTTCAATGCTCTAATACCACTTGTAGGTCCAAAAGTTTATGGATCCAAGTAGCCTTGAATGACTAATAGTAAACTTGAATAAATCTAATTTACTATATGAAGAAATTTTTGAAAAAGCTTAATGTGTTAATGCGGAATCTTAACACATAAGTATGAAGAACACAAAAATTACTATTCGTATTTTCTATTAATTTGTGCAAAGGCTAATGCTTACAACCCGTACATTAACCTAACACCTTAGGGATCCTTTTATACACCAAGGAAACCCTAATTCTACAATAACTTGTAGAAGGGTAAAGATATCTTCTCCTAAGATATCTCTAATCGTACATATCTATTCCTAATATAACTCTAACAAACTATTTTGTCTTTGATATAAACAGACTTAACTCACGACTATTTGTTCTGCCATACTTAACATCTTTAGTAACAAGTGCATTCTTATCCACAATGTACTTAAGTCCTGGGTCTACTGCATTTAACTACTAACGCTACCGCATCTAACTCCTAAACAAGACTTAAACATTACAAAATATAATTCCCAACACCTTCAATCCTTTCCAAACGGCACAAGGTGCTAATTTCAGTTTTTCAATACTTTCTAAACGCCAAAAGGTTTCAACTTTCAACAACTTATTTTAACATGTAACCTTGACTTTTAACTTTCAACTTTGAATTTTTTTCCCATTTTATGTGGTAAAGATAAAGGTAAGTTGAAAATCAACTAGACAAAAAGATTAACATTCTAAGGTCTGGTAGAGTAGGAGAATATGAATCCAATGACTTTGCTGAATTTTGTTCTACTTATGGTATTATACACCAAACAACAGCCCCATACACTCCACAAAAAAATGGAGCGGTTGAAAGTAAGAATAGAACATAGAATAACATGATTAATTCAATGTTAATTACTCGTGGCCTCATAGTCTTTGGGTGAAGGCCTTGCCGCTAAACATAGTGTTGAATAAAATTCCTCATAAGAAGAGTGAAAAATCTCCATATCGGTTATGGAAAGGGAAGTAACCTTCTTATAAAAGGATGAAAGTGTGGGGTTGTTTAGCAAAGGTTCAAATACCTTTACCAAAAAGAACGAAACATGGACCAAAAATAGTTAATTGTGTTTATCTTGGTCCAACAAAGAATAATGTTGCTTATAGGTTCCTGGTTTACAAATCTAATGTAGAGGACATAAGCAACAATACAATTATAGAATTTACTGAAGCAAAATTCTTTGAGAATACCTTTCTTTATAAGGATAAAGAGAAACAAATCTAAAATCCAAGGAAAAGAGTATTAGATGATCAATTTTCTCAAGATCAAAGAGACAACAATTATGAGGTTCCACAATTATGATGAACCTAAAAGAAATAAACATGCAAAAGTCTCTAAATACGTTGGAACTGATTATATGACCTATATTGTGAATGAAGAACTACAAACATATAGGGCTGATATGGAGTCATCAGAAGCACCTTATTGGAAAGAGGCTATTCAAATGCAAGTTGCTCTCTTCAGTTAGTAATTCAATATATATATATATATATATATATATATATATATATATATATATATATATATATATATATATATATATATATATATATATAGAGTAGTGGATCCAAAGAAGAAGTAAATTAAAATAAGAAGAGGTGAGAAGTTACCAAAACTACGCATTTGAGATGCAACGACTTGCATTTGATGCATTTCTATTCATATAGATGCAACATCTGAAGCCTCGAAGTTAATTTGATGTATAGATTGTGCAAATTGATTTTCATGATTTGGCACGCGCAGAGAACAAAAACAAGAGAAATCATGAAATGCATATAATATATGTATATGCATCCGAAAGCTAGAAAACACACTATGGTGCTATAATGTATCTAAGATTATGGGATGTATCAATTTAGGGTCGGTGATTTGATTCATTGCTATAGTTCTTCTTATTCTTCTTATTTTAAGTAATCTTATTTGATCTCTAACTCTATATATATATATATATATATATATATATATATATATATATATATATATATATATATATATAGAGAGTTAATCTAGATCAACCTTAAAGTTGTAAAATAAGATCCGGCTGGGTCTATGATAGATTTGATGATACAAAAAGAAGAATGAAACATGAAGGGACTTAAAGTGACGCTAAGGGAAACTACAAAGATAGAGGATTAAGATTCTAGAAGAAATGCTTAAAAGAATATTTAGTTTCCTAATTGTATTATGATTCCTTTTGTAAACCCTAGATGTCTCTTAGTATATAAAAGAGATAAGGTCATTAGTTTCCAGAGCACGCATAAGCATATCGCCTAAAGGTGTCGGGGAAAGGGAACCTAGGTATAGGGAAAACGCTTAGGGTTTAGTTAGTTAGCAAGTTAGATCGCGCATTTGATCTTTATTATAGTTAGTTAAAGTTGTTTATGATAATGAAAAACTCGCTCATAATAATGCTAATTTACGCTTAATATTCCGCTTATTATTATGTGTTCTTAGAATATAATTTTAGAACTTCGCTCTTAAGAGCTTGGCAACGAATCTTTTCACATTTGGTATCAGAGGTTTCAGTCTCGCGTGATTTTATCTATGGATCTGCTGTTGCCTTTTCAAGAAGAAGTCGAA
>OU343219.1:35004645-35042783 GCA_910596185.1 Chrysanthemum makinoi
TTACAAGCATAAGCTAATCCAAACACATTAACTTATAAAAATAAGCTGATTTAAGGCTAAAATGAACTCTTTTAAACTCATTGCTCTACCTATCCTTTTAATTCCAAAGTTTTTAAAATTGTTCAGGTTATATGAGTTCCAAAATGTCGCCCGATTGATGTTGGTACATTCATTTGCAGCCACATGGTGGATATTCCTCAATCTTGTTTTATTTTGTTGTTCTGATCATATGCAAGTTGACAATAAAAAAAAATCCATTATTGTCGGAGATAGGATGCAGTGTTCATAGTATATCTTAGCTATGGGTTGTGATATATCTAGATTTGTAACTTTTTTCTTATGTCTCGGAATCCAATCATGAGGAAAATTAGGCATATCTTTCTAAGATTGATGTTTGCTAATGAATGCAACGTCAACAACTGAAAGCAATTAAAGAATAAACTGATATGGTTATAATTATTAGAGATGTCAACATGGTTATAATGAACAGTTCAGTAACATACTTTGGTGATGATTTTATAGGGGCATAATGTGGTGATTTGAACAAAGTTATGAAGCGCCAAGAATAACGATAGATGGTGTAACCATTGCAAAATCCATTGAATTTAATGATAAGGTAAAGAATGTTGGCCGAGTCTGTGAGCAGGTTGCTAATGCTATCGATGTAGTAGCGATGGTAATGTTCAATAACGTATTGAGTTTTTATGTGATGTTTTGAAACTTCATTTTATTTTTTATTTTTTTAGGTACAACTTGTGCAACAGTTCTTACACGTCGCTATATTTTAGAGGGTTGCAAGTCGGTTTGCATCGAAATAATCTGGTTAAAGCTATCTTTGTTGAATACTTATGGTCTTTTATGTGTAGTTCAATAAAGTCTTGATTTTTTTGGCACAATTTGATTATAATTGGTTTAAATGTGCAGAGTTTATCATTGGTTTGTCCTCAATGCAATGTTTGTAAAATGAGTGTAGTAGAAAAATGTATGAATTTTGGCTCGATTAACACGTTTGACAAGACAAATGGAGCTGAATTGGTTGCTATTATTGTTTCTATTATCAATCGTTTACAAGGTTCTGATTAGGTAGCCTTTAGAAGAAAAACTTTTGTCATATTAGGACTTGATCTTTGTGGTATTCATGCGAATTATCACCTTGAGTAATTCGTTTTTATAAGAATAGACTCCAGACAACAAATGTGCAATTTGCACACTTATGGATGAAAACTTTGGTTTGATTCTTTAAGTTATATAGTGATCTATGTTCATTGAATGATAAAAGTACTTTCTTTTCGATTGCGGCAAAGTATTTTGCATTAGCATTTTATTGGAACAATTTTGGATTTGGTCTTACACGTACGGTTAAATGTACATAGCTAGCATATAGAGCGAAAGTTTTTCAACAAAGGCAATTAAAGATTATGGAAACGTTTAATTAAGCCCGAGCTGCCTTGAGTCTTAACTATGGCGGAGTAATGTATAACAAAAGTAACTGAGAAAAAGTCTCTAATCAGATAACATCAAAGTTTAATGTTGGGAGAATATCAAAAGTTGGGTGTTTTATAGGTATTGTTTAGATAACTTATTTTATTGACCTTTAATTTGTCACCATCTATGAGGTATGCTTGGTTTCATATTATCTCAACATATAGAAATTGTATTCTTTTATATTAATTTCATGTCAAATTAAATAATCCTCTGTTGGAATCACTCCTAAACCTTAATCAAGTGTTAGTAATTCACATGTAATAGTTAGCTTAATTATGGCCTTTATGTTTGTTATTTAGCCTTAAGCTTATGTAGAAGGCCCATGAGCTTAGGCTTAGGCCCAATAAGAAAAGGATGGGAACTAGGAGTGTTGCCCTAGCTTCCCACCTATAAATACTCTTGTATAACCCTCACTTGAGGGTTGGTTGTTCAAGTTATTCTCTTCATTACACTCTACGCCTAACCAACATAGTATTTCGTGTGTGTGTGTGTGAATCTTGTTCAATCGCCTCTCTATCTCTTTCTATATTGCTTGTGTTGTAAAACTAGTGACCTCACAATGGTATCAATCGCCAAATAGTTGGGTGAACGTATTGTTTCTTGAAGTGGGTTTTGGTCCTCTGCGTAGACGTGCAACGTGTTTGATACTTTGTGTTGCTTAAAAACTCATTTTTTCACTTTTTAATCCAAGATTCTTGTACTTTCAACGTTTTAAAGTGTTAAAATAACTGTTTTTGGCAAAAAGTTTCAAACTTTACGCGTGGATTTACGTTTTTTAAGCTTTTTTTTCGAGGTTTCATCCTACGCGTAACAGTTTTACATGTTTTGGTTCATCAAGCTTGACACTTTTGTGTTCTTTTGGTGATATTGAAGCAATCTCATCACAAAAATCTGGTTTAGAAACATTTTTGGGCAAAATCACTTTTACGAGTAAAGCTACGCGTATGAAAACCCTAGTTCTACGCGTAACTTTATCCTTGGTTTGATCTTCATTTTCGTGGTTTACTCCGTGTTTTCTTGCTTGGATAAGCCTAAAAATACATCGACTTTGGATATCTTTTTACCTGTGATAGTGTAAAAGATCACTTGGATAAAACCTAAAATTACGCATAAGCATTAAACTACGCGTAGAAAATCCTACGCATAAGATTCATCTTACGCGTAAGCCTAGTCTTACGCATAAGGTAATCCTACGCCTAAGTTTCTACGCCTAACTTTGTGTCTACGCATAACTTTAGCGTATTTTCCCTACTTCGCGTAGCTAAAACCTACGCGTAACTCTTGATTGTTCGCGTAACTTTGGTGTTTTACACATAAGTGGTACTTGGTTTATGTGATTTCTACGCTAAGGATACTTCATCAACAAAGGTTCATTCGACTACAAAGATCCATTTTTAAAACACAAGTTTTCAACATGTCACAACCACCATACTCTAGCTATTTCCCTTACACTTATCCTCAACAACAACAACAACAACAACAACTAAGTCCCCAACATCAACAATGGAATCATCAACAAGCAATTTATCAACAACAATTTAATCAACAACATACTCCACAACTTGCAGCAATTCCACAACCTCTTATGCCTCAACCACCAACAAGTCTTCAAGTACAACCTTACTCAAACGTCTACAATCAATCCAGGAGTTTTATGAAGGAACCGGCATGGTTTGGCAAGATGTGTGAAGCCTTGAGTAGCCAACAATCAATTCATGAAGCTGGCTCACTTGATAGACCTCCAATGCTCACTCCCAGGAATTATGATCAATGGGTGATTCGGTTCTTTAGGTTTTGTGATCTAAAGAAGCCACATGGAAAGTTTTTAAAGAAGGTCATTATGGAAGGTCCATTTCAAATGCCTACTATTGTAACACCCGGAGATCCAATCTTGTTCCACCAAGAGATGATCACCGAAATTGCAACTTTTGCTGGCCGACGGGTGATCAACTTCTACACTTTGAAGCTGACGAACTTGCAATGCAATACATCCTTTTAGGACTACCAAATCCAATCCTTGAAGTGTTGATCTCAAAAAACTGCAAAAGCAATGTGGAACGATTCATCTTCTTATCCAAGGAACAACACTCAATCAGGAAGATATGGAATCCAAAATCTACTTGACTTATGAACACTTCATGATTGAACCAGGAGAGTCATTAGAATCTTATCATCATCGCTTTTTGACATCATTAATGATTTGGACAAACACAATATCATCATGCCACAATGCTTTGTCAACACAAAGTTCCTAAGTAGTCTTGGTCCATAATGGGAGAAGTATGTCATCTTTCTCCGTCAAGCTAAGGATATGCATCATGCTACCTACGGTTGTTGTACGACTATCTGAAGCCTCACCAAAAAGAAGTTGATAAGGAAAGAATTCTCCGTGGTCAAACCGTTTCACCATCACCGGGACAATCAACAACTTGCTTTGTGGGCTCAAACTAATATTCCTCCTCAACAAGCTCCTCAATCCGCCCCTCAAACAACTGCAACCAACAAACCTCGATCCGTCCACAGCAACAACCTCAACAAAATAAATTGGTTCCTTACAACAACAACCCTGCTCAAGCTCTTTACAGTCAAGCTGATGAGGACTCCGATGCATTCGATGACTTGCAACAAGGATTTGTGATGATTGCTAAAGCATTTGGCCGTTATACAAACAAATCCAACAATCGCATTCGTTCTTCATCTAATACAAGAAATCAGGCTGTTGTGAACAATGGACGCGTTGAAGTTCAAAATCGGGGTTATGGTCCTCAAATGGGAGGTGGTCAAGGGTTCAATGCTATGGGAAGGAATAACATGGGTGCTCCGCAGCAGCAAAGGGCTCAATTGGTTGAATAGGGGAATGCTCAGAATGGGGTTAATGGTCTTCGATGCTATACTGTAATGAAAGGGTCATCGGCTAATGCATGTCCTAAACCGAGGACAAGAGGCAGTGCTTATTTCAAAGAGGCCTTGCTCTTGGCTCTTAAGGATGAAGCTGGTGGATCTCTTACCAACAAGGAACAGAGCTTTATGGCAGATGCAGAATCAGATGATGATATGGAGGACTTGCAGGCTAATGCAGCAGTGATGTTAATGGCACAAATGCAAGCTCTACACATGAGTGACACAGGCCCAGTATATGACATTGATGGCTTGTCTCGGTGCACGAACAAACCATTATCATTAATGAACTGATATCTCCGCCAACATCTGCATCCGACACGGATCAGAGTGTTCAACATGAGCCATCTACATCTCATTCCGACGATTTTCAACTAGACCCCGTAGTTACATTTGATGATCAAGATGACCTTATGGTTACTATTGATGATCAAGTTGACTCCGTGGTTATACTTGAGGATCTAAACAATGACTATGTTGAGGCTCACGTTGAACAAAATGATCTATGGGGATCGGTTTTAAGCTCGGACCTTAGTTAAAGACCAACAATCCCGAGTGGAACGTTATATGCGATAATATTCAACTAAAAGCTCAAAATGCTTGTTAACGGGGATAATGATTGCTTAATTCGACAACTCGAATTTTTAAAACTCAAGAAAAGCGGAAAAAGGTTTTGAAGTCGCGTTTACTAAATCTTATCAAAACGAAAAATATTTAGAGCGACGGATATGTGATCTAGCCGCATCGAAGAATGCTTTGTTGTCTCAAATAGAACAACTTAAACATGAACATAAACAGCAACTTAACGCTCTTACTTTGGAAAATGAAAAAACTAAGGCTGAGTTGTTAACTTGTCAAAAACAGTTCTCTGAGTACAAAAAATTCAGCGAAATGAATAGAAACTATCTTGAAGAAATTGTCGACTTACAACACAAAATCAAAGAGTTTTGAAATGTCGTTTATAAACATGGTGAGTCAATCACAACTATTCAAAAGTTTACTTTTAAACCAAATCCAAATGGATATGGACCAATTCTTGCTGATTACAAACCTAAGTTTTCAAAAGAGCATTCAAACCAAATCCTGAAGTTTCTGATGCAGAACATAGAATTGATGATTCGATTATGACTTTGTTGAATATAATCGTCAAGAGAATTCGATCACGATGAGTCGGTCAAAAATGGAAAATGTCATTTATAACAAACCATTTGACTATTCGAAAGCCGTAACTTTTGTCACACAACAAGATAAGTCAAACACACCTTTGTTTGTCACACCAGTTTCTGAGTTCGTCCCAAACACAATGGTGCACAAATAAATGGTCCTTTACCTTCACTTAGTGAAGTAAAAACTAAAGCCGAAAGTTGTCGTATTATCAAATATTTTGACACTTTCTTATCTGACATCCAACTTTTGGAACGGGCAATGAATTTCATTCGAAATAAAAGTTGACCATTTTATCTCGCCATTGGCAAGAGAACAACGAGAAATTTTAGGACCATAATTTTACCCCATGTCAAAATTTGAAAAGCTGTACTATATTGGGAAAGGGATTTTCACAAGGAACTTGGTCTCATGAAAACAGTTTTCGAGAAAACGAAACATCAATTTCAAATACTAAGCGAAAAAAAATTATTGAGAAAAGATGTTGATCGACTCTTGACAGATGTTATTTGTGCTGATATCCATAATGTTGTGCTATTGTATACTCTTGATAATGCATCGATTATATCTCTGTGATTCTTTGAACTGTGAGAATCTGATAATATGCTTGGATCGAGTCTTTAAAAGTTGAAAATGAACGATTGTCAAACGAACTTTCCAGCAAATCGTCGTCTTAATTGGTGTCAAAAAGATATTCATAATCAACAACTTGATTTTCAAACCAAAATCGCCCGATTTGCGTTCAAACAATTCAAAACTTGAGCAAGCTGGATGATCAAAAGCGTTGTAAGAGTCAAATCTCAAAATATGAACAAGAACTTGCAACAGTCAAAAAGGAAAATGGTGTCATATCTGATTTACTCAAATAGACTCGTGATGAAGCATCTAACGAACTTGATCATTTTCTTGCACACACTAAAGAAGTCATGAATTTTGCTGGAAATCTTCGTTCTGAAAATCAAGATCTGATTCACACTATCTTTAAGTTAAGAGAAATGTTAGGAAAGTATGAACAAATTTCACCTACTGTGATTAAGAGAATAGCACCAGTAACACTTAGTAATCGTGAACCTAGAATCCCTAGCAAATCACAAGTTGCTAACGTGCCTCCTTCTCTTTACCAGCGAATAGTTGCCTCTTTTCCAAACGTCCCCACTTCACAGCCTAGGAGCAATACAAGGAAGAATAGGAAGTTGCGACCTAAGAAAAGACAAATAAAGATTGCTGAAGTAGAAGAACACCCTAGGACTATGAATAAGACTCACGTTGCTTCCACTATAAATATTGCACTGCAAATGTAATAAATAAAAGTGATGTAACGAATGCTAAACCTTTAAGTACTTTCGATATTTAGTCTGATGCACCTTGTGTTGCTAAAGCTATTATCTCTCGTTTAATAGCTTTATCTCTCGTTTAAGGAATCCTAAGACTCGGAATACCTCTAGGCCCACTAATCAGTCTAATTTTTTGCTTGGTAGACCGCCCTCTTTAGATTCTAAAACGCATTATTGTCCCTGTAGTTCAGTTCACATCCTAAGAATGTAGTACCACCTAGTGCATTTACTAAGACTAAAGCAAATACTAGTTGGAGATGGCAGAAATGGATATACAACACACTAGGATTTAAATGGATACCTAAAGCTATTGATGTGTGTATATCTACTATAACGCTCCGGAACCCTCTAACATTTCGGGTTCCACATCTACTTCTATTCCATCTGTCGTCTTGTGTAATCAGGTGTACAGATCATTCTCTGGATTGTTGATAGCGGATGTTCCGACACATGACAGGCAATCTTAAACTGTTATCAAACTTTGTTTCAAAGTTCATTGGCACTGTCAGATTCGGGAATGATCACTTCGCAGCTATCATGGGCTACGGAGACTACATTAATGGCAACATCGAAATTAGCAGGGTTTATTATGTGGAAGGCCTCGGTCATAATCTGTTCTCAGTTGGTCAATTTTGTGATGGATATTTGGAAGTCGCTTTCAGGGAGAAAACTTGTTTCATTCGTGATCTACAAGGAAACAATCTTATGTCTGGTCAACGCTCATCCAGTCTATACACTATCTCTATGCAAGACATGATTGCTTCATCTCCCATATGTCTACTCTCAAAGGCTACATCTACAAAATCTTGGCTATGGCACCATCGTCTTTCACATTTAAACTTTCAAACCATAACCAACCTTGCTTGACACAAACTAGTTGAAGGTCTCCTACGATTCCGGTATTCTAAAGATCACCTTTGCTCAGCTTGTGAACAAGGGAAAAGCACTCGTGCTCATTTTCCTTCAGAGGTGGAACACAGCTCTCACATGTGCTTCATCTTCTTCACATGGATTTGTGTGGCCCGATGCGCGTGCAGACGATAAATGGCAAATGCTACATCTTGGTAATTGTTGATGACTACTCAAGATGGACTTGGGTTTATTTTCTTCAAAGTAAAGATCAAGCTCCACATATGATCATCACCTTTCTCACGAAAATTCAAGTTCAGCTCTGGAACACCGTCAGACAAATTCATCGAGACAAAGGCTGAATTTGTGAATCAAACCTCGGGATTATTATGAGAGTGGGAATTCACATCAAACATCTATTGCCCGCGCACCAGAACAAAACGGAGTTGTTGAAAGACGAAACCGTACGTTAGTGGAAGCTGCCCGAACGATGTTAATCAATGCTAAACTTCCAGATTACTTGTGGGCTGAAGTGGTCTCTCTGCATGCTACACTAGAACCGCTCAATGATTACAAAACGCCACAACAAAACACCATTTGAGCTTCTCCACAATCGGAAACCGAATCTCAAACACTTTCATGTCTTTGGATCTCTTTGCTATCCGAATAATGATCGTGATGACTTTGATAAGCTCAAAGCCAAAGTGACATTGGGTCTTTATTAGGTATTGTGAGAATTCTAAAGGTTACCGGATCTGGAATCGTCGGACAAAGCAAGTTATGGAAACGATACATGCTCATTTTGATGAACTTACTGAAATGGCTTCTGAGTATAACAGCTTGGAACCTGGTCAAAACCGCTTAAACTTCCCCAAACCCATCATCGCTGAAACAAGCCCCGACTCACTCGTCAACAAATGGAACGACTATTTGCTCCTCGTTCATGGCGATATTGATGAGCGTGCTCAGTGTATCATTTCGGCTGCTCAACGATAATACTCTTATACGATACACACCTGACAACAACTGTTGAAGAAGCACCACAGTTGACTCAACACAACAGTTGAACAAACCGCTTCCAACAATGATGAACCGGCTGATGATGTTCTGAATGATGTACCCCCACCCGCAGATTTTGATCCAAATGCGTTCTTTAACCCGTTTGCTAATGAGGCTGCTTTTGATGTCGCAGAATCTTCAACAAGCCATTTGAATCCTCAAAATCTGCACAATGTATACCAACATCAACCCTTCACACATAGATGGACAAAAGACCATCCTCTGGAAAATATTATTGGAAACCCGAATCAATCATCGTTACGAGACAACGTCTTCACTCAGATGGTGAACATTGCATTTATGCACTCACATCTCCAATCTGAACCTAAAAACATCAAAGACGCAATGACAAAAGACAACTGGATCGAATCCATGCAAGAAGAACTCAACCAATTCAAGCGTCTTGAAGTATGGGAAATGGTTGAAAGACCAACGAGTCGTCATTGGTCTCAAATGGATTTGGAAAAACAAATTGGATCTTTGAAGGAAACGTTATCAGAAATAAGTCACGTCGGTGGCTAAGGGTTATCGTCAGGAAGAGGTATTGACTTTGAAGAATCTTTTGCTCGGTTTCTCTTCTTGAGGCTGTTCGGATATTTCGCGTTATGGCTCATATGAATATGACGGTCTTTCAGATGGATGTCAAAACTGCGTTTTTAAATGGACAACTAAAAAAGCGGTTTATGTCAGCAACGGAAGGATTCGTTGATCGTTCTGAACCATGTCTACAATGAACAAAGCTCGTATGGTCTCAAACAAGCTCCTCGGGCATGGTACGATAAGCTATCATCTTTCCTAATTGCCAATAATTTCACCAAAGGTTCGGTTGACCCTACTCTTTTCATACAATATCACGGGGCACATATCTTAATTGTTCAAATTTACGTGGATGACATCATTTTTGGGTCTACACATAAAAGTACTCAATCGCTTTTGCAAAACTAATGAAGAAAAATTTTGAAATGTCCATGATGGGTGAACTTACGTTCTTTCTAGGATTACAAGTTCATCAATCACCCCGTGGTATTTTCTTGAGTCAGTCCAAATATGCCCTTGAATTGTTAAACAAATTTGGAATGAATACCTGTGACACTTATGCCACACCAATGGCTCATACCAAGAAGCTAGACGCTGATTTACATGGGAAATTGGTGGACCCTACAAAATACCGTAGTATTATTGGGTCTCTCATGTATCTAACATCTAGTAGACCTGATATTGTCTTTGTTGTATATCTTTGCTCCCGTTATCAGTCGCGACCAACTAAAACCCACCTCTCTGAGGCTAAAAGAATCCTCCGATACATCAAGGGAACCATTAATTTGGGGATCTGGTATCCGAAGGATTCTGGTTTAGAACTAATCGCTTTTTGAGGCCGACAGCACGAGGATGCTTAGATTCACGGAAAAGTACTTCAGGAGCTTTACAATTTCTTGGTGATAAACTGGTGTCATGGCGAAGAAGCGAGGATGCGTCGCGTCCTCAACGAAGCGAGAATATGTAGCCATGCGGCGTGTTGTGCTCAAGTCATTTGGATGAGAACACAACTCAAAGACTATGGTTACGTATTTGACAGAATCCCGATGTACTGCGACAATCGGAGTGCTATTGCGATCTCGTGCAACTCAGTTCAACACTCGAAATCAAAGCACATCGATCTTCGATATCATTTCATCAAGGACCACGTGGAACAGGGTACAGTTGAATTATACTTCGTGGGTACAGAATACCAATTGGCAGATCTTCTCACCAAAGCCTTAGCTCCTGCTAGGTTTAATGAGTTGGTCCACCGGATTGGTATGAGGTGTTTGACTCAAGAGGAATTGGATGACCTCCTAAAACAGTCTTAAAAACCTGTCAAATACAAAAATCTCTTTTGTAAATATTTTTTTCAAAAACAAAATACAAAAAGATAAAACCTGATAAAACAATTAAAATATTCTTCTATCTATTTTTTCTTTCAACATGGCAAGTACATTTCTTCCGTCAACACTATAATCTTTCAAAATTCAGTATTTTTCCGATCAAGTGTTGAGGGGGAGAAAATATCTACTTAACTGTTTCATAACATCCGTGTACTTGCATGTTACCATATTCTGGTTGTTTCTTTTATCAATGGTGGTAAATTTTCTGGTTTAACTGACACTCCTCGGACTAAAATTTATAACCTTTCATTATTTTCTTAAGTCGAGGGGGAGTGTCGTCAAGTTTATTTCTTAAAATCTTTCGTTTGGAAACCAAAATGGAAGTTAAATGGCCTTGGATGAAAAAGGAAAAGGTGGAGGGACCAAAACTGCAAAAAGCTTAAAGTCATTTTTAATAAAAACACTCCACCTAACACTTTCACTTCACATTTATTACACTAACACCTAAAACATCCTACGCCTAAGAATCGTTCATCAAATCTGTGTTTTGGATCATCATTTTGTAAGTTGTTTCATAATCTTAACGTGTTTTTTAAACATTGGTTTTGATTTTTACATGAATCCAACGGTCAAAACGTTGTATAATCTTGTTTTTGTGTTCTTCGCGTATGCGTATGAACACATGATCAAGATTGTGTGTTTATGGTTAAAAGACAGTGTCAACGTTTCTAATACATCAATGATACCGTTTTAATCATCAAAACTCACCTAGAATCACGAATTGAATGATTTGTGAAATTAGGGTTTATGCGTGGTTTTGGGTGTTTTCAAATGAGAACGTTTTTGCTCATAAAGATTGTTGTGTGAGGTTGATATGATAGTGAATTGATGATATCCATGCTTTGAAACAACCCAGATACACTAATTAATTGCAAATTAGAAATTAGGGTTTAATGTTCTAAAGAATTGGGTATTTTTGATTCACTGCGAATTGGATGTTAATGCTTGGTTATTACACTCACATGACATATAAGAACTACCAGAAAATGTTTGGTGCAATCTCTTTGGCTAGAATTGTTATGCGTAATTCTTGAATTTAGCTGTTTGAGAGTATTTTATGCCATGATCTGTTATATAATGAATGATAATGTTGAAATTGATGCTATGATGATGTTATTTCAGGTTTGCTACTCATAACATTCAGAATCAAGGTTGTTAGTACTTCTACGCATAAGGATCACCTTACGCATAGAAAGTTATGCGTAAGAGAAATTTTACGCGTAACTGTTGCAATGTAGTTCTACAAAGGGACTACGCGTATCCTGTGAAGGATATGCGTAAACGATGATCTCTACGCAAGGTCTACTCTTACGAGTAAGCCTTACGCGTAAGGTTTATATATCACAGTAAGTTTTACGCATAAGGTCCTCTGTTCCTACGTAATATTTCTTACGTAAGAAGTCGGGATCCTACGCATAAGCTTCGTCTCGCGTATACTTATCTTGTTTACGCATAAGCTACCATTCCTACGCATAAGCCTTGATCAAACCTTCGTTATGAATTGTTACGCGTGCAAACTTGTAAATAAATAAATCATAACGTCACGAAACCAATACTGTCACTAATAAGCTCAAATGTATAATGTGTTGTGAAAATATGTGATAACATAAACTTTAAAACTTAAAGTTAACTAACTCACGAAACGTTTCACGACGTCATTGAAATATTGGACATACAAGTGACTTAGGACTCGTAACAATCAATGACACAGTACATTCAATAATTAGTCAATAAAAACCTTCTGTTGACTAACATTATGTCTTTCGATATGTTGGTTCTTTTGGCTAATGTTATTTCAGATCACGACATGGCTGCTCAAATGAATGTGGATGCACCTGAGGTTCTCACAATTGCCGATATCTTCCCTAATGGCTATCCAAGAAAGATTGTAAAGAACAATCTCAGAGTTGACTTTGAAACCCTCACATGCTCAGAATCTTCTTGCTTGATTGATGTGGATATTTTAAAGAATCATCCCTACCAGAAATGCTCTCACACTCACTACTGATGCGAGAGATCTACATACAACAATTCTGGAATTCAATGCAAAGGATCAAAGGTCAAAGTGCGGTGACAGTGACGTTAAATCACAAACAAATCACCATCACAAATGCAGATTTACGGGCGTTCTTCTTATTCGATATCGAGCCAACCGACTTCTATGCCACACCTCTGAAGAGACAGTTCGCAATTCCGATGGATATTGGCTATGATGAAGCTTCAGGAAGTATCACTAAGCATTCTCATGTGGAGCTTAAGAACATTCCTCAACCGTGGAGAATCCTCTACATCATCATCACCAAGTCAGTCTCTGGTCGTGACAGTGGCTATGAGCATCCCAAGCTCATGGAGCTGCAAATATTTTGGTCATTAATCAACAAGAAGGACATCGAAATTGAAGCTCTGATATGGGATGACATGATGTCATTTCTCAAAAATTTTGGCTCAAAGATTCCTATGTGGATATACAAAGCTGTTGATCGAGCACTTGGACTTCATCCGATATTCCCAAGAGGCTCAATGACCACGACAATCACGATATGTTGATGAACCCATCCTATCAGTCAGAGAATCAAGGAATCGTCAACAAAGAAACAAGGGTCTTTGTGTTGCACGATCACCTTCGACTCTGAAATCAAAAAGCTCGAGACATACAAAAGGTATCGGGTAGCAGTAAAAGAAGGCAAAGTTGGTCATCTCGATGAGAAGTCTTCTGGAATACCTATACGGAGAACCGAAGAGGCGTCAGAGGAAGTTATGCAAATACTGAAAGTCAGAGGATAATCCCCGAAGGAATCCTCCACGAAAAGGACATTCCGGCTAAGGGCTACTCCTATTCCCATTCCCAAGTGAGCCTGAACCGCAAAGAGAGCCTGGGCCGGCTCGAAGATACACAATCAGACGAAGAGATCTTCTACTCGAATGCGCAACGGCACCTCCCCAGCAGCTAAACCTCCAAGTCCACCAGGTGACAAAGGAAAGGAAGACTCCTGCTTGTGCCTTATGAAGAAAGCTCGGATGAAGAAGAAGAGCAACTGGATACTTCATACAGGAAGAAGTTCAAATTCCTTAGACTCCAACACGTGGCAAAAGAATTTGCTAATGATCAAATGGGTGGCCCCGGAGGGTCAAGTGGTGCAGCTCAACCTTCACGATCTGCGATGCGGTTAATCGACCCGATAAGGGATCCGGTGCCACCACTTTGGAGCAACAACAAAAGCCTGTGGAAGAAACTATTGAGCATGACTTTGAGGAACTGATAAAGAAAGTCAGAAAGATGAGGGTGACAAAGAAAAGACTGAGACGAAGAGAAAGAAAAGTGGAGATGATACGATTATGATAATTTTAAATAAGCCTGAGCAGAGGAAAAACCTGCACCTCCAAAGGATCGAGTCTCCTCATGTCTCTTCATCATCAGATTCGTCTTCTCATTCTTCACCACCACCATCAAAGAGATCAACCAAATCAACATCCAAATCAATAAAGAAGCCACCTCGATCTTGGATTTCTCATACTCATAAAAGAATTGTGAATGCGGTCAAACAGGTTAGAAAGAAAAACATGCTTTACAAAAAGCTAAATTTTATTGCTGACCAGTTAACGTACCTTCATGATGGGAATGACAAGAGAATAGCGAGAAGGGAGTACATGCAGAAGCTAAAACAGATGCAGGGGAATTGAACAAAATGATCGAAGGGTACACTCACAAGCACCTTCTTGACATTGTTCCTAAAGTTACAAAGGATTTATTCACCAAACAACTCTATCCGAATCTACTTCATCGGCTAAGCAAACCATGAAATCAACTCCAATGCATGTTAACATCAATCTAGTTGATCCCATAATCTTTTCGATCTTGAATTAGTTGACCTTTGGTCGCTCAAATGTCAAACGATCGCATCACTTGCTTCTCACGAAAGCAAATTGTTGGAAGCATTTGGAATACCAACAAATCTGCATGCAGAGAGAAGAACACGAAAGGCCAAAGCGTCCAAGAGACGATGATGACAAGGATAAGGATAAGGACAACGAGCCTAACGCCGAAGAAGTCGGTGAATTATCTTCAATGCAACCTCCATCCCAACAGACTCCAGCACAACAAAGACCTCCTCCTCGTTCTTCTTGAAAAACCTCGGGATTCAGTTACAGGACTCCGAGAAACCGGTGATCACTTTGAGTATACGGGTGGTGACGATGAATAATACCATGAGCCCCAACAACAACCGCCTCTCCCGCAAAGTACAGAAACAGAATCCTCATCTAGGCCTAAGAAAAGAAGAAGAAGGCGCCCGGTGGCGTCCTATCCGGCTAGATGAAGATAACACAGAGGAATTTGAATAGTTCTCTACACTTGTCAATTCCACTCCCTACCAGTGAAGGTCAAGAGGTTACCAAATGTAGTACATTGGAGCATGCGAAATTTCTACAAGAAAAATTCCGTGTGAAGAAGATGACGAAATCCGAGTTGAAGCGAATCAAGAATGAAGCATTTCAACTTCTAAAATATAGCTCGGAAAGTGCCATCGGTCGAATATCACCTTGATAATATTGCACGAGCCATGTCTAACAACATGGATTGGCTCAACCGATAAGCAAACATCGACTTCACTCAACGGGACAATCCTCCATATTGCAGTTGGTCTAAACCTCTCCCTACAATTGGCCAACCTGATCGGCCTAGGATTCCATTCAGATATTTCTTCAACAAAGACTTGGAATTTCTTCTACATGGTGGCGATGGTTCAAGGAAATATGCTACATCTCTGACACTTCCATTCCGGCAGCGAATACTCAAACTGCATAGCCATCGAGGAGGCTAACCACATGTTTTCCAACAACGTGGCGAGTATGACCGGTGATGCAATGTATGGGATTCACCATTGGCGAGCGCCGAAGAATCTACTATGGCTGCCGGTCGAAGTCTCAACATGGTGTTTCAGTACTAAAAGTATCGTTGCCATCAAACACGTTGATCTTTCGTCTAAATGGGATTACACCTTTCTCAAGAATATTGTGGTCAAAAGACAAGACGAAAGGGATTATGCATTCTCTGACTTTGAGAATTTGTCTATCAACGACATTGAAGACATGTACCTTGCCAAAGTACAAGGTCGCATGAGACAATTTTCAACCGAAATACAACGTGAATTCATCAAGTCATTGCTCATCTTCATCAGACGCATAGTCATCAATGAATGTGTAGAAGATCTCCGCTTGCGTTGAATCATATCGGACCGTGTCAACTTCACTCCACCCGGCTTGATCTTCCGACATCAACCAACTTTCACAATATACACTCATCAGCAAACCATTCGGCGTCGTTTACCGCAGTGAACTTCAAAGAAATTGCTTGATGGCGTGTAGAGATCTTCACAAGTTTGCGGATCACACTTTGAAGATGGTTAGGGACGGATTAGCTTGCAGATTGAAGGATATACGTCAAAAGATTGGGTCTCCTAAGCGATGGAATTCTGAGGATCGAAGGGATGTGAAGAGGATCATCACGATGATTGATGAACGGTTGTATCGAAGGGATCGGTTCAGAAGATTGGAAAGCTATGTTGGTGGTCGACCAGTTAATATCACGCGGCTTTCAAAGCCCGATTCACACTCCTGGCAACATCACTGGACTTCCTGGTACCCCTTGAACTGCTTCTTTCATTATACTTTTGGATGTGTGATTTTCAATGTCTATGGCTTGTGCACACATTACAGTGTACAACCCGTACTTGTAAATAAAGGACCCAGTGCGATTCAGTGCCACAATCCTTATAAAAGGAGCGAAGCTTCTTACTTTTGAGTAAAACCTATCAAACCTTTCACTTTTCAAGGTTTTGCTCAAAAGAACAAGTACTTTCCTTATGATTTTCAAAACCTCAACCGTTTATATCACTTTCGTTGAGAGTATTGACTTAAAACTTTGTTCACTAATTGTTCACATGGTCATTCTTCCGCAACACTCGAAATGGTCATATTTATTCTCAACTTTCAAAAATAACATTTTATATGCCATTTTTGAGGGGGAGAAAATACTTGATAAGAAATATGTTGTGTTTTGCTATATGAACTCTCGTGTAAAAAGACCTCAACCCAAGAATTGAAGAGATCTTAACTTTAGTAACTCGAAAAGACTTGTCCGGGACGGGTAATAATTTCAAGCTAGTTCGCTAGTGATGTAAGCGTGTCTCGCAAAGGACTTGTCCGAGTAGAATGTACCATTCGAGAAACTCTTGGTAGACATGAACCTTGGCGGGTTTGAAACCTTTGGGGTTGTCCACATCTTCAAGATAGTTATTAGAGCTAATTGTCACCTAAAAGCTGACAATGCAACTCTTTAACTATGCCACGGAACCGTGTCTCGCGGGGAATGTCTATCTTGAGTCGATCAATTCAAAGTGTGCGCTCTTCCTCACTATGCAGATTTCGTCAAAACTCTAAAGCACATGTGGAGGGAGTATTTCGCTAAAAGATAAAACTCTCACAGTGGTTCAAACATGTTTTCATTTACAAACCCTTTGAGAGATTTTCTTGAAAATGGTTTTATGGCAATGGAGTTATAAGGAGATTAAGGTTAGGAATAACCGTCCTATGATCCGCCAGAGCCGGAGGGATCTACCCAAGGACACTACCAATAGTTAGAATTTAGAAGTCCTTAGGTATGATGATAAAAAGGAGAAAATGAGAATCGGAGAAAGAAGGAGTTGAAGAATTAAAAAGAAATGCAAAGAAAAGGGTGAAAAGAAATAGCCCTTTAGATTATTCAACTTAGAGACAGGGTTCAATTCATATGCTCTCTGGTTGTCACTAGATGACACCGTATTGAAGATAAAAGTCGTCATGGACCCAGTGGCGCATGCACTAAACCTTCTTAGCCACTCAAGTTTCTCTCAACAGAAGCTTGTTTCATTCTCACAGGAACCCTACGTAAACTATCGGCTTTCTCTTAGAGATTGCTGGTATTGAAGAAGGAGACCCTCTCCCTAGTCTCTGCCCAGGAAAACCAAAATCACTATTGAGTCTAGAGCCACGAGATTCATCACTTGGTGTTCAACAATAAGAACATCGATTAGTGCGTTATCGAGTCCTTCACAGGATCTTAGCAATCGAAGAACATTTATGAGAGGTTCACAATTGTGATCCTCGGTGATTGAATGGAAACTCCTGCCGGGGTCAACATCAAACATACGGCGGCCGGTCGCTTCGGTAACTCCCCGTGGATTACGCAGTGGTCTCAAGCGGTCGATGCGTGAGTGATGCTTGGTGTACCTCGCGACTCATCTGAAGTAGATGTACTTCGGTACATCGCGTTATCTCACTTGTGGGACTCCGGTTCAGAGCGGCCTGTGTGAGAATTAGAGTTGTGTTTTCACACTATGCTTTAACACTCTCGAAGTTCAAACTTGTAAGTGCCGGAATCCGCTTATTACTAACCTTTCTTATGTTTACTTCTTATGGAAGCTCTGGAGCGGACTGATCGTGCAGATTCTTTACTTGCTCATGCCAACATCATTACTAATGGAAGTTCTATCTATAAGCAACACAAAAGTCAGAATGATTCTTCGTCAAATCAAAGAATCTACAAGGTTTAAAGACTTAAAGACTTCATCGATACCGTAATCCAACGTTAAAAGAGTGTGTGAGCATGTTGGAGAAGCGTGGAACACGAAGCAGAACTTGAAATGGCGGAGACTAGATGCAGACAACAACATACTATCACTTTAACCACAAAGAACAAAGAACAAAAGAACAAAGTTAAAGATGACGTCAAAGTTTGACTGCTCCAAGAAAACTATCTCTCTACAGGGAGATTGTTGAATCAAGACAACTCTTCTCAAGAAGAAGAATGTGAAGGCGTCAAAGCTACTATTACTACCGCACCTTCACCGTTTATTCATCACTAACACTTAGGGGGAGATTGTTGGAATCACTTCTAAACCTTAATCAAGTGTTAGTAATTCACATGTAATAGTTAGCTTAATTATGGCCTTTATGTTTGTTATTTAGCCTTAAGCTTATGTAGAAGGCCCATGAGCTTAGGCTTAGGCCCAATAAGAAAAGGATGGGAACTAGGAGTGTTGCCCTAGCTTCCCACCTATAAATACTCATGTATAACCCTCACTTGAGGGTTGGTTGTTCAAGTTATTCTCTTCATTACACTATACGCCTAACCAACATAGTATTTCGTGTGTGTGTGTGTGTGAATCTTGTTCAATCGCCTCTCTATCTCTTTCTATATTGCTTGTGTTGTAAAACTAGTGACCTTACATCCTCACAAGTATTCA
This sequence comes from Chrysanthemum makinoi, assembly GCA_910596185.1. Lineage (NCBI taxonomy): Eukaryota > Viridiplantae > Streptophyta > Magnoliopsida > Asterales > Asteraceae > Chrysanthemum > Chrysanthemum makinoi. The sequence goes on from OU343219.1 coordinate 35,023,642, forward strand.
TATCAACAGAAGTTTGTTGAGATAATGGCACCTGTATTTTCTCATGGAAGGCATGACGCTGCGTTTGGCATATGATTTAGGTGGCTTTCCTGCTTTACATACAAGGTTAACTTCCAATTTTATTTCATGTACATCGTACACCATTCAAATGAGTAATAAGTAAAAATAGCCTTTTGTAGTCAGTCTTCTGGTAATATTTCTGCAATGAGGTTGTTGCTTGACTTCAACTCATGTGACCTTAAGAAATTACCTATAGATGACAAAATATGGGATCAAACACTTAGTGGAGCAATTAGTACTAATTATAGATTAGATAGGTCATCTAGCAGTTGAGAAACATCTTGAATTGCTCTAATCATACTAGAAAATTAGTTAGGCTAAATTCGAGTTGGCAGTTTAATGTGTCTCATTATGTGGCACCAGTCTGATACCATGTGTCCTCCAAAAATTGAAATACGTTCTATTTTGGCCGTTTTCAACGTGAACATGCAGCATAAGCTTCAATTTAAGTTTCATTTACAACTTATATTGAATTTTTGTTTTTACCACAACTCATTAGTTTGAGTCTTGAATTTGATTTTGGTTAGCGTGAATCATTCGATTAACACATATCAAGGCACAATTTTGACAGTTAACCAATAGTCAAACATTTATATTCAACTATATATGGGCCAAAGTGGTATCTTTTTCCCTCACATTAAGTTTTCTTTAGAATTTAAGCAACTTATTTATTAAATATGTGCATGACTTATATTCGGTGAGTTAAAATGATGAATTTATGTTTAATAGTAAGCACCACATCTTGAACAAACAATACCTTTTAGTTGTTTCAAACATATTCCAAACTTGACATAATCGTGTATTACCTATTACAATTCTATTTGCAGGCACTACAAGAACTTCATTAATTGTAACTGTTGGCCCATCTCCATGGCATCGTGAGTAAACTGCAAGTACTGTATTGTTTGGAAAAAGGGTATGCAACCAGGCTTATTTTCTTTGTTTTGGTAGTCGTTTTTTTCAGTTTAATACATTTATTAAAAATTTACATCAAAATGTTTTGGTTTAGGTACTTGCATGATGTTTGTCAACCGCCTGTTGTACACCACAACTTAAAGTCAAAAAATATTCTTTTCGACAATGAGCTCAACGCACGTGTATCAGATTGTGGTTTGGCTCCATTACTACCATCTAGCAACATTAGCCAGGTAACCCAATTCATTATCTTGCAGGCCTACATAGTTAATTTGTTTTACATATAGTCAAATGGCTGTTGACATAATTGTTTTTTTTTATCAGTTGCAAAGTTCAGGATATGGTGCCTCTGAACTTAAGTTAGGAAGTAATACTCACCAAAGCGACTTGTATAGCTTTGTAGTCATCATGTTAGAACTTATCCTTTGGTGAAAAGCCTTTGACACGTTATTATTTACTTTAACATTAACTTTATTATTATTAATATTATTCTATTTTTCTTGATAATTTGTTTAATTATATAGCTCAAAGTCACGTGGGAGCAATATCTGGTGAGATGGGCAAATTTCGTCTACATGATATAGAAGAGTTGTGGGTATGGTTGATCCCTCTATCGTGCGCCATTTCATCAAAGGCTTTATCTCGGTTTTAGAATCTTGTAATATTTCTCTTTGTGTTCAGGTTAGTGGTGTGTTAACTCATTTTCAAGATTGCTTTTCCAAACTCATTTCCTAATCGTTTTTTTCATAGCACGAGCAGGAGTTTAGGCGGCAATGTCAGAAATCGTGCAAAGTCTCCTGCATTTGATCCAAATAAATCTTTAAAGAACATCTACAAACGCAATACAATCAAATAAAGATCTCTGTCTTGAGCATTGTGAGTTTGTGGTGCCTATCAATGGACAACTTTCAACGTTGTTTGGAATCTCAACATCAAGCTTTTCGTGTTAGTAACTAAATCTTTTAGTTTAGACATATGAATTCAGTTTATTAGTTATGGGTTCAATTTGTTTGTTTAGTGTTTTGTGGTGGTTTGTGAATAGTAGTATATTCATTAATATTTTTAGATTGGAATTAATGTTAGCAGCTTTCTCAAATTACTGCTAAATGTACAATAAGAATTTTAGTTAAATCTTTAAAATGAGTGTTGTGTTTATTATAGATGATTTATCCCAATCTCTTCAAAACACAAGTCACCACGTCCTACGCCAACTGAGTTAAAGGGTACGACAAAAAGCATGAGTAGGACGTGGTGACTTAAGTATCCAAAAATAACACATCTAATGCACCCTTTTTAGCAGTTCAACACATGTCTAGCAGAAAGAACAATTTATTGGTTCAATTCATTAAAAAAGAAAAGTTTATATGCCATCGACGCAAATCCATTCAACCCACAAACAACTTCCTGTAGTTCAGATTCAGATTGATGAAAGAATCCGGAGCTCAGCTTGAACTCTTGAGCTATGTCAAAACAAATTTCTCCACTTTTCACTCCGATAACATAGTTGCAAACAGGGGTTCTTGAAAAGTATAATCGAAATTAGCATAACGTTAGTTAAAATAAGTTATTCATAATGTGCAAATGCCACCTCCATAAAAACCTATGGGCACAATGGAGAGACTTTGTGGAATAATGAGCAAATGCCATACAGTTTGCTTCTTGCACTGCCATGACACTAATTTGTTGCCAAGAAATTGGCATCCACCTATTATAGATTTTCTATCCAGCTAGCTCGGCATAGTCACTATCGAGTAAGTAACCGATCTAGAGGAGAATCTCTGGAGTACCCCAATCGAGTAGGAAATGCTTTAAGATATATGAAAATCTTTTTCACGGTGAGTCAAGTGAGAAACCTTGGGAGTAACTTGAAACCTTGCACGAGGCATATCTGCGAACATGATATGCAGTGCGGATGATGTAAGATACATCAAAGAACCAATCATAGACCTGTACATGTGCACAACAACAGCTTCACCACTATTTTACTTCATAAGTAGATGTGTAGTCTTGTCTGCGGGGATCTGGATGACTTTGCATCAGTGAACTTGAACTTCCTTAGTATCTCAGCCACATATTTATCTTGATTAATGAAAATACCATTTGGCTTCTGTAGTACTTGAAGTCCCAAAAAGAATGTGAGTTCACACATAGAACTCATCTGAAATTCTTCTTTCATCAGTTTCTCAAATTCTTTGCACATCTCTATCTTGGTAGACCCAAAAATGATATCATCAACATACACTTGAACAAGCAAGATATCATTCTTGTCTTTCTTGATGAATAAAGTTTGATCCACTCTCCTATGAAACCCATTAGTAAGAAGATAAGTGGTTAAGGTTTCATACCATTTCCTTGGTGCCTGATGCAAGCCATACAAAGCTTTAACTACCCTTTATACTTTGTTAGGATATTCAGGGTCTTCAAAGCCTGGAGGTTGTGAGACATAAACCTCCTCATCAATCTGCCCATATAGAAAAGCACTATTCACATCCATTTGATAGACCTTAAAGCCCATAAAGGATGCATAAGCTAAAAATAGCCTGATTGCTTAAATTCGTGCAACTGGGGCAAACACTTCTTCATAGTCAATACCCTCCTCTTGAGTGTATCCTTGAGCCACAAGCCTAGCTTTTTTTTCTGATAACAATTCCTCTTTCATCTTTCTTGTTTCTGAACACCCATTTAGTACCTATTACCTTCTTTCCAGAAGGCAAATCACAAAGCACCCAAACCTTTTGAAGCTTAAATTGGAGAAACTCTTCTTGCATTTCTTCCACCCAACTTTCATCTTCAAGTGTCTTGTAGACATTCTTTGGCTCCATTTGGGACATAAAACACATAAAGAGACATTCATTCTTGCCTTCATGAATCTTAGACTCATATATTTTACTAATGAATCCATGGACATCGAGGCTGACTTAGTTTGTCTTCTAGTCTACGTTGAATAGACATCCCCAATCACATTTTCAAGAGGATGTGATTTATGAATAGAAGTATGGGGATTCTGAGGAACTACAATCTCACTTGGCATATTTGAGATTTCAAAATCATTGACTTGAGCTTCCTCAATGCTGGAGTTGTGATTCATGGAATCCAAAATCTACTTGGCTTATGAGCACTTCATGATTGAACCAAGAGAGACATTAGAGTCATATCATCATCGATTCTCATATATCATCAATGACTTGGACAAACATAACATCATTATGCCAAGAATTGCTGTCAACACTAAGTTCCTAAGTAGCCTTGGTCCAGATTGGGAGAAGTGTGTTATTTTCATCTGTCAAGCTAAAAATCTTGATCATGCTACATACGGATTGTTTATGCGACTATTTGAAACCTCATCAAGAAGTTGACAAAGAAAGGGATATCCATGGACTCCGGCTCCACGTCACTTCGGATAATCAACAACTTGCTTTGTGGGCTCAAACTAGTTATCCTCCTCAAACCGCTCCTCAACCAACTGCAACAATTACACCATATGATCCGTCACACCAACAATCTCAACAAACTCAATTGGTTCGATACAACAACAACAATGATCAAGCACTCTACAGTGAAGCTAATGAGGATTCTGATGCTCTTGATGCATTGCAACAAGGATTTGTTATGATTTCTAAAGCTTTTAGTCGTTATACAAACAAATCCAACAATCTCATCCATTCCTCATCAAATACAAGGAATCAGGCTGTTGTGAACAATGGACGTGTTGAAGTTCAGAATCGTGGTATTGCTCGTCAGATGGGAGGTGGTCAAGGGTTTAATGCTATGGGAAGGAATAACTTGGGTGCTCCACAACAACATAGAGTTCAAGTGGTAGAAACGGGAATGCTGAGAATGGGATGAATGGTCTTGATGCTACAAGCTGCAATGAGGAGGTCACCTGGCTAATGCATGCCCAAAGCCGAGGACTAGAGGCAGTGCTTATCATAAGGAGGCTTTACTTTTAGGTCTTAAGGATGAAGCTGGTGGAACTCTCACAAACAAAGAGCAGAGATTTATGGCAGATACAGACTCAGATGATGATATGGGGGACTTGCAGGCTAATGCAGCAGTGATGTTGATGGCTAATATGCATGAGCTCCACATGAGTGACACAGGCCCAGTGTATGACACTGAGGCTTGTCTCAGGTACCCAAACAAACCATATTCATCACTGATCTAATATCTCAGCCAACATCTGAATTCGACGAGGCTCAGACTGTTCAACATGAGTCATCTACATCTCATTCTAATGATTCTCAACTAGACCCAGTAGTTACATTTGACGATCCAGATGACCTCATGGTTACCTTTGATACTCAAATTGACTCCGTGGTTATACTTGAGGATCTGAACAATGATCATGTTGTGACTCACGTTGAACATGCTGAACCTTTGCCTTATCCAGATGTTGAACTCTTACTTAAAGACCAACAATCCGAGTGGATGAATGTCGTTACCTTTGAATCAACAATTAAAAAGTAACAATGCACATTAACCGGGATATTGAATGCTTAAGCGGCAACTCAATTTTTCAAAACTCAAGAAAACCGTGAACAAGGTTTTGAAGCCGCTTTTGCTAAATCACACCAAAACGAAAAATCGTTAGAACGACAGAGATCGTGATCTAGTAAGCATCCAAGAATGCTTGTTGACTCAAATAGAACAACCGCAACATGAACATAAAAACAACTTAACGCTCTTACTTTGGAAAATCAAAAACCAAGTCTCAGTTGTTTACTTGTCAAAAACGATTCTGTGAGTACAAAAAGCATTCAACTAAACGAATAGATGACTATCTTGATGAAATTGTTGATTTACAAAACAAAATCAAAGAGTTTAGAAATATTGTTTATAAACATGGTGAATCAATCACAACGATTCAAAAGTTTACTTTTAAACCAAATCGAGAAGGATATGCACGAATCTTGCTAATTACACCTAAGTTTTCCCATAGAGCATTCAAACCAAATCACGAAGTTTAGTGCGAACATCGAATTGATGATTCTATTATGAGTGTTGTTGAATATAATCGTCAAGAGGAATTAGATCTGCGAGGCGAGTCGGTTAAAATGGAAAAGGTTGTTTATAACAAACCATTTAACTATTCCGTTACTTTTGTTAAACAAAAGGATTCTTCTAACACACCTCTTTCAAGTCTTCAAATGCTAATTCCCAAACCAATACTACACAAGTTAATGGTCCTTTACCTTTACTCGGTGAAGTAAAACAATTCCTCGAAAATCGTCAAATTCTTCGATATTTGACATTTGTGGGTGTGTATAAGTTGAACATATATCAAAATATGTGATTTCATGGGAACTTGGAGTAATGAAAATAGTTTTGAGAAAGCGAAACATCGATTTCAAATACCAAACGCAAAAAGAAAATGTTAAGAAAAGATGTTGATCGACTCTTGGAATTTTGTATACGTGCTGACATCAATAATCTTGTGTTATTGCATTCATTTCATCTACATTTGATTATATCTCTGCTGAACCTTGATTCTGGAAAATATTGAGTATCTGATAATGTGTCAAATCCAAACTTTAAAAGTTGAAAATGAACGATTGTCAAACGAGTTGTCAAATGCTAAACGTCGTCTTCAATGGTGTCAAAAAGATTGTCAAAATCGTGAACTTGCTCTACAAAACAAAATCAATCGTTGCAAACAAAACCGTTAATACAAAATTTGAGCAAATGGATGATGAAAAAGCGTATTTGAAGAGTCAAATCTCAAAATATGAACAAGAAATTTCAAACATTAAAAAGAACCATGGTGTCATATCGATTTACTCAAAAAGACTCGTGCTAAAGCGTCAAAAGATCTTGATGATCATATTGCATATTCCAAAGATGTTTTACGACGAAATGGACTCACTCGAAATGAAAATCTTAATTTGTTACACACTATCCATGATCTTAAAGAGGGTGGTGAAACTTAAGAAAGATAGGGATAGTAACATAGTAATATCTGCACTCAAACAGATTCAAAATGACTCTAGAACATCTAATGGTAGAATATCTAATGGCAAAACACAAGAAACTAACGTGCTTCCCTCTACTGACAGAGGAATAATTGCATCTTTTCCCAACGACTACACTTCACAGCCTAGGAGCAATACAAAGAAGAATAGGAAGTCGCATCGTAAGAAAAGAACAATAAAGAATGCTAAAGTAGAAGAACACCCTAGGACTTTGAATAAGACTCGTGTTGCCCACTTTAGATATGCGTCGGCAAATGTAATAGAAAAGTGATGTAAAAATCTTGAACCTTTAAGTACTTTTGATGTTAATAGAAGCTTCTTGTGTTATATGTCGTAAAAGTATGCTTTCTTATTGTCATGATAAATGTGTTGCTAAAACTATCTTGTATCGATTACGGAATCTAAGAAGCGGAATACCTCTAGGCACTCCATCTAAGTTTGTGCTTGGTAAACCGCCCTCTTTAGATTCTAAGAAATGCATTGATGTCCCTGTAGCTCAATTATCACCTCCAAGGAACTTAGTATCACCTAGTGAATTCACTAAGACTAAAGCAAAGACAAGTTGGAGATGGTAGAAATGGATACATAATACACTAGGATTTAAATGGATGCCTAAAATAATTGATGTGGTATTTCTACCATAGCGCTTGAGCCTCTATCTTTTGGGTTCAACATCTACTTCTATTCCATCGTAGTCGTGCGTATTGTATTGCGGTGTACTGATCATCCTTTGGATTGTTGATAGCGGATGTTCCGACACATGACGAGCAATCTCAAACTGTTATCAAACATTGTTGCAAAGTTCATTGGCCTTTAGATTCGGGAATGATCACTTAGCGGCTATCATGGGCTACGGAGATTACATCAACGGCAACATGAAATGCAAGGTTTATTATGTTGAAGGCCTCGGTCACAATCTCTTTTTTGATGGGTCGGTTCTGGTGATGGAGATTTGGAAGTCGCTTTTAGGGAGAAAACTTGTTTCATTCGTGATCTACAAGGAGCGATCTTATATGCAGCTTTCGAAATTTAAGTCTCTATACTATCTCCATGCAAGACATGATTGCTTCATCTCCCATCTGTCTACTTTCAAAGGCAACATCAACAAAATCTTGGCTATGACACCGTCGTCTCTCACATTTAAACTTTCAAACCATAACCAACCTTGCTCGATACAAACTAGTGGAAGGTCTCCCGAGATTCCGATATTCTAAATATCACTTATGCTCAGCGTGTGAACAAGGGAAAAGCACTAGTGCTCATTTCCTTCAAAGGTGGAACCACGCTCTCAGCATGTGCTTCATCTCTTTCACATGGATTTGTGTGGCCGATCGGCTTTCAAAAATCAATAACGGCGCTACATCTTGGTAATTGTTGATGACTACTCACGATGGACTTGGTCTACTTTCGGTAAAGATCAAGCTCCAAATGATCATCAACTTTCTCACGAAAATTCAAGTTCAGCTCGAACACGGTCCGACAAATCGAACGAGACAGGAACTGAATTTGTGAACCAAACCTTCGGAATTTTATGAGAAAGTGGAATTGAGCATCAATTATGCGTACACCGTACAAAACGGAGTTGTTGAAAGAGCAAATGCACGTTATTGAGTAGAGCGGCAAGAAGGCACGTATCAAGCTGCATGCTACACTCAAAATCGATCAATGATTAAAAAACGCCATAACAAAACACCTTTTGAGCTTATCCACAACAGAAAACCGAATCTCAAACACTTTCATGTCTTTGGATCCCTTTGCTATCCGAATAATGATCGTGATGATTTTGGAAAGCTCAAAGCCAAAGCTGACATTGGAGTCTTTATTGGATATTGTGAGAATTCAAAAGGTTACCGGATCGGGATCATCGTACAAAGAAGGTTATGGAAGCGATTCATGCTAATTTTGACGAGCTTACGGAAACTTCGATCATAATAGCTTAGAACCCGGTCACAACCGCTTAAACTTCCCTCAAACCCCATCATCAGCTGAACCTAGTTTACGCTAACTTCCGTAAAATGGAACACTCTTTTGCTCCTCTGTTTAGTGATGATATTGATGAACATGCTTACGGGTGTATCCAATGTTTCCATTTACTCAACGATAACAATCAAATACGATACACCTACCACAACAACTCGTTGAAGAAGCACCACAGTTGACTCTACAACAACGGTGAACAAACCGCATCCAACGACGCTAAACTAGTGATGATGTTCGAACAATGAAGTACCCCACATGCATTTTTGATCCAAATGCATTCTTCAACGGTTCTAATGAAGCGCCACATCCGATGTTGCGGAATCATCAACAAGCCATTTGAATCCTCCAAATCTGCACAATGTATACCAACATCAACCCTCCACACATTGTTGGACTAAAGACCATCCTCTTGAAAATATTGTGGCAACCCAAATAAACCAGTCATTACAAGACAATGTCTTCACTCCGACGATGAACATTGCATTTATGCACTCTTGTCTGCCAATCGAACCCAAAACATTAAGGATGCAATGACAAAAGACAGTTGGATTGAATCCATGCAAGAAGAACTCAATCATTCAAAGCGCTTGAAGTATGGGAACTGGTTGAAAGACTAACATGGGTCTACGTCATTGGTCTCAAATGGATTTGGAAAAATAAATTGGATGCTGAAGGGAACATTATCAGAAACAAGTCACGTCTGGTGGCTAAGGGTTATAGATAGGAAGAGGGTATTGACATTGAAGAATCATTCGCTCCCGTTGCTTGTCTTGAGGCTGTTCGGATATTTCTAGCGTTCGCGGCTCACATGAACATCACGGTCTTTCAAATGGATGTCAAAACTGCCTTTCTGAATGGTCAACTGAAGGAAATGGTCAATGTCAGCCAGCTAGAAGGATTCGTCGATCCAGAGTACCCGAACCATGTCTACAAACTGAAAAACACTCTATATGGTCTCAAACAAGCTCCTCGGGCGTGGTACGATAAGTTATCATCCTTCCTCATTGCCAATAATTTCACCAAAGGTTCGGTTGACCCAAATCTTTTCATACAATATCACGGGGCACATATCTTAATTGTTCAAATTTACGTGGATGACATCATTTTTGGGTCAACACATAAAAAGTACTCAATCGCTTTTGCAAAACAGATGAAACAACATTTTGAAATGTCCATGATGGGTAAACTTACGTTCTTTCTAGGACTGCAAGTTCATCAATCACCTCGTGGTATTTTCTGGAGTCAGTCCAAATATGCCCTTGAAATTTTAAACAAACACAGAATGCAAAACTGTGACACCTATGCCACACCAATGGCACATACCAAGAAACTAGACGTTGATTTGCATGGGAAATGGTAGACCCTACCAAATACCGAGTATTATTGGGTCTCATGTATCTAACAGCAAGTCGGCATAACATTGTGTTTGCCGTATATCTTTTGCTCCGTTATCAATGAGACCAATCGAAACCCACCTCTCACGAGGCTAAAAGAATCCTCCGATACATCAAGGGACCATTAACAGGGATCCGGTATCCGAAGATTACGGTTTTGAACTAATAGCTTTTCGGATGGTGATCACGCGGGTTGCTTAGATTCTCGGAAAAGTACTTGGGAGCTTTAAAATTTCTTGGTGTTAAACTGTGTCATGGCAATCGAAGAAGCGGATTGTACATCTCTGTCATCACGAAGCAGAATATGTAGCCATGTCCTCGTGTTGTGCTCAAGTCATTTGGATGAGAACACAACTCAAAGACTACTGTTACGTATTGGACGAATCCCGTATGCTGCGACAATGAAGTGCTATTGCGATCTGCAACTCTGCGTCCAACATTCAAAGTTTAAGCACATCGATCTTGATATCATTTCATCAAGAACCGTGGAATAGGGTACCGTTGAATTATACTTTATGGTGCGAATACCAATTGGCAGATCTTCTCACCAAAGCCTTAGCTCACTAGGTTTAATGAGTAGTCCACCAAATTGGTATCGGTGTTTTGACTCAAAAGCTGGATGAACTGTTAAAACATTCTTAAAAACAGTCAAACACCAAAACCTCTTTTGTAAATATTTTCAAAAAAAACAAAATACAAAAATGTAAAATCTGATAAAACCAACAAAAATATTCTTCAATCTAAATTCCTTGTAACATTGTATGTACAAATCTTCGTCAACACTTAACTATTTCAAAATTCATTATTTTATCCGTCAAGTGTTAAGGGGGAGAACGTAAATATTTTTAGGTTTCATAAAACCTTGTACTTGCATGTTACCTTATCTTATTGTATCTTTAATTGGGAGATCATATTTACGGTTTCTTGACACTCCTCGGACTTAAATTTATTAAATTTCATTATTTCTTAAGTCGGGGGTAGTATCAAGTTTTCTTTCCAAATATCTTTCGTTTGGTAACAAAATGGAAGTTATGGGTTGGATGAAAAAGGTTAAAATTTGGAGAGGACTAATGTAAAAGCTCAAACCTTTTTAAACAAAATATCTCTTCCACATTAACTCATCTCATTTAATTTCCCAACTACCCAATCTTACGCCTAAGAATCATCATACAAATATGTGTTTCTGATCCTCATTTTGTAAGTGTTCTTAGGTTCTTAACATGATTCTAAACAAGGATTTTAAATCGTTTCAAAAACCAATGGTTAGATTTTCATCTATGTTTGATTTTATGTTCTCGCATAAAGCGTATGAACACATAATCAAGTGTGTGTGTTTGTGGGCAAAATGGTAGTGTCAAAACGTTTGCTTAATCATAATAATACCATTTTCATCATCAATACTCACCCAGAAACTCTAATTGATTGAATTTGAAATTTAGGGTTTATGCGTAAGTTTGGGGATTTTCAAATGTAAATGTTTTTGGTTAAAAACTGATCGTTTGATGTTGTTTATAAGTTGAATTGACCATATCTATGCTTGGAATTTACCCAGAAACACTAATTGCATGTACATTGAAAGTTAGGGTTTACATTCTTGGTATTTGGGTATTTTTTGATTAAGCTTAGATTTTGATGTTAAAACTTGGATAGAACAACTCATTGGAAGCTTAGACTTACCAAAACAAGTTTAGTGCAATTCCTATGGCTAGAACAATTCTGCGTAAAAATTAAGCTTTAGGGTTTTAAGTTTACTCGTAACATGTTTTTTGCGCATAACTACTTGAATGTATATTCCATGATTAGAACTGAAAAGGAATGAACATAGATGATGATATTAGTGTTGCGATGTATTTATTTCAGGTTTCTACTGGCGTGAATAACTCGAATCAAGGTTACTTGAACATCTACGCATAAGGATCACCTTCGGTAGCATGTTATCGCGTAAGGAAATCTTACGTAGCGTTTACAGCGTAAGGTTGTACATTGGGGACTCACGCGTATCCATGAAGGATATGTGTAAAAATAACCATTACGCATAAGGTTCACTCTTATAGTAAAGCCATACGCATAAGGTTCCATATCGCTAGCGTAAAGCTTTATGCCTAAGGCACTCTTTTCCTACGCGTAATATTTCTTACGCGTAAGACTAGCTCCTACGCATAAGCCTACTCTTACGCGTATGACCAAGTTCTGTTAACGCATAAACATAGTACTTTACGCCTAAGTCTAATTAACCAAAATTTTGAATTGTTACGCATGCAACCTTGCAAATAAATAAATCATAACGCCACGAAACCAAAATGTCACTAATGAGCTTAAATGTTTAATATGTTGTGAAAAATAAGTGAAAACTTGGACTTTAAAACTCAAAGTTAATCAACTCACGAAATCTATCACGACGTCTTTGGACTATTGGACTAACAAGTGACATTGGACTCGTAACAATCATCGACATATTACATTCAATAAATAGACAATAAAATCAACTGTTGACTAACGTAATGTCTCTCGATATGTTGGTTCTTATGGCTAAATATCTTCGGATCACGACATGGACACTCAAATGCAGAATGTGGATGCATAAGCGTTCTCCAGCAAGAAAGACATCTTCCCTAATGGCTATTCGATGAATATTGGAAAGAACAACCTTAGAGTTGACTTTGATACTTTCACACATCGAGTCCTCTTGTTTAAATCTTGTGGACAATCACGAAGAATCATCCTTATCGAACATGCTCAACTTCACCTTTCTGATCTTGGATATCTACATTCAACAATTACGGCATACAATGAGAAAGATCAAAGGTCAAAATCTTGTGACAGTGACTCTCAATCACAAACAAGTCACCATCACACCAGGCGGACTTGCGGGCTATTCTTCTCATACCTGTCATCGAGCCAACCGAATACAATGCTACACCAATTGAAGAGGTGGTTTTACAATTCATAGTCGACATTGGCTATGGCGAAGTTCAGGGGTAATCACCAGCATTCATCCAGGGATCTTAAGAATATTCCCGACTAGAGAACCCTACATCATGATTGCAAAATCGGTTTACGGGCGTGATAGTGGTCATGAGCATCCCAAGCTCATGGAACTACAGATCTTCTGGGCTTTGGTCAACATTAAACATATTGAAGTTGAAGCTCTGATATGGGACAACATGATGTCTTTCCTCAAAAAGCTAGGCACCAAGATCCCATACATCAGATATACAAAACTGTTGATCCAAAGAGCTCTTGGGTATAATCGCGATATTCCATTGAGACTCGATGACCCCAACAATCACTACATGTTGTATGAGCCTACACTCACAGTCAGATTCAAGGACTCTACAACAAAGAAACAAGGTGCAGTGTTGCCAGATCACCTTCGTGATGGTCAAACAACTCTATTCTTACAAAGGTATCGGTAAATTTGTTGAAGATAACAAAGTTGGATTTCTTGATGAAAAGTCTTACGGTACACGAGAATACCGAACGAAGGCGCGAGAGAGTGTTACAAGCACTGAAAGTCAAAGAAAATTTCCTAAGAGGAAACCTGGACACAAAAGGAAAGTTCCCTCAAAGGAAGCTGTCCCTATCCCCAAACCTGCACCACAACGAAAGTTAATGGATGAAGACTTCGGAGGATACTGGCCGTGAAGAGATCATCTACTGGTGCTAAAGATGAGACTCAAACAGTCACAAAGCCTCCAAGTCCCAAGGGTGATAAAGGGAAGACACATGTGCTTGAACATGAAGAAGCTTCGGATGAAGAGCAATTTGATGAGGAGAGATTATGGAAGTAGCTAAAGAATCTGGCTCAAGCATCTTGCACGAATTCCAAAGGATCAAATGCATGGCCTCGAGGGTCAGTGGTGGTGTTCAATCACACCAATTCACGATGGTTAATCAACCCGATAAGGGAGGCTGGCATCACTCTTTTGCAACAACAAAGGCAGCTTGAGGACACTACTCGGATATGACTTTGAGGGACGGATATGGAGAAAGGCTGAGAAAGCTACAGTTGATGATGTCAAAGTGATGAAGCGGCCAAGTTTGAAAAGTTTTGAAGACCTTGACTATGACAATTTTCTTCTAGAGCAGTCCAACTCGCTCCAAGGAACAAACTTAGAGCGGCGAAGGACCCATAGTTACCTCATGTCTCATCATCCTCGGACTCATCCTCAATCCACACCTCCACAATCAAAGGCACAACAAAGTCAACATCCAAATCCGTGTGAAGAAACCCATCGACTCTTGGATATCTGGGCTAAAACCAAGATTGTCAAGGCATCAATGGTCGGGAAGAAAGATGTGACCTACAAAAGTCGAATAAACTAGGTAGCAGCATCAATGCGCTACATGACGAGATGAAAAGATGTAGGGTGAATCACGTTAGAAGATGATGCAGCGTGGCGTCGAGGAAATGAATGAAATGATTAGGAACTATACTCACAAGTTCCTACTCGACATTGTTCAGTGACAAAAGAGATGTTTAGCGAGAAAAATATATCCAGAATCATTAGGAATTAGAAATTCCAGGTATTAAAGAGTCGGTCACCTCAAGTATATGTAATCGTTAGAAAGCTCGTAGTCATAGTACTTTTATGTTAAGTAGTATTAAGTTTAGTAACACCGTGAGGACGGGAGGGTCTTTACCCATGTATGCGATCCACAGCGTAGGTGGCGTTTGTTTGTAAGAAACTATGAATACCCTCTACCTCCCAAGGTAGAAGATTGGAGCTTCAATACCATTTTTCTTTGTTTCACATAGTTCCCAACTATCTTCCTTTCTCTCACTAGAACTTTCTCTCTCTAAACTCAAGTTAACGCCTCATATGATTATGGTTTAATGTGTTTGTGAAATCTTATATCTAACAATTGGTATGAGCGAGGTTTGATCACCCATCTTTCATGCTTTTTGTTTTGGTGGATTTCATAAGGTTTTTGGGGTATTAAAGGTTAAGGAGAGTTTGATTCAATTGGACAAATTCTAGTGTTAAAGTTTGAATTTTTCTTGTACTTTTGTATTTAGGATCATCATATGTGTTTATGTTTTGAATTGGAAGGCTTAAATCATTGTGGTTTGGTTGTTTTTAATTGATAAAGTGGTTATTTTCAAGTTTATGCGAAGCGAGTTGTGTCTCGAATAGCTTTTCTTCAAGCGAGTTGCTTTGTTATTGGATGCAGTTGGTACATGCGACTTGGCTGTTTAGCGAGTTGATTTTTATGCGACTTGGGTTCTAAGCGAGTTGTTTCTTTAAGCGACTTGATATCCAAAGCGACTTAGCTATTGCTTGAGTTGTAAAGCTAGCGAGTTAAATTAAGCGACTTGGTGTTCAAGCGTGTTGATTGTGTTGCGAGTTGATACTAAAGCGAGTAGGCTATTTAGCGACTTGACTCATTAAGCGTGTTGACAGGTGTTGCGAGTTGATGCTAATGCGACTTGGCTATTTAGCGAGTTGATTGATTAAGCGAGTTGGAAATTAAGCGAGTTGTGTGGTTAGATACTTGTTCATTTAGGCTTGTTACTTCTTAGTGATACATTCTTACAGTTGTTCTTTTGGTTTAGTAAAATCCGTAAAGAATCAATTTCGGTTTAATCAAAATTGTAAAATCCGTAGAACTTGTAATCATGGCAAACATCGTTCTACTATTGTCTCTTCCGTAGGCTGAGGACGTTCAAGCAGCGAGGGTTAGATATCGTCCACCTAATGCAGAACCGACTTCACTCTTGGGCTCAAAGAATCGATTATACTCGTCTTGGAAAGGAAAATGGGGATCAACATTCTCAAATCGATTGATGAAGGACCGTTATCGGGTGGAGACTACTAGAGACATAATTTATCACAGTGAAGATGGTACATTGATTTGGAATGGAGCGGACCAAAGATGTAGATGAGCTCAATGATAAGGAGAAGAAGAGATTCGATGCGGATATAAGGGCTTCTAACATCATATTGCAAGGTCTTCCAAAAGACATATACAAGCTTATCAACCACAACACTAAAGCAAAGGCTATATGGGATAATGTCAAGATGCTTCTCAGGTTGAATTAACGGTTGAAGACATAGAATCTCAATTATATGAAGAATTTGAGCATTTCAAGATGAAACAGGATGAGTGTCTATGAATACTATGTGAGATTTCATAAGCTTGTGAATGACATGAGGAACATCAGAATGACCATGCCTAACATTAGATTGAATTCAAGTTTGTAAACAACATGAATCTCGAATGGCACAAGTTTGTCACATCTGTGAAGCTCACTAAAGGACTAAAGAACACAAACTATGAGCAAGCTGTACCTTTCTTCTCGGAATGAAAGACATGCTAAGTTTGAAAAAGGATTCTTGATCAGTTCAAAACTAACGAGGGAGAGACAAGCTCATCAAATGATTCAACTGCTTTCTACTCAAACATTGGAATTACCACCAAAGCATCTCAAGTTATACCCATAGGTGATGGCAATCACGCTTCCCGATCCAAGATTCAAACAAAATGATGCGTCATGCCCGTGGGACACTTCATTACTCAATTGGTCCTTATGGTTTAAACAAAACTTGACTCTCGGTCCACATACCAACCGTCTTTACACCAATAATAAATCGAGCTGCTTCCAATCTTCACAATCATGCTCTAGTCGGAGATGGGAAAGTCATGGTGCAGACGATTCAAGAAAGCAGTGAATGCGAACAAGGAAGAGGTGGAGTGGGTAGAGAATATGTGGCAAATCGAATAGGGAAGAAATGGAAATCAAGGACAATGTGGAAGAGAAACTAGAAGGGGACTTGAATAGTTTTACCAATTAAAACTTCCTTTTAATCTATTTAGATCGACTTATGTCAATCTATTTGGATGTGTGTGTTGGATGTTGATAAACAAGCATGTAAAGGTAAGTAATGAAAAGATAAGAGTAAGAAGCACAAAACCACAATACAAGTATTTATAGTGGTTCGGCTACAAGGTCACCTTCCTTGCCCTACTCCACTCCCTTAGTCACCTACTCGAGTTAAGTAATCACTACACCAATCTCCTTATGGCGGAGAAGCCTTCTGGCATTAAAGCAACCTTTTTATGGTACAAGCTAAATAGAGTTCTTTCACACCAAGGCGGACCACACCTAGCAGAATCGCCTACCCTTTATATGGTGCTAGGCTAACCAACGAGTTCTTTCACACCTTAGGAGAACTAATCCTATCACAACGTCGCCTACCCTTTATAAGGTACTAGGCTAAGTACCTAGTTCTTTCACACCTTAGGTGAACTACACCTTTACAACGTCTCCTACCCTTTATTAGGTACTAGGCTAAGCACCTAGTTCCATTGCAATGGAGGAACTACTACCACAGTACACCAACGACTAATCCCAAAGGAGATCTACTCCTTTACAACATCATCAAGGATATCAATATCCTTGGATCTAAACTAGTCTATCTTGTACATTGAAACACACCATATCGAATGTACATCTAAGGAACCTTTCACTAATGCCTTTGACTAGATCTACAAGACACCTTTCACTAATGTCTTGTGTCTTCACTTCTAAGCACCTTGCACTAATGCTTCTTAGTCTTGATTTCCAAGCACCTACTACAAGTGCTTTATCCTATAGATGATAGATACCCTTCACTAATATCTTCGTCTTGACTCTTTAAGACATCTTTCACTAATGTCTTCAACACTACACTTCTTTGGAGAAAGAAAGGAATCATCAACAAGAAGACTTCAGTAGCCTTGATGATGAGGAAGCATGGCAACTCATGGACTTGAGCTTGCTCGACTTCAAAGGTGGTGATCTTGCCTTTAAGAGGAACCTAAAAGATTACACAAAAACAATGAAGAAATGGCTCACTATTTATAGAGGAAAAAAATAGATCTCTTGGATCTAAGGTTAGTGAGATTTAACTCAGGGGAGAAAGTATATTGAGAAAGTATATTGAGAGGGGGTTAGAAACAATGAAGAAATGGCTCACTATTTATAGAGGAAAAAAATCTACTGTTCCCCGGGATCCCTACCACAAGGGATCCGGCTAGCACAAAGCTAGGAATCCGTGGTCCGCTCCTCTTTGCCCATGGGTATTTTTGGTTATGGGTCATGGGTCATGGGTTATGGGTTGATTCATGGTTATCTTTCTAGATACAATGTATCTTAAGGATACAATGAACTTGGTTAAGTGGTATATATAAAACCATGGGTTATGGGTCAAAACCATTTGCTAGTATTTACCCATTTAGTATATACTTGTATTTACCCATTTTAGCATACACTTAGTTTTTATCCATTTTAGTATACTTAGTTTAAGTATATGTTTAACCCAATATATAAACACTAGTTGTTGTACATATGTATCTAAATCATAAAATCACTTAGACTTGTTTTTAGTGTTTTGTGACAACAATTGTGTTAGAAAACTATTAACTCAAACTATTTACGTACTCTATTTGTTTCGTTAAAATGATTTTACGTTTGTGATCGACAAAACATTAGAAGATCGTAAAATATAAATAGCGTTTTTCACGGCTTATTTGTATTAACAATCTCCCCCCTTTTTGTTGATGACAAAACATAAAATTATTTTAAGGAAAAATAAAATAAGTAAAAAGTTTGAATTTATACAAGCCCTCTCTCCCCTTTTGTCAGAAACAAAAAGTGTTTGAAAGAAGGCAACACATTGTTTTTAAGAAAAACATGTGAAAGAAAAAGAAAAAAAATATAGAGAGCAAATAGCAGGGAAAGGATCTAGATCTTTACTCCCCATGGCCGAGTCCATCCCTAAAATGGGGCGTCAAGAAAGTAATACTAATCTAGTTTGTTTTTGCAAATAAGTTTGTAAAA
>OU343219.1:35042883-35361203 GCA_910596185.1 Chrysanthemum makinoi
AAATAGTTGTACGAGGCGATTAAGACAGAACTATGCTTAATTTTTGTAACATTAATTGAACAAAGCATGTGATTGTGTCAGCTCCTCAAAAGATTCTTGAGCCTATTTTGGAGAAAGAATTAAAGTTTCCAAACTGGAAATTTTTGAAAGACTCCAATAACGTGGATATGATCAATATTTTAACACTTAGTGGGTAAAGCAGATTCAAAAGAATAAAATAAAAGTATAAGGTGTTGCAACATAAGATGTTCTATCTCAGATTGCTTGAACAACAAACCAACACATTTATAAGGATCTTTCATCAATGCCTAACAAATAATTTAAGTCCATAGCAATGGGCTTAGTGATGAGTTTTAGGCATGTTTTGGCTTCATGGACTTAATATATGTATAATTAATATACATATATATATATACATATATATATACACATATATATATATATATATATATATATATATATAT
Organism: Chrysanthemum makinoi; assembly: GCA_910596185.1. Lineage (NCBI taxonomy): Eukaryota > Viridiplantae > Streptophyta > Magnoliopsida > Asterales > Asteraceae > Chrysanthemum > Chrysanthemum makinoi. The sequence continues at coordinate 35,043,348 of OU343219.1, forward strand.
ATATATATATATATATATATATATATATATATATATATCTATATATATATATATATATATATATATCTATATATATATATATATATATATATATATATATATATATATATATATATATATATATATATATATATATATATATATATATATATATATTCAATGGTCAAAAGATGGGCCTTGGGCTTTGGGCTCTTGGGGTCTATTTGAGAAAATATGGAATTAATTTTTATTAATATATATATATATATATATATTCAATGGTCAAAAGATGGGCCTTGGGCTTTGGGCTCTTGGGGTCTATTTGAGAAAATATGGAATTAATTTTTATTAATCCAAAATTAGGTTTTATTGTGATTATTCATTAATAGTTGCAACGTTTACTTTTTTGGCTGTTGTACACATAGTGACTTTTTGAAGAGTTGCAACTGTTGGAGACACCCCTTCATGCAGTATACATACAGCATCATAATCAATCATGAAGCATCAATCCAAATTCGTCAGATTCAAGATTTATTCTTGATTTGGGGTGAAGCATGTCTTGCTGCAAACACAGTGCTAAATAAAATTCCTCGTAAGAAGAGTGACAAATCTCCATATCAGCTGTGGAAAGGGAAGCAACCTTCTTATAAAGGATGAAAGTGTGAGGTTGTTTGGAAAAGGTTTTACCAAAAGAACCAAACTTGGAAAAAAAAATAGTTGATTGTGTTTATCTTGGTCCAACAAAGAATAGTGCTGCTTATAGGTTCCTGGTTTACAAATCCAATGTAGAGGACATAAGCAACAGCACAATTATAGAATCTGTTGAAGCAAAATTTCTCAGAATACCTTTCCTTATAAGGATAAAGAGAAATAAATATCAATCCAAGGAAAAGAGTATTAGATGATCAATTATCTCAAGATCAAAGAGACAACAATTCCGAGGTTCCACAAGAGAATGATGAACCTAAAAGAAGTAAGCGTGCAAAAGTCTCTAAAGACTTTGGACCTGATTATATGACCTATATTGAGAATGAAGAACCACAAACATATAAGGCTGCTATGGAATCATCAGAAGCACCTTATTGTTAAGAGGCTATTCAAATGCTAGTTGCTCTCTTATGTTAATAATTCAATATATATATTTGTGCAATATTCAATATCCGTTTAAAGGCCACGATTCTAAATATTGATAAAATAGTTGTACGAGGCGATGAAGATAGAACTATGCTTATTTTGTGTAACATTAATTGAACAAAGCATGTGATTGTGTCAGCTCCTCAAAAGATTCTTGAGCCTATTTTGGAGAAAGAATTAAAGTTTTCAAACTGGAAACTTTTGAAAGACTCCAATAACGTGGATAGGATCAATATTCTAACACTTAGTGGGTAAAGAAGATTCAAAAGATCAAAATACAAGTATAAGGTGTTGGAACATAAGAGGTTTTATCCCACATTACTTGAACAAGATCCCAACACATCTTTATAAGCACCTTCCACTGATGTCTAACAAATAATTGAAGTCCATATTAATGGGCTTAATGATGGGTTTTAGGAGTGTTTTGAAGTCCATACATACATACATACATACATACATACATACTTATATATATATATTTTCATAATGTCATGTCATATTTCCATGTCATCATTCTATTTACGTGGCATTTTTTTTTATTTTTTTAAATGACATGTGGAGGCATGCCACATAAAATGCCACTTGGCATCCCATAATGCCATGTCATATTTTCATGTCATCATTCTATTTACGTGGCATTTTTTTTATTTTTTTAAATGACATGTGGCATTTTAATTAATATATGTATAAATTTTTTTTATAAATTTTAAAATTAGTTTTTGTTTTTGTTATTTTTTAATTTTAAAATTCTTTTATTAAAAAGAAGACATTTGTTGGAGTTGAACTTGGGTCATTCATGATTTTTGTAAACAACTTACCACTAGAATAAATTGTTTTTTGATTTATATCTTTCAAATCAATACAAATAAGGAGATGATAAAAAAAATCCTGCAATTTGTATTTTAGGAATGTATATTATGAAGATAACAATTAAAAAAAATTATGATATATATTACTTACAAGATAATTATACCATATATATTTTTAACCTATTTTTTTGTGTATAAATACACCCTATTATATTATTCCTAAACATAAGAATCCCTAAAAAGTTTAATCGACTTCTTAGTTTACAGGTGAATAATCCCTAATTTTTTTTTCGATTTATCAGTTGAACAAGTTTTTTTTATCGACTTATAAGTGTAAAAAGTTTTGTAGTTTTTTTAGTTTTATTTTGTTATCAGATATCTAATATTGCTTTTACTATGTTAACAGATATCTGATACAAAGTTATAATGATCCTTGCGCTATACTATCCTTATATAATGTCTATTTAAATTAATATATCTTGGCCCATAATTTTGTAAATTGACTGATTGTTTGTTTTTGTGTTGATGGTCAGGGATTGGGCATATATCACACTCGGAAAAGGTATACTTTATAGTGCTTTAAAAGCTCTAATTATATCAATGTGTGCATTTTTTCGAGTTTCTGTAGTTTGTGATGTATGAACTTATGTACTACTATGTTTGTTATGGTCGGATCGCCACATTCATTTGTCATGATTCAAAACAAAATAAACTCTGATGCTTGATATGTTGTCACCAAGAATTAAAGGGATGCAAGCTGTTCTGAGAAGCTTTCAGTTGCTTCTAAATCACAGAATGTTTTCCTATGTCGTGTCCCTTATTCCATGCCTGATCTTCTTTCTTCATCTTATGAGTTGTTCCAAGGAATGTTACATGCTGATTAGATATTCCCCTTTTGTCTGAGAATATAAATAGATATAGATGTTTGCACATTTGTTATCCATATAAGATACTGATATGATTGAAAGCTTATAAGGCTCCTCCTATATAGAGGGGACTACGGATTTTTGACTAAACTATGTGCTCCGTTAAATTTTGCATCTTCTATGGAGATTTGAAGACGAGTAAATTGTGATTTTTTTTGTAAAACTCGTGCTGTTAAAAGTGTTGCCACGACAGAAGCTATCAGCAACGAACATGGAAAAAACAACACTAAGAATAATTTATCAAAAGGCAGAGATTTTATCAACTCAATAATTCGAAGTTTGAGATACGAATTCAATCTTTTAATCGTACATTGATTTCTTTCGATGTTATAATTATATATTAGTGTAATTTAATAATTTTGAGAGTTATAATAGCATTATATGTTAATTTAAGTTTTGAATTCTACCTGCTATATTAGTATTAATTATGTTGTTGGGAATTTTTCTATTGATCTTATAGGATTAATAAGTATTGACTTTATGATAACCAGTGATATGTAAATCTCAATTTTATATAAGTATTAAATAGAAATTTTCTTTGTTTTTTAAAATTTATTATGACATCTTACCAAGGTGTATTTTGATCTTAGGATGGAACAAAAGCAGATTTTTAGTAGTTCAGTATTCAATCAAATACCTCCCCTGTCTGCAAATCATTAGTGGTTTGTTGCTCAGAACCTCAAAGTCGAAGACGAGGAGTACCAAATATTTTACAATGTACATAGTCCGCTTTCCCATTATCGATGTCGAATCCCTGAGTTGCTTGGGAAGCGTATCCGTGGGTGTTTCTTTGGTTGGGTGGTTCTCTCTAAACATCCACACAACGTCATGTGGTCTCTTTGGAACCCCGTTACATCCATATCCCACCTTTGATTCATAAACAATCAGATTCCGATGATGATGATAATATACAATCTTTTTGTTTGTCTTCCGCGCCTGATGATCCCAAATCAATTCTTCTAATGACAATTTCCATAAAACCAATTTTTGTGTTTTGTAGACTATACCCTAAAAGAAAGAAATTAAGTTGGACTGAAATGTCATACGCCAAAGAGGTCACTAGAGTAACTGGTGGCAATGATATTCTGGATTGTCGCTATTTTGATATGCTAGACATGATGGTCTGCGCATTAAAGTACAAGCTGTTGAAAATATAAAGGTTAGTGAACTTACCACATTTCCTAGACATTTATGATTTATCGATGTCGTCCGATATGATGAGATGCATACTGCTGATATCATCCTTACTGGCTACTGTCCACGTTGTTGTTGTGGCCACGTCATTTTCAATAGTTGATGTTTCATCTTCTTTTGCGGTTGGTGACCCGGGAATGAAGAGAGATGGGTTGAGAGTAGCATTTGAAGCTTGGAACTTTTGTAATGAAGTTGGGATCGAAGCACCTTTGATGGGTATTCCTCGAGCCGCTGATTGCTTTGATATATCTTCAAGTACGCTATTTTTGGTTATTAAAACTGTTATTCTTTCCTTTAAAATAAGTAGTTTGAAATAAGCAATATCGAAGAGCTTAGTGTTAAAAGTAGTTTGGATTGACATTCTTAAAACTGTTTATCTTCTCTATCAAAATGTAATAAGTAGATAAACAAGTTTAATTGGTGGTCTTAAATACAGCTAAAACCGTATCTGCTTATTTTGCACATCTGCCGATTCGATCTAGGTACGCCTACCTTTATCGTCCAAATCTATTAGGATTTCTCATTTTGTTGCCTGTATGTTTACATGTTGGTGACACTTTTCGAATACCAACTGCTCAACACGCTGACTGCGATGTTCGTGAAAGGAGAATTCTTCCAATGTGCACAGCTGGTAGATAATCTAAACACATATCATGTTGGAAAATTTAGTGCAGTTGTGGGATTAGTTCACACCTTGTAATGGGTTAGGAGGTACGGAGTGTACACCCATAAGGTCCATGAACACCCTGACTCTTGTAGTGGTTTGTATTGGTAGTGCTAGTAGAAAGTACTGCTTGTGGAAAGTACTGCTTGTGGTTTCCACTGATAAGCAGTGTTTCCACTGAAGCTTGTGGATTTCACTGAAGCAGTGTATCCACTGATAGCACTATAAAAGTACTGATGAAAGTACTGCTTGTAACGGTTTTGACCTATTCAAGTGGCAGTTTCAACTGCTTAATGACCACGTTTAATTGGTCATGTAACCACTAACGGCTATAATGGGGATAATTATGAGGCTATTAATGGGCCGATTAATACTCATAATTCCATTTGATTAGCTTAGAGTAAACTCCTATAAATAGGAGATCTGATTATGCATGAATGACACATAAAAAACGATTAACACTTATAAGCGCAAGGGTTATTGAATTGTGCCTAATTCTATAACTACATTTGGTCTTATCCCAAGTAGATATTCGTGTAACCCATGCATTAGGGTCGAATAGTTTACTTTGGAAAGTGATCACACGATTCCAAGTGATATCCGGTAACCACCTAGTGGTATTTGTTTCTGCTGAATTGTTACTTGTTTCTACTGACATTGATTATCTTACCCTGTTCTGGAAGTCACACCACCAACAATCAAAGTAAACTATTTGTGATAATCAATGGATGCTGCTGCAATGAAACACATGGCTTCAAACTTTGCCAAGCTTGATAAGTTTGAAGGGGTGGACTTTAGGAGGTGGCAGAAGAAGATGCACTTCTTGCTGTCAAGCATGAGTGTGGTGTATGTGCTAACCACTCCTATTCCAGATGATGGTGATGATGCTACTGTGGAGCAGATCAGGAGGAGGAGCAAATGGGAGAATGATGACTACATATGCAGAGGTCTTATTCTCAATGGTATGTCTGATTCTCTGTTTGATATTTATCAGAACTTTGAATCTTCCAAAGAACTGTGGGACTCCTTGGATGCCAAATATATGGCTGAGGATGCATCAAGTAAGAAGTTCCTTGTAAGTAATTTCACCAATTACAAAATGACTGATTCAAGACCAGTTATGGAATACTTGGGAGGTTTACACAACACAATATGAACATGGATGAGGCCATTAAAGTCTCATGTGTCATTGACAAACTCCCTCCTTCTTGGAAAGATTTCAAGCATACCTTGAAACATAAGAAGGAGGAATTAACTCTGGTTGAGTTGGGCAGTCATCTGCGCATTGAGGAATCTCTCAAGATGCAGGATAATGATAAGCCAAAGAGTAGCAATGCTATTGGTGCATCTGTTGTCAATATGGTAGAGCATAACAACTCCACCAGGTACAATGACAACAAAGGCAAACGCAAATATCATGATAACACAAGGGCAAATCCAAACAAGAAGGCAACACCTACTTGTTGGAAATGTGGCAAAACTGGTCACATTAAAAGGGACTGCAAGGGTGTTAAAGTTGGTGGTAAAGCCAATGGATCAGGCAATAATGGTTCAGGGAGTGGTGGTTCTTCCAACTCACTGAAAGGTTAGAATATGGTTAATAAGTCTTTTCAGATTTATTATGTTACATATGTATCTGAATCTCATTATGTGCAGGATGATGATGTTGCGTGGTGGGTTGACTCTGGTGCAACAGTTCATGTGTGCAAAGATAGAAGCTGGTTCAAGACTTATGAGTCACTGAATGATGGTTCTATTCTTCACATGGGAAATGAGTCAACAACATTGGTGCATGGTCGTGGTTGTGTAGACCTTAGGTTTAGTTCTGGAAAGATTGTAACTTTGTTTAATGTTATTCATGTTCCTGATATAAGGAAAAACTTGGTTTCAAGTAGTGTTTTGAATAATCATGGATATAAACAAGTTATTGAGTCTGATAAATTTGTGCTTTCTAAACATGGTGTTTTTATTGGTTTTGGTTATTTATGTAATCAAATGTTCAGGCTTAATATTGTCACTGATAGTGTTATTTCAGCTTTTGTGATCACCACTGACCTGACTGACTCTACCCTATGGCATGCAAGACTTGGCCATGTACACTATAAAAGAATGCAAGATATGTCTAAGAATGGGTTGATCCCAGCTTTTGACATGGACACTAAAAAGTGTAAAACTTGCATGTTGACCAAGATTACCAAGAAACCTTTTCAGGGTGTTAGTTGTGAGACTAATCTCTTGGAGCTTATTCACAGTGATCTGTGTGATTTTCATGCCACTCCCTCTTTGGGGAACGAGAAGTACTTTGTGACATTTATTGATGATGCTTCTAGGTTTTTTTATGTTTATTTGTTACATTCCAAGGATGAAGCATTAGATAAATTCAAAGTGTTTAAAACCGAAGTTGAACTACAACTTGGGTCTATGATCAAAAGATTAAGGACTGATAGGGGAGGTGAGTACATGGATACTCTGTATTTTCAGTCTGTTGGTATAATCCATGAAACGACTGCCCCTTATACTCCTCAGCAAAATGGTATTTTTGAAAGGAAAAACAGGGTGCTGAAAGAGATGGTTAATTCCATGTTGTCCTATTCAGGACTGAGTCAAGGGTTCTGGGGTAAAGCTATGTTAACAGCTTGCTATTTATTAGATAGGGTTCCCAACAAAAGGAACAAGGTTACCCCTTATGAACTCTGGACTAAAAGGAAATCCAACCTGAACTATCTCAAGGTTTGGGGTTGTAGGGCTGTTGTAAGACTCCCTGATCCAAAGTTGAAAACCTTGGGTGAAAGAGGCATTGATTGCATCTTTGTTGGATATGCTGAGCATTCCAAGGCTTTTAGATTCTATGTTATTGAACCTAATGAATATGTTTCTGTTAACTCAATAATTGAATCAAGGGATGCAAACTTTGATGAGAATAGATTCTCATCAGTCCCTAAACCAATTTAGAGGATTCCTAATGGAACTCATGACACTGGTGTATCAGAGGTCCCTGATGATGAACCATCAGTGGTCCCTGATGAGGTTGTGGTTCAACAACCTGAACCTATGCTCAGGAAGAGCAAAAGGGTCAGGACTCCAAAGTCATTTGGACCTGAGTTTCAACTATACTTAGTTGAAGGAACCAGGGATGAGGTCTCAGACCAATACTCCTATTGCTTCATTGTTGAGGATGATCCCAAGACATTTGAAGAGGCAATGAAGTCCCAGGATATTGCTTTCTGGAAAGAAGCAATCAATGATGAGATGGATTCCATCATGGGCAACAACACTTGGGTGTTGGTTGATCTACCACCTGGTTGCAAACCTTTGGGTTGCAAATGGATTTTCAAAAGGAAAATGAAGGTAGATGGAACTATTGAAAAGTTCAAGGCTAGACTAGTCATTTAGGGCTTTAAACAAAAGTCAGGGATAGACTACTTTGATACTTATGCCCCTGTGGCTCGTATCAGTACCATAAGACTGCTGATTGCTATGGCATCTATTCACAATCTGATTATTCATCAGATGGATGTGAAAACAGCTTTCTTGAATGGTGAACTGGAAGAGGAGGTTTATATGAACCAACCTCAGGGCTTCATCATGCCTGGCAATGAAAACAAGGTGTGTAAACTGATTAAGTCTCTTTATGGACTAAAGCAGGCACCTAAGAAATGGCATCAAAAATTTGATGAAGTGGTTTTGTCTAGTGGTTATGTTCTTAACCAAGCTGACAAATGTGTATATAGCAAATTTGATGAATCTGGTAAAGGAGTCATCATTTGTCTATATGTTGATGACATGTTGATTTTTGGCATTGACCAAAATCAGGTTGACCTGACAAAGGAATTTTTGTCATCAAGGTTCTCCATGAAAGACATGGGGGAGGCTGATGTTATCCTTGGTATAAGGATTAAACATGAAAGTAAATGAATTTCTATATCTCAGTCTCATTATATTGAAGGTAAAGCTAGGAAATTCAATTACTTTTATTGTACTCCAGTGAGTACACCTATGGATACTTGTGAGAAGCTGATGCCTAATCATGGCAAGGCTGTATCTCAACTTGAGTATTCTAGGGTAATTGGCTGCCTGATGTATGCCATGACTTGTACAAGGCCTGATATTGGTTTTGCAGTGGGAAAATTGAGCAGGTATAATAGTAATCCTAGTGCTCATCACGGCAAGCAGTTCAAGAATACTTGAAGTATTTGAAGAGAACTATGGATTATAGTCTCTCATATACTGGTTACCCATCAGTGTTGGAAGGATACATTGATGCAAGTTGGATCAGTAACACTGAAGACAATTCGTCTACTAGTGGCTGGGTATTCCTACTTGGTGGAGGTGCAATTTCTTGGGCATCCAAGAAGCAAACTTGCATCACCAGCTCAACAATGGAATCTGAATTTGTGGCTTTAGCAGCTGCTGGTAAAGAAGCTGAATGGTTGAAAAACTTGCTTCTTGAGATTCCATTGTGGCCTAAACCTATAGCACCTATTTCTATCCGGTGTGATAGTGCTGCTACATTGGCTAAGGCTTATAGCCAGATGTACAATGGTAAGTCTAGACACTTAGGTGTCAAGCATAGCATGATTCGTGAGCTTATCATGAATGGGGTGGTATCTATAGAGTTTGTTAGATCTCAACAGAACTTAGCTGATCACTTGACCAAGGGTTTGGCTAGAGACTTGGTTATAAAGTCTGCTAAAGGGATGGGTTTAAGTCCAACTTAGTCACTGAATGCTAGGACACCCAACTCCCTCCTAAAGAAACTTGAGAGCTGAGTTCAATGTGGAAAGCTGAACATTCAGTGGACTGGAGCACATGTTTTATTTACATCCCAAGGTTGTGCTCAGAACCTGCTGAAAGGAGGATGAAGTCTTTACTTCTTAATGGTTAATTTTCTTTGAAAAAGTGCTAGGCAGGAGCATGAATAAAGAGGAACCACCTATGTAAATGTTGAAGTTTTGCCGCTTTAGGAAGCTTTGGACTTTTAGCTTTTACAACATTTATGAATTTGGATATGGACACATGGCTTGTATAGTGTCAGGAGCTTTTAAGTGTTTGAAAACTTGTGTGTATTTTATCTTCAGGTATTCAAATGGGTTGAAGGGTTCAATTCTTAGAACACCCTGATTCTAGAATATTTGAACGTGTAATTTACTAAGATGGAAATTCAATCCTCAGGACATTTTCGTTTATGCACATGTTTTGCTTGATGTTTATTTTTTCATGCAAAGGAAGTGAACTAAATTTGGGGAGGATTGTAGGAAAATTTAGTGCACTTGTGGGATTAGTTCACACCTTGTAATGGGTTAGGAGGTACGGAGTGTACACCCATAAGGTCCATGAACACCCTGACTCTTGTAGTAGTTTGTATTGGTAGTGCTAGTAGAAAGTACTACTTGTGGAAAGTACTGCTTGTGGAAAGTACTGCTTGTGGTTTCCACTGATAAGCAGTGTTTCCACTGAAGCTTGTGGATTCTACTGAAGCAGGGTATCCACTGATAGCACTATAAAAGTACTGATGAAAGTACTGCTTGTAACGGTTTTGACCTATTCAAGTGGCAGTTTCAACTGCTTAATGACCACGTTTAATTGGTCATGTAACCACTAACGGCTATAATGGGGATAATTATGAGGCTATTAATGGGCCGATTAATACTCATAATTCCATTTGATTAGCTTAGAGTAAACTCCTATAAATAGGAGATCTGATTATGCATGAATGACACAGAAAATGATTAACACTTATAAGCGCAAGGGTTATTGAATTGTGCCTAATTCTATAACTACATTTGGTCTTATCCCAAGTAGATATTCGTGTAACCCAGGCATTAGGGTCGAATAGTTTACTTTGGAAAGTGATCACACGATTCCAAGTGATATCCGGTAACCACCTAGTGGTATTTGTTTCTGCTGAATTGTTACTTGTTTCTACTGACATTGATTATCTTACCCTGTTCTGGGAGTCACACCACCAACATATCACGCTGGAGGAATTGGTTTGTACTACTTATCTTTTTATAGTAAATAATGGTTAGATTCTCAATCACACCCATTTGGCGGTTTTACCAATTTTGTAATCCTTCAAATTTTTCCACATTGTTTTATTTCTTATAACCACGATTGTTAGTAGACATAATCTAGACTGCACAATAACTTTGAATGCTCACAATTCCATCTCTATCTACTGGTTATTTTATCTGCACAATATCAGCCTACTCTTATTTAATATTCTTTGTATTTTTTAGAGGTACTTGGCCGGATAAATTTGCTGAAGTAGGAGGCGTCATGTATTGCAGAGAATGTTACTCTTAGTCACACTGAGAATACCAAGATAATTGCGGCAAAATACTTGGCTATGATGGCACCCAATGTAGTAAGCTTGGAGAAGATTAAGAAGTTTACGGTGTTTAATGCTTTTGGATACAGAATCATACTTCCAGAATACACTCCGGGTATATGGTTGGCTACCCTTTGCACTTGAAAATTTTGGCTTTTGACATAATATGATTCATTGAAAAGAATTGACATCTATTTTATTGTTCTATAATGTAATTTAAATAGTCAACGAATCAAATTTCCTGATCCTACCTCCTCAACCTTCTCCTCTCGAAAGAGTTGTTGTGAAACCACTTGTGGGCCCACCAACTACCTCCCGCCGTACTTTGAGAAAAGTAAACTCTACAAAGTTTTTCTCGATAGCGTCTCTTCAAGAATACACAGATAGCTTTTCTCAAGAAAATCTTGTCGAAAGTGGCATGCTTGCTACCATTTACAGAGCCGAGCTTCCAAACGGAAAGGTAACATCTTTTATATGTAATGTCATCGAAAATCAAATTATATAGTTTTTTCAATACAGTCAAAATGGGTCAGGTCGAATTTGACCACAAACACATTTCTTTCCACGTTCTTAGCTAGATTTTTTACCCATTTCATATAAAGCATAACTGAGTTTGACCATATGACCATATATATATAATATAAGTAAATGGGTTGCAATTCTCACTCGTAACAAAAAGTGATGTCAGTTTCATATTTATGATGTTTTCTGTTCTAATATCCTTAGCAACTAGCGATCAAGAAACTTGATGATGCAACGTCTCAAAAATGGAATGATGAGCGTTTTATAGAGTTGGTGTCAAATGTGTCAATGCTTCGAAATGAAAACATTGTCGCACTTGAAGGATACTGTCTTGAACATGGACAAAGACTTTTTGTTTATGAGTTGCAGAAAAGGCTACCCGTTACGTGCAACTTCTTACTCTAGGATTATATTTAGTTTCTTCTGGTGGAGAAAAGCTTAATTGAGACATTTCCTTCTTACAAGTGCATGTAATTATCTGTGTATATGATTCTCTTTGGTTAGCAAAACTATCAAATAATCAATCAGTAAAATATGATCACATAAATAGCTATTAGGTTTATCTATGACTTAAAAAGTTATATTGTTAGAATCTCTCATTATAACACTGTAAATAGCTACATCTGCTAACATTCTCCTATTTGCTGCACATAGAAGAAAAAAAAAGTAAGATAGTGGTCCCAAAATATTTAGTCAACTTTATGGAGGATAAGTTTCGGTTACTTCAATTTTTGTAGGAAAAATTGTGAATATATAAAGTTAGATGAAGTAACAAGCTCGCGCTCCATCAATATGTGGTATATGAAGTGTGGCTTTTTTGGCTTGGTTAGCATTTGATTTCATTTCCATTTGTTATTTTCGCGATGCAACTGTTTGTTATTTTCGTCATTGCATCGTTCATTTGATTGTAGGATGAAGAAGAATGAACAAAGATGCACAGTAAATGTAGGAGACGCTGAGATTGCTATAGCCCATGGCAAATGGCTCATTACAGGTAAAGAAAAACTTTGGTAGTGTTTGCGGTAAATACTATAATAAATTAAACAAGGTTGTTTTTTGATAGGCTTATTATGCCTGGCTAATTTATCTTATGATACTTTTTAAAATTGTTCAGGTTATATGAGTTCCAAAATGCTCGCCCAATGTTGCGTACATTCATTTGCAGCCACATGGATTCTTCATCTCCTCGCCAATGGTGGATATTCCTCCAAGCTCAACAAACTATTCATTATTATGCAGCACAAGATTCAGTAGATGCCACTTTTGCTTCTTCGGGTAATTTATCTACATCCTAATAGTGGTTTAAAATGACCATTTTGTGTTGTTTTGAGTTGTTCTTATTTCATATGGTGAACGGAGCTGTGATTACAGGTAACCACGACCCTGATGGAACAACAGTGGTTGCTCTTAAGGTGGTCAAAAATGGTATTTATTTACATTTGCGTTTTGGTCATTTTACAAGCATAAGCTAATCCAAACACATTAACTTATAAAAATAAGCTGATTTAAGGCTAAAATGAACTCTTTTAAACCCATTGCTCTACCTATCCTTTTAATTCCAAAGTTTTTAAAATTGTTCAGGTTATATGAGTTCCAAAATGTCGCCCGATTGATGTTGGTACATTCATTTGCAGCCACATGGTGGATATTCCTCCAATACTGTTTTTATTTTGTTGTTACAGTCATATGCAAGTTGACAATAAAAAAAAAATCCATTATTGTCGGAGATAGGATGCAGTGTTCATAGTATATCTTAGCTATGGGTTGTGATATATCTAGATTTGTAACTTTTTTCTTATGTCTCGGAATCCAATCATGAGGAAAATTAGGCATATCTTTCTGAGATTGATGTTTGCTAATGAATGCAACGTCAAACAACTGAAAGCAATTAAAGAATAAACAGATATGGTTATAATTATTAGAGATGTCAACATGGTTATAATGAACAGTTTAGTAACATACTTTGGTGATGATTTTATAGGGGCATAATGTGGTGATTTGAACAAAGTTATGAAGCGCCAAGAATAACGATAGATGGTGTAACCGTTGCAAAATCCATTGAATTTAATGATAAGGTAAAGAATGTTGGCGCGAGTCCTGTGAACAGGTTGCTAATGCTACAATCGATGTAGCTGGTGATGGTAATGTTCAATAACGTATTGAGTTTTTATGTGATGTTTTGAAACTTCATTTTATTTTTTATTTTTTTAGGTACAACTTGTGCAACAGTTCTTACACGTCGCTATATTTTAGAGGGTTGCAAGTCGGTTGCATCGAAATGATACAGGTTAAAGCTATCTTTGTTGAATACTTATGGTCTTTTATGTGTAGTTCAATAAAGTCTTGATTTTTTTTGCACAATTTGATTATAATTGGTTTAAATGTCGCAGGTTTATCATTCGGTTTGTCCTCAATGAAATGTTTGTAAAATGAGTGTAGTAGAAAAATGTATGAATTTTGGCTCGATTAACACGTTTGACAAGACAAATGGAGCTGAATTGGTTGCTATTATTGTTTCTATTGTCAATCGTTTACAAGGCTCTGATTAGGTAGCCTTTAGAAGAAAAACTTCTGTCATATTCAGGACTTGATGCTGTGGTATTCATGCGAATTATCACCTTCAGGTAATTACGTTTTTTTTATAAGAATAGACTCACAGCAACAAAAGTGCAATTTGCACACTTATGGATGAAATCTTTGGTTTCTGATTCTTTAAGTTATATAGTGATCTATGTTCATTGAATGATAAAAGTACTTTCTTTCTGATTGCAGCTTAAAAGTATTTTGCATTGCGCGTTTTATTGGAACAATTTTGGATTTGGTCTTACACGTACCGGTTAAATGTACATAGCTAAATGCATATAGAACGAAAGTTTTCAACAAGGCAGATTAAGAGATTATGGAAACGTTGAATTAAGCCCGGCTGCTGTAGTCTTAAACTATGGCCAGGTAATGTATAACCAAAAGAAAGTAACTTGAGAAAAAGTCTCTAATCAGATAACATCAAGTTTAATGTTGGGTAGCCTTTAATTGTAGTCTAAATACTCCTAAGCTTAAAGAACTGAATATCAAAGGATTGGTGTTTTATAGGTATTGTTTAGATAACTTATTTTCAGCAGCCTTTAATTTGTCACCATCTGCAGGGTATGCTTGGTTTCATATTATCTCAACATATAGAAATTGTATTCTTTTATATTAATTTCATGTCAAATTAAATAATCCTCTGTTGGAATCACTCCTAAACCTTAATCAAGTGTTAGTAATTCACATGTAATAGTTAGCTTAATTATGGCCTTTATGTTTGTTATTTAGCCTTAAGCTTATGTAGAAGGTCCATGAGCTTAGGCTTAGCCCAATAAGAAAAAGGATGGGAAATAGGAGTGTTGCCCTAGCTTCCCTCCTATAAATACTCTTGTATAACCCTCATTGAGGGTTGGGGTTCAAGTTATTCTTCATTACACTCTACGCCTAACCAACATAGTATTTCATGTGTGTGTGTGTGAATCTTGTTCAATGCTTATATCTCTTTCTATATTGCTTGTGTTGTAAAACTAGTGACCTCACAATGGTATCAATCGCCAAATAGTTGGGTGAACGTATTGTTTCTTGAAGTGGGTTTTGGTCCTACGCGTAGAATGTACGCTTCGTGTTTGATACTTTGTGTTGCTTAAAAACTCATTTTTTTCACTTTTTAATCCAAGATTCTTGTACTTTCAACGTTTTAAGGTGTTAAAATAACTGTTTTTGGCAAAAAGTTTCAAACTTTACACGTGGATTTACGTTTTTTAAGCTTTTTTTTGTTCGAGAGTTTCATCCTACGCGTAACAGTTTTACACGTTTTGGTTCATCAAGCTTGATACTTTTGTGTTCTTTTGGTGATATTGAAGCAATCTCATCACAAAAATCTGGTTTAGAAACATTTTTGGGCAAAATCACTTTTACGAGTAAAGCTACGCGTATGAAAACCCTAGTTCTACGCGTAACTTTATCCTTGGTTTGATCTTCAGTTTCGTGGTTTACTCCGTGTTTTTCTTGCTTGGATAAGCCTGAAAATACATCGACTTTGGATATCTTTTGCCCTGTGATAGTGTAAAAGATCACTTGGGATAAAACCCTAAAATTACGCATAAGCATTTAGCTTACGCGTAAGATTCATCTTACGCGTAAGCCTAGTCTTACGCATAAGGTAATCCTACGCCTAAGTTTCTACGCCTAACTTTGTGTCTACGCATAACTTTAGCGTATTTTCCCTACTTACGCGTAAGCTAAAACCTACGCGTAACTCTTGATTGTTACGCGTAACTTTGTGTGTTTTACACATAAGTGGTACTTGGTTTATTGTGATTTCTACGCCTAAGGATACTTCATCAACAAAGGTTCATTCGACTACAAAGATCCATTTTTAAAACACAAGTTTTCAACATGTCACAACCACCATACTCTAGCTATTTCCCTTACACTTATCCTCAACAATAACAACAACAAAAACTAAGTCCCCAACATCAACAATGGAATCATCAACAAGCAATTTATCAACAACAATTTAATCAACAACATACTCCACAACTTGCAGCAATTCCACAACCTCTTATGCCTCAACCACCAACAAGTCTTCAAGTACAACCTTACTCAAACGTATACAATCAATCCAGGAGTTTTATGAAGGAACCGGCATGGTTTGGCAAGATGTGTGAAGCCTTGAGTAGCCAACAATCAATTCATGAAGCTGGCTTACTTGATAGACCTCCAATGCTCACTCCCAGGAATTATGATCAATGGGTGATTCGGTTCTTTAGGTTTTGTGATCTAAAGAAGCCACATGGAAAGTTTTTAAAGAAGGTCATTATGGAAGGTCCATTTCAAATGCCTACTATTGTAACACCCGGAGATCCAGATGCTGTTCCACCAAGAGATGATGTCACCGAAATTGCAACTTTTGCACAACTGACGGGTGATCAACTTCTACACTTTGAAGCTGACGAACTTGCAATGCAATACATCCTTTTAGGACTACCAAATCCAATCCTTCGAAGTGTTGATTCTCAAAAAACTGCAAAAGCAATGTGGGAACAGATTCATCTTCTTATCCAAGGAACAACACTCAATCAGGAAGATATGGAATCCAAAATCTACTTGACTTATGAACACTTCATGATTGAACCAGGAGAGTCATTAGAATATTATCATCATCGCTTTTTAGACATCATTAATGATTTGGACAAACACAATATCATCATGCCACGAATTGCTGTCAACACAAAGTTCCTAAGTAGTCTTGGTCCATAATGGGAGAAGTATGTCATCTTTCTCCGTCAAGCTAAGGATATGCATCATGCTACCTACGGATTGTTGTACGACTATCTGAAGCCTCACCAAAAAGAAGTTGATAAGGAAAGAATTCTCCGTGGTCAAACCGTTTCACCATCACTTCCGGACAATCAACAACTTGCTTTGTGGGCTCAAACTAATATTCCTCCTCAACAAGCTCCTCAACCCGCCCCTCAAACAACTGCAACCAACAAACCTCCTGATCCGTCACAGCAACAACCTCAACAAAATAAATTGGTTCCTTACAACAACAACCCTGCCCAAGCTCTTTACAGTCAAGCTGATGAGGACTCCGATGCATTCGATGACTTGCAACAAGGATTTGTGATGATTGCTAAAGCATTTGGCCGTTATACAAACAAATCCAACAATCGCATTCGTTCCTCATCTAATACAAGAAATCGGCTGTTTGTGAACAATGGACGCCGTTGAAGTTCAAAATCGGGTTATGGTGGTCAAATGGGAGGTGGTCAAGGGTTCAATGCTATGGGAAGGAATAACATGGGTGCTCCGCAGCAGCAAAGGGCTCAATTGGTTGAACAGGGAATGCTCAGAATGGGTTAATGGTCTTCGATGCTATAACTGTAATGAGAAGGGTCATCTGGCTAATGCATGTCCTAAACCGATGACAAGAGGCAGTGCTTATTTCAAAGAGGCCTTGCTCTTGGCTCTTAAGGATGAAGCTGGTGGATCTCTTACCAACAAGGAACAGAGCTTTATGGCAGATGCAGATTCAGATGATGATATGGAGGACTTGCAGGCTAATGCAGCAGTGATGTTAATGGCACAAATGCAAGCTCTACACATGAGTGACACAGGCCCAATATATGTCACTAATGGCTTGTCTCAGGTGCCTAAACAAACCATTATCATTAATGAAATGATATCTCCAGCCAACATAACATTTCGACATCTCGACGGGATCAGAGTGTTCAACATGAGCCATCTACATCTCATTCCGACGATTTTCAACTAGACCCCGTAGTTACATTTGATGATCAAGATGACCTTATGGTTACTATTGATGATCAAGTTGACTCCGTGGTTATACTTGAGGATCTAAAAAATGACTATGTTGAGGCTCACTTGATAGACCTCCAATGCTCACTCCCAGGAATTATGATCAATGGGTGATTCGGTTCTTTAGGTTTTGTGATCTAAAGAAGCCACATGGAAAGTTTTTAAAGAAGGTCATTATGGAAGGTCCATTTCAAATGCCTACTATTGTAACACAGGATCCGGATCTTTGTTCCACGAGATGATGTCAAAGTACTTTTGCACACTGACGGTGATCAACTTCTACACTTTGAAGCTGACGAACTTGCATGCAATACATCCTTTAGGACTACCAAATCCAATCCTTAGTATTGATTCTCAAAAAGCAAAAGCAATGTGGGAACAGTTTATCTTCTTATCCAAGGAACAACACTGTCAGGGAAGATATGGAATCCAAAATCTACTTGACTTATGAACACTTCATGATTGAACCAGGGAAGTCATTAGAATATTATCATCATCGCTTTTTAGACATCATTAATGATTTGGACAAACACAATATCATCATGCCCGCAATTGCATCCTTACAAAGTTCCTAAGTAGTCTTGGTCCATAATGGGAGAAGTATGTCATCTTTCTCCGTCAAGCTAAGGATATGCATCATGCTACCTACGGATTGTTGTACGACTATCTGAAGCCTCACCAAAAAGAAGTTGATAAGGAAAGAATTCTCCGTGGTCAAACTGTTTCACCATCACTTGGACAATCAACAACTTGCTTTGTGGGCTCAAACTAATATTCCTCCTCAAGCTCCTCACAGCCCTGAACAACGCAACCAACAAACCTCACGATCCGTCACGGACAACAACCTCAACAAAATAAATTGGTTCCTTACAACAACAACCACCTTTAAGCTCTTTTGATCAAGTGAGGGACTCCGATGCATTCGATGACTTACTTACAAAAGGATTTGTGATGATTGCTAAAGCATTTGGCCGTTATACAAACAAATCCAACAATCGCATTCGTTCATCATCTAATACAAGAAATGGTACATTTGTGAACAATGGGCGTTGGTTAAAATGGGGTTATGGTCTTAGGTCAAATGGGAGGTGGTCAGGGTTCAAAATGCTATGGGAAGGAATAACATGGGTGCTCGCTGCTGCAAAAGGGCTCAATTGGTTGAACATGGGAATGTCCGAGAATGGGGTTAATGGTCTTGATGCTATAAGCTGTAATGAAGGGTCATACGGCTATGCATGTCCTAAACCGATGACAAAGGTGCTTATTTCAAAGAGGCCTTGCTCTTGGCTCTTAAGGATGAAGCTACTTTGGATCTCTTTTCCAACAAAGACGAGCTTTTATGGCGGTCACGGTCGAGATGATGATATAAGACTTGCAGGCTATCACGCAGTGATGTTAATGGCACAAATGCAAAAGCTCTACACCATGTATTACAGGCCCAATATATATGTCACTAATGGCTTGTCTCAGTGCACGAACAAACATTATCATTAATAAATGATCTCGCCAACATCTGCATTGACACCCAGATTGAAGTATTCCTTATGAAATCATTAATCATGATCAAGATACTATGAAGGATCAAGTTGACGTGGTTATACTTGAGGATCTAAAAAATGACTATGTTGAGGCTCACTTGATAGACCTCCAATGCTCACTCCCAGGAATTATGATCAATGGGTGATTCGGTTCTTTAGGTTTTGTGATCTAAAGAAGCCACATGGAAAGTTTTTAAAGAAGGTCATTATGGAAGGTCCATTTCAAATGCCTACTATTGTAACACCCGGAGATCCAGATGCTGTTCCACCAAGAGATGATGTCACAGAAATTGCAACTTTTGCTGCACA
Organism: Chrysanthemum makinoi; assembly: GCA_910596185.1. NCBI lineage: Eukaryota > Viridiplantae > Streptophyta > Magnoliopsida > Asterales > Asteraceae > Chrysanthemum > Chrysanthemum makinoi. Next base: position 35,063,102 of record OU343219.1, read on the forward strand.
ACGGGTGATCAACTTCTACACTTTGAAGCGACGAACTTGCAATGCAATACATCCTTTAGGACTACCAAATCCAATCCTTCGAAGTGTTGATCTCAAACAAAAAAAAGCAATGTGGGAACAGATTCATCTTCTTATCCAAGGAACAACACTCAATCAGGAAGATATGGAATCCAAAATCTACTTGACTTATGAACACTTCATGATTGAACCAGGAGAGTCATTAGAATCTTATCATCATCGCTTTTTAGACATCATTAATGATTTGGACAAACACAATATCATCATGCCACGAATTGCTGTCAACACAAAGTTCCTAAGTAGTCTTGGTCCAGAATGGGAGAAGTATGTCATCTTTCTCCGTCAAGCTAAGGATATGCATCATGCTACCTACGGATTGTTGTACGACTATCTGAAGCCTCACCAAAAAGAAGTTGATAAGGAAAGAATTCTCCGTGGTCAAACCGTTTCACCATCACTTCCGGACAATCAACAACTTGCTTTGTGGGCTCAAACTAATATTCCTCCTCAACAAGCTCCTCAACCCGCCCCTCAAACAACTACAACCAACAAACCTCCTGATCCGTCACAGCAACAACCTCAACAAAATAAATTGGTTCCTTACAACAACAACCCTGCCCAAGCTCTTTGATCAAGCTGATGAGGACTCCGATGCATTCGATGACTTGCAACAAGGATTTGTGATGATTGCTAAAGCATTTGGCCGTTATACAAACAAATCCAACAATCGCATTCGTTCTTCATCTAATACAAGAAATCAGGCTGTTGTGAACAATGGACGCGTTGAAGTTCAAAATCGGGGTTATGGTCGTCAAATGGGAGGTGGTCAAGGGTTCAATGCTATGGGAAGGAATAACATGGGTGCTCTGCAGCAGCAAAGGGCTCAATTGGTTGAACATGGGAATGCGGAATGGGGTTAATGGTCTTCGATGTTATAACTGTAATGAGAAGGGTCATCTGGCTAATGCGTGTCCTAAACCGAGGACAAGAGGCCTTGCTCTTGGCTCTTAAGGATGAAGCTGGTGGATCTCTTACCAACAAGGAACAGAGCTTTATGGCGGATGCAGATTCTGATGATGATATGGAGGACTTGCAGGCTAATGCAGCAGTGATGTTAATGGCACAAATGCAAGCTCTACACATGAGTGACACAGGCCCAGTATATGTCACTAATGGCTTGTCTCAGGTGCCTGAACAAACCATTATCATTAATGAAATGATATCTCCGCCAACATCTGCATTCGACACGGATCAGAGTGTTCAACATGAGCCATCTACATCTCATTCCGACGATTTTCAACTAGACCCCGTAGTTACATTTGATGATCAAGATGACCTTATGGTTACTATTGATGATCAAGTTGACTCCGTGGTTATACTTGAGGATCTAAAAAATGACTATGTTGAGGCTCACGTTGAACAAAATGATCCTATGGCGGATCCAGTTTTTGAGCTCCGGACCTTAGTTAAAGACCAACAATCCCGAGTGGAACATTATAATGCTGATAATATTCAACTAAAAGCTCAAAATGCCTTTGTTAACCAGGATAATGATTGCTTAATTCGACAAGTCGAATTTTTTAAAACTCAAGAAAAACGGGAAAAAGGTTTTGAAGTCGCGTTTGTAAATCTTATCAAAACAAAAAATATTTAGAACGACGGATATGTGATCTAGCCGCATCGAAGAATGCTTTGTTGTCTCAAATAGAACAACTAAAACATGAACATAAACACAACTTAGCGCTCTTACTTTGGAAAATGAAAAAACTAAAATTGAGTTGTTAACTTGTCAAAACAGTTCTCGAGTACAAAAAGCATTCCGCGAAATGAATAGATAACTATCTTGAAGAAATTGTCGACTTACAACACAAAATCAAAGAGTTTCAAAATGTCGTTTATAAACATGGTGAGTCAATCACAACTATTCAAAAGTTTACTTTAAACCAAATCCAAATGGATATGGACCAATTCTTGCTGATTACAAACCTAAGTTTTCAAAAGAGCATTCAAACCAAATCACTGAAGTTTACGTCTGAGAACATAGAATTGATGATTCGATTATGACTGTTGTTGAATATAATCGTCAAGAGGAATTGATGCAGATGGCGAGAGTCGGTCAAAATGGAAAATGTCATTTATAACAAACCATTTGACTATTCGAAGCCGTAACTTTTGTCAACAACAAGATAAGTCAAACCACACCTTTGGTTGTCACACGGTTTGAAGTTAATCCCCAACACTTGGTGCACAAATAAATGGTCCTTTACCTTCACTTAGTGAAGTAAAACTAAAGCGAAAATTGTCGTATTATCAAATATTTTGACACTTTCTTATCTGACATCAAACTTTTGGAACGGGCAATTGAATTTCATTCTGAAATAAAAGTTGACCATTTTATCTCGCCATTGGCAAGAGAACAACGAGAAATTTTTTAGACCAAAATTTTACCCCATGTCAAAATTTGACTGTGCACTATATTGGGAAAGGATTTTCACAAGGAACTTGGTCTCATGAAAACAGTTTTTCGAGAAAGCGAGAAACATCAATTTCAAATACTAAGCGGAAAAGAAATTATTGAGAAAAGATGTTGATCGACTCTTGGAAGATGTTATTTGTGCTGATATCCATAATGTTGTGCTATTGTATACTCTTGATAATGCATATGATTATATCTCTGTGATTACTGTTGGCTGTTGAGAATCACTGATAATATGCTTCAGGTCGAGTCTTTAAAAGTTGAAAATGAACGATTGTCAAACGAACTTTCCAACGCAATACGTCGTCTTAATTGGTGTCAAAAAGATATTCATAATCAACAACTTGATTTTCAAACCAAAATGCGATTCGTTCAAACAATTCAAAACTTGAGCAAGCTGGATGATCAAAGCGTGTCTTTAAGAGTCAAATCTCAAAATATGAACAAGAACTTGCAACAGTCAAAAAGGAAAATGGTGTCATATCTGATTTACTCAAACAGACTCGTGATGAAGCATCTAACGAACTTGATCATTTTCTTGCACACACTAAAGAAGTCATAAATTTCTTTGGAAATCTTCGTTCGAAAATCAAGATCGATTCACACTATCTTTAAGTTAAGAGAAATGTTAGGAAAGTATGAACAAATTCACCTCTCTGTGATTAAGAGAATAGCACCAGTAACACTTAGTAATCGTGAACCTAGAATCCCTACTGCCAAATCACAAGTTGCGAACGTGCCTCCTTCTCTTGAACAGGAATAGTTGCCTCTTTTCCAACGTCCGACTTCACGACTAAAAGGAGCAATACAAGGAAGAATAGGAAGTTGCGACCTAAGAAAAGACAAATAAAGATTGCTGAAGTAGAAGAACACCCTAGGACTATGAATAAGACTCAAGTTGCTTCCACTATAAATATTGCACCTGGAAAATGTAATAGTAATAGTGATGTAACGAATGCTAAACCTTTAAGTACTTTTCGATATTGTCGATGCACCTTGTGTTATTTGTCGTAAAAGTATGAATTCTGATTGTCATGACAAATGTGTTGCTAAAGCTATTATCTCTCGTTTAAGGAATCCTAAGACTCGGAATACCTCTAGGCCCACTAATCTTTCTAAGTCTATGCTTGGTAGACCGCCCTCTTTAGATTCTAAGAAACGCATTGTTGTCCCTGTAGTTCCAGTTTCACATCCTAAGAATGTAGTACCACCTAGTGCATTTACTAAGACTAAAGCAAATACTAGTTGGAGATGGCAGAAATGGATATACAACACACTAGGATTTAAATGGATACCTAAAGCTATTGATGTGTGTATATCTACTATAACTTTCGGGAACCCTCTAACATTTGGGTTCCACATCTACTTCTATTCCATCTGTATTAGTGTGTCGTCGTATTGTAATGCAGGTGTCTGATCATTCTCTGGATTGTTGATAGCGGATGTTCCCGACACATGTCAGGAAATCTTAAACTGTTATCAAACTTTATTGCAAAGTTCATTGGCATGGATTCGGGAATGATCACTTCACAGCTATCATGGGCTACGGAGACTACATTAATGGCAACATCGAAATTAGCAGGGTTTATTATGTGGAAGGCCTCGGTCATAATCTGTTCTCAGTTGGTCAATTTTGTGATGGAGATTTGGAAGTCGCTTTCAGGGAGAAAACTTGTTTCATTCGTGATCTACAAGGAAACGATCTTATGTCTGGTCAACGCTCATCCAGTCTATACACTATCTCTATGCAAGACATGATTGCTTCATCTCCCATATGTCTACTCTCAAAGGCTACATCTACAAAATCTTGGCTATGGCACCATCGTCTTTCACATTTAAACTTTCAAACCATAACCAACCTTGCTTGACACAAACTAGTTGAAGGTCTCCTACGATTCCGGTATTCTAAAGATCACCTTTGCTCAGCTTGTGAACAAGGGAAAAGCACTCGTGCTCATTTTCTTTCAAAGGTGGAACACGCCTCTGTGCTTCATCTTCTTCACATGGATTTGTGTGGGCCGATGCGCTTGCAGACGCGATAAATGGCAAGCGCTACATCTTGGTAATTGTTGATGACTACTCAAGATGGACTTGGGTTTATTTTCTTTTAAGTAAAGATCAAGCTCCACAGATGATCATCACCTTTCTCACGAAAATTTAAGTTCAGCTCCGAACACACGTCAGACAAATTCGTCAGACAAAGGCCTGAATTTGTGAATCAAACCCTTCGAGGATTATTATGAGAAAGTGGGAATTGACATCAAACATCTATTGCCCGCACACCCGAACAAAGCGGAGTTGTTGAAAGGCGAAGCGAACGTTAGTGGAAGCGGCGAACGATGTTAATCAATGCTAAACTTCAGTTTACTTGTGGGCTGAAGTGGTCTCTCTTGCATGCTACACTCGAAACCGCTCAATGATTACAAAGCATACAACAAAACACCATTTGAGCTTCTCCACAACGGAAAACCGAATCTCAAACACTTTCATGTCTTTGGATCTCTTTGCTATTCGAATAATGATCGTGATGACTTTGGAAAGCTCAAAGCCAAAGTTGACATTGGAGTCTTTATTGGGTATTGTGAGAATTCTAAAGGTTACCGGATCGGAATCGTCGTCAGACAAAGCAAGTTATGGAAGCGATACATGCTCATTTTGATGAACTTCTGAAATGGCTTCGAGTATAATGCTTGGAACCGGTCACAACCGCTTAAACTTCCCCAAACCCCATCATCAATGAGTTGAACAAGCCCCGACTCACTCGTCAACAAATGGAACGACTATTTGCTCCTACGTTCGGTGGCGATATTGATGAGCGTGCTCCGGTGTATCCGCTTTTTTCCGCCGCTCAACCGATAATACTCTTATACGATACACTGCTACAACAACTCTATGTTGAAGAAGCACCACCAGTTGACTCAACACAACAGTTGAACAAACCGCTTCCAACAATGATGAACCGGCTGATGATGTTCCGAATGATGTACCCCCACCTGCAGATTTTGATCCAAATGCGTTCTTTACCCCGTTTGCTAATGAGCTGCTGCACTAACATCGCGAGAATCTTCAACAAGCCATTTGAATCCTCAAAATCGCACAATGTATACCAACATCAACCCTCCACACATAGATGGACAAAAGACCATCCTCTGGAAAATATTATTGGCAACCCGAATCAATCAGTCGTTACGAGACAACGTCTTCACTCAGATGGTGAACATTGCATTTATGCACTCACTCATGCCAATCGAACCTAAAAACATCAAAGAGCCAATGACAAAAGACAAGCTGGATCGAATCCATGCAAGAAGAACTCAACCAATTCAAACGTCTTGAAGTATGGGACCTGGTTGAAAGACCAACAGGAGTCTACGTCATTGGTCTCAAATGGATTTGTAAAAACAAATTGGATCTTTGAAGGAAGGCGTTATCGAAATAAGTCACGTCGGTGGCTAAGGGTTATCGTCAGGAAGAGGGTATTGACTTTGAAGAATCTTTTGCTCGGTTTTCTTCTTGAGGCATTCGGATATTTCTCGCGTTCGCGGCTCATATGAATATGACGGTCTTTCGGATGGATGTCAAAGCTGCGTTTCTAAATGGACAACTAAAAAGCGGTTTATGTCGGCCAACGAAGGATTCGTTGATCCCGCGTTCTGAACCATGTCTACAAACGAACAAAGCTTGTATGGTCTCAAACAAGCTCCTCGGGCATGGTACGATAAGCTATCATCTTTCCTAATTGCCAATAATTTCACCAAAGGTTCGGTTGACCCTACTCTTTTCATACAATATCACGGGGCACATATCTTAATTGTTCAAATTTACGTGGATGACATCATTTTTGGGTCTACACATAAAAAGTACTCAATCGCTTTTGCAAAACTAATGAAGAAAATTTTGAAATGTCCATGATGGGTGAACTTACGTTCTTTCTAGGATTACAAGTTCATCAATCACCCCGTGGTATTTTCTTGAGTCAGTCCAAATATGCCCTTGAATTGTTAAACAAATTTGGAATGAAAACCTGTGACACTATGCCACACCAATGGCTCATACCAAGAAGCTAGGCGCTGATTTACATGGGAAATTGGTGGACCCTACAAAAGTATTATTGGGTCTCTCATGTATCTAACAGCTAGCGGACTGATATTGTCTTTGCTGTATATCTTTGCTCCGTTATCGATCGCGACCAACTGAAACCCACCTCTCTGAGGCTAAAAGAATCCTCCGATACATAAAGGGAACTATTAATTTGGGGATCGGTATCCAGAAGGATTCGGTTTTGAACTAATCGCTTTTTGACGCGACAGCGGGATGCTTAGATTCACGGAAAAGTACTTGAGGAGCTTTACAATTTCTTGGTGATAAAGCGGGTGTCATGGCAATCGAAGAAGCGGGGATGTGCGTCGTGTCCTCAAGCTGAAGCGAGAATATGTAGCCATGTCACCGTGTTGTGCTCAAGTCATTTGGATGAGAACACAACTCAAAGACTATGGTTACGTATTTGACGAGAATCGATATGCTGCGACAATCAGTGCTATTGCGATCTCGTGCAACTTCAGTTCAACACTTTCGAAATCAAAGCACATCGATCTTCGATATCATTTCATCAAGGACCACGTGGAACAGGGTACAGTTGAATTATACTTCGTGGGTACATAATACCAATTGGCAGATCTTCTCACTAAAGCTTTAATGAGTTTGTCCACCGGATTGGTATGAGGTGTTTGACTCAAGAGGAATTGGATGACCTCCTAAAACAGTCTTAAAAACCTGTCAAATACAAAAATCTCTTTTGTAAATATTTTTTTCAAAAACAAAATACAAAAAGATAAAACCTGATAAAACAATTAAAAATTCTTCTATCTATTTTTTCTTTCAACATGGCAAGTACATTTCTTCCGTCAACACTATAATCTTTCAACATTCAGTATTTTTCCGATCAAGTGTTGAGGGGGAGAAAATATCTACATAACTGTTTCATAACATCCGTGTACTTGCATGTTACCATATTCGGTTGTTTCTTTTATCAATGGTGGTAAATTTTCGGTTTAAGCTGACACTCCTCGGACTAAAATTTATAACCTTTCATTATTTTCTTAAGTCGAGGGGGAGTGTCGTCAAGTTTATTTCTTAAAATCTTTCGTTTGGAAACCAAAATGGAAGTTAAATGGCCTTGGATGAAAAAGGAAAAGGTGGAGGGACCAAAACTGCAAAAAGCTTAAAGTCATTTTTAATAAAAACACTCCACCTAACACTTTCACTTCACATTTATTACACTAACACCTAAAACATCCTACGCCTAAGAATCGTTCATCAAATCTGTGTTTTGGATCATCATTTTGTAAGTTGTTTCATAATCTTAACGTGTTTTTAAACATTGGTTTTGATTTTTACATGAATCCAACGGTCAAAATGTTGTATAATCTTGTTTTTGTGTTCTACGCGTATGCGTATGAACACATGATCAAGATTGTGTGTTTATGGTTAAAAGATCAGTGTCAAAACGTTTCTAATACATCAATGATACCGTTTTAATCATCAAAACTCACCCAGAATCACGAATTGAATGATTTGTGAAATTAGGGTTTATGCGTGGTTTTGGGTATTTTCAAATGTGAACGTTTTTTGGTCATAAAGATTGTTGTGTGAGGTTGATATGATAGTGAATTGATGATATCCATGCTTTGAAACAACCCAGATACACTAATTAATTGCAAATTAGAAATTAGGGTTTAATGTTCTAAAGAATTGGGTATTTTTGATTCACTGCGAATTGGATGTTAATGCTTGGTTATTACACTCACATGACATATAAGAACTACCAGAAAATGTTTGGTGCAATCTCTTTGGCTAGAATTGTTATGCGTAATTCTTGAATTTAGCTGTTTGAGAGTATTTTATGCCATGATCTGTTATATAATGAATGATAATGTTGAAATTGATGCTATGATGATGTTATTTCAGGTTTGCTACTCATAACATTCAGAATCAAGGTTGTTAGTACTTCTACGCATAAGGATCACCTTACGCGTAGAAAGTTATGCGTAAGAGAAATCTTACGCGTAACTGTTGCGCGTAAGGTTCTACAAAGGGACTACGCGTATCCTGTGAAGGATATGCATAAACAGTGATCTCTACGCATAAGGTCTACTCTTACGAGTAAGCCTTACGCGTAAGGTTTATATACGCCTACGAGTAAGTTTTACGCGCATAAGGTCCTCCTGTTCCTGGCGTAATATTTCTTACGTGTAAGTCAGGATCCTACGCTTAAGCTTACGTCTACGCGTATACTTATCTTGTTTACGCATAAGCTACCATTCCTACGCATAAGCCTTAATCAAACCTTCGTTATGAATTGTTACGCGTGCAAACTTGTAAATAAATAAATCATAACGTCACGAAACCAATACCGTCACTAATAAGCTTAAATGTATAATGTGTTGTGAAAATATGTGATAACATAAACTTTAAAACTTAAAGTTAACTAACTCACGAAACGTTTCACTACGTCATTGAAATATTGGACATACAAGTGACTTAGGACTCGTAACAATCAATGACACAGTACATTCAATAATTAGTCAATAAAAACCTTCTGTTGACTAACATTATGTCTTTCGATATGTTGGTTCTTTTGGCTAATGTTATTTCAGATCACGACATGGCTGCTCAAATGAATGTGGATGCACCTGAGGTTCTCATAATTGCCGATATCTTCCCTAATGGCTATCCAAGAGAGATTGTAAAGAACAATCTGAGAGTTGACTTTGAAACCCTCATATGCTCGAATCTTCTTGCTTGATTCTGTGGATATTCTAAAGAATCATCCCTACCGAACATGCTCTCACACACTCTGCTACTGATACCGAGAGATCTACATACAACAATTCTGGAATTCAATGCAAAGGATCAAAGTTCAAAGTGCGGTTACAGTGACGTTAAATCACAAACAAATCACCATCACACATGCAGATTTACGGGTCGTTCTTCTTATTCCTGATATCGAGCCAACCGACTTCTATGCCACACCTACTGAAGAGACAGTTCTGCAATTCCTGATGGATATTGGCTATGATGAAGCTTCAGGAATTATCACTAAGCATTCTCATGTGGAGCTTAAGAACATTCCTCAACCGTGGAGAACCCTCTACATCATCATCACCAAGTTAGTCTCTGGTCGTGACAGTGGCTATGAGCATCCCAAGCTCATGGAGCTGCAAATATTTTGGTCATTAATCAACAAGAAGGACATCGAAATTGAAGCTCTGATATGGGATGACATGATGTCATTTCTCAAAAATCTTGGCTCAAAGATTCCCTATGTCGGATATACAAAATTGTTGATCCGAGAGCACTTGGACTTCATCCTGATATTCCCAAGAGGCTCAATGACCCTGACAATCATGATATGTTGACTGAACCCATCCTATCAGTCAGAATCAAGGAATCGTCAACAAAGAAACAAGGTTCTTGTGTTACCTGATCACCTTCGACTCTGAAATCAAAAGCTCGAGACATACAAAAGGTATCGGTAGCAGAGAAGGCAAAGTTGGTCATCTCGATGAGAAGTCTTCGGAACACCTATCAGGAAATCGGAAGAGGCAGGACAGGAAGTTATGCAAGTACTGAAAGTCAGAGGATAATCCCCAAGAGGAATCCTCCACGAAAAAGGACTGTTCCGGCTAAGGAAGCTACTCCTATTCCCATTCCCAAGTCTGAGCCTGAACCGCAAAGAGAGAATGGACGAAAGCTCGAGAGATACACAATCAGACGAAGAGATCTTCTACTCTGAAGATACAACCGAAGCACCTCCTTCAGCAGCTAAACCTCCAAGTCCACCAGCTGACAAAGGAAAAGGGAAGACTCCTGTCCTTGTGCCTTATGAAAGCTCGAGATGAAGAAGAAGAGCAACTGGATACTTCATACAGGAAGAAGTTCAAATTCCTTAGACTCCAACACGTGGCAAAAGAATTTGCAAAAGATCAAATGGGTGGCCCGAAGGTCAAGTGGTGCAGCTCAACCTTCACCGATCTGATGCGGTTAATCGACCCGATAAGGGATCTGGTGCCACCACTTTGGAGCAACAACAAAAGCCCGTGGAAGAAACTATTGAGCATGACTTTGAGGAACCTGATAAAGAAAAGTCCGAGAAAGATGAGGGTGACAAAGAAAAGACTGAGACAGAAAAGACTGAAGAGAAAGAAAAGTCTGGAGATGATACTGATTATGATAAGTTTTTGCTAGACAGTCCTGCTCGCTCAGAGGAGAAAACCTCTGCACCTCCAAAGGATCTAGAGTCTCCTCATGTCTCTTCATCATTAGATTCGTCTTCTCATTCTTCACCACCACCATCAAAAAGATCAACCAAATCAACATCCAAATCAGTAAAGAAGCCAACTCGATCTTGGATTTCTCATACTCATAAAAGAATTGTGAATGCGGTCAAACATGTTAGAAAGAAAGACATGCTTTACAAAAAGCTAAATTTTATTGCTGACCAGTTAACGTACCTTCATGATGAGAATGACAAGAGAATAGCAGAAAGGGAGTACATGCAGAAGCTAAAACAAGATCTGCAAGGGGAATTGAACAAAATGATCGAAGGGTACACTCACAAGCACCTTCTTGACATTGTTCCTAAAGTTACAAAGGAGTTATTCACCAAACAACTCTATCCGAATCTACTTCATCTGGCTAAGCAAACCATGAAATCAACTCCAATGCATGTTAACATCAATCCAGTTGATCCCATAATCTTTTCGATCTTTGAATTAGTTGACCACGGGCCGTTTGGTGCTCAAATGTCCAAACGATCTGCATCACTTGCTTCTCACGAAGCAAATTGTTGGAAGCATTTTGGAATACCAACTCAAATCTGCATGCAGAGAAGAAGAAAGGCCAAAAGCGTCCAAGAGACAATGATGACAAGGATAAGGATAAGGACAACGAGCCTAAAGCGCCCGAAGAAGTCCGGTGAATCATCTTCAATGCAACCTCCACCCCAAGACTCGGCACAACAAAGACCTCCTCCTCGTTCTTCTACTGAAAAACCTCAGGATTTTGAGTTACCGCCCCAGAATCAGAAAACCGGTGATCACTCTGAGTATACGGGTGGTGACGATGAGGAATACCATGAGCCCCAACAACAACCCGCCTCTCCCGACAAAGTACAGAAACCAGAATCCTCATCTAGGCCTAAGAAAAAGAAGAAGAAGGCGCCTAAGGCTGACGTCCTATCCTGGCTAGATGAAGATAACACAGAGGAATTTGAATAGTTTTCTACACTTGTTAATTCCACTCCCTACCCAGCTGAAGGTCAAGAGGTTACCAAATGTAGTACATTGGAGCATGCGAAATTTCTACAAGAAAAATTCCGTGTGAAGAAGATGACGAAATCCGAGTTGAAGCGAATTAAGAATGAAGCATTTTCAACTTCTAAACAGCATTTCGAAAGTGCCATCGAGGTCGAATATCACCTTGATAATATTGCACGAGCCATGTCTAACAACATGGATTGGCTCAACCCAGAAGCAAACATCGACTTCACTCAACGGGACAATCCTCCATATTACACAGATTGGTCTAAACCTCTCCCTACAATTGGCCAACCTGATCAGCCTAGGATTCCATTCAGATATTTCTTCAACAAAGACTTGGAATTTCTTCTACATGGTGGTGATGGCTCAAGGAAATATGCTACATCGCGACACTTCCATTCGGCAGCGAATACTCAAACTGCATAGCCATCGAGGAACGAGCTAACCACATGTTTTCCAACAACGTGGCGAGTAACGTGATGCAATGTATGGGATTCACCATTGGCGAGCGCCGAAGAATCTACTATAGAAGCTGCCAGGTCCAGAAGTCTCAACATGCAGTGTTCAGTACTAAGAGTATCGTTGCCATCAAACACGTTGATCTTTCGTCTAAATGGGATTACACCTTTCTCAAGAATATTGTGGTCAAAAGACAAGATGAAAGAGATTATGCATTCTCTGAAGCTGACTTTGAGAATTTGTCTATCAACGACATTGAAGACATGTACCTTGCCAAAGTACAGGGTTACATGAGACAATTTTCAACCGAAATACAACGTGAATTCATCAAGTCATTGCTCATCTTCATCAGGCGCATAGTCATCAAAGAGCGTGTAGAAGATCTCCAGCTTGCGGTTGAATCATATCGGACCGTGTCAACTTCACTCCACCTCAGCTTGATCTTCCTGACATCAACCAACTTTCACAATATACACTCATCAGCAAACCATTCGGCGTCGTTTACCGCAGTGAACTTCAAAGAAATTGCTTGATGGCGTGTAGAGATCTTCACAAGTTTGCGGATCACACTTTGAAGATGGTTAGGGACGGATTAGCTTACAGATTGAAGGATATACGTCAAAAGATTGGGTCTCCTAAGCGATGGAATTCTCAGGATCGAAGGGATGTGAGGAGGATCATCACAATGATTGATGAACGGTTGTATCGAAGGGATCAGTTCAGAAGATTGGAAAGCTTTGTTGGTGGTCGACCCAGGATTAATATCACTGGATTTCAAAGCCCGATTCACACTCCTGGCAACATCACTGGACTTCCTGGTACCCCTTGAACTGCTTCTTTCATTATACTTTTGGATGTGTGATTTTCAATGTCTATGGCTTGTGCACACATTACAGTGTACAACCCGTACTTGTAAATAAAGGACCCTGTGGTACGATTCAGTGCCACAATCCTTATAAAAGGAGCGAAATCTTCTTACTTTTGAGTAAAACCTATCAAACCTTTCACTTTTCAAGGTTTTGCTCAAAAGAACAAGTACTTTCCCTTATGATTTTCAAAACCTCAACCGTTTATATCACTCGTTGAGGGGGAGTACTTGACTTAAAACTTTGTTCACTAATTGTTCACAGTGGTCATTCTTCCCGCAACACTCGAAATGGTCATATTTATTCTCAACTCTTCAAAAATAACATTTTATATGCCATTTTTGAGGGGGAGAAAAATACGTGATAAGAAATATGTTGTGTTTTGCTATATGAACTCTCGTGTAAAAAGACCTCAACCCAAGAATTGAAGAGATCTTAACTGTTAGTAACTCAAAAAGACTTGTCCGGGACGGGTAATAATTTCAAGCTAGTTCGCTAGTGATGTAAACGTGTCTCGCAAAGGACTTGTCCGAGTAGAATGTACCATTCGAGAAACTCATGGTAGACATGAACCTTGACGGGTTTGAAAACCTTTCGGGGTTGTCCACATCTTCAAGATAGTTATTAGAGCTAATTGTCACCTAAAAGCTGACAATGCAACTCTTTAACTATGCCACGGAACCGTGTCTCGCGGGGGAATGTCTGTCTTGAGTCGATCAATTCAAAAGTGCGCGCTCTTCCCTCACTATGCAGATTTCCGTCAAAACTCTAAAGCACATGTGGAGGGGGAGTATTTCCGCTAAAAGATAAAACTCTCACAGTGGTTCAAACATGTTTTCATTTACAAACCCTTTGAGAGATTTTTCTTGAAAATGGTTTTATGGCAATGGAGTTATAAGGAGATTAAGGTTAGGAAGAACCGTCCTATGATCCTTGAGCGGAGGGATCTACCCAAGGACACTACCAATAGTTAGAATTTAGAAGTCCTTAGGTATGATGATAAAAAGGAGAAAATGAGAATCGGAGAAAGAAGGAGTTGAAGAATTAAAAGAAATGCAAAGAAAAGGGTGAAAAGAAATAGCCCTCCAGATTATTCAACTTAGAGCAGACACCAGGTTTAATTCATATGCTACTTGGTTGTCACTAGATGACACCGGTATTGAAGATTAAAAGTCGTCATGGACCCAGTGGCGCATGCACTAAACCTTCTTAGCCACTCAAGTTTCTCTCAAACGAAGCTTGTTTCATTCTCACAGGGAACCCTACGTAAACTATCGGCTTTCTCTTAGAGATTGCTGGTATTGAAGAAGGAGACCCTCTCCCTAGTCTCCGCTCGGGAAAACCAAAATGCACTATTGAGTCTAGAGCCACGAGATTCATCAAAAGATCTCTTAGGTACACTTGACGTTTCATCACTTGGTGTTCAACAATAAGAACATCAGTGGTGCGTTATCGAGTCCTTCACAGATCTTAGCAATCTGTCGAGAACATTTATGAGAGGTTCACAATTGTGATCCTCGGTGATTGAATGGAAACTCCTGCCAGGGTCAACATCAAACATCACGGCGTGCCGGTAACTCCCGTGGATTACGCTTAGTGGTCTCAAACGGTCTATGCGTGAGTTGATGCTTCGGTGTACCTCAGCGACTCATCGAACCGTAGATGTACTTCGGTACATCGCGTTATCTCACTTGTGGGACTCCGGTTCAGAGAGCGTCCTGTGTGAGAATTAGAGTTGTGTTTTCACACTATGCTGTTAACACTCTCGAAGTTCAAACTTGTAAGTGCCGGAATCCGCTTATTACTAACCTTTCTTATGTTTACTTCTTATGGAAGCTCTGGAGCGGACTGATCGTGCAGATTCTTTACTTGCTCATGCCAACATCATTACTAATGGAAGTTCTATCTATAAGCAACACAAAAGTCAGAATGATTCTTCGTCAAATCAAAGAATCTACAAAGTTAAAGACTTAAAGAACTTCATCAGTACCGTAATCCAACGTTAAAGAGTGTGTGAGCATGTTGGAGAAAGACGTGGAGACACTGAAGCGGCGAGAACTTGAGGCAGACTAGATGCAGACAACAACATACTATCACTTTAACCACAAAGAACAAAGAACATAAGAACAAAGATAAAGATGACGTCAAAGCTGAACTGCTCAAAGAAAATTATCTCTCTACCGGGAGATTGTTCGAATCAAGAAAACTCTTCTCACAAGAAAGAAGAATGTCAGAAGACGTCAAAGCTACTATTACATCTGCACCTTCACCGTTTATTCATCACTAACACTTAGGGGGAGATTGTTGGAATCACTTCTAAACCTTAATCAAGTGTTAGTAATTCACATGTAATAGTTAGCTTAATTATGGCCTTTATGTTTGTTATTTAGCCTTAAGCTTATGTAGAAGGCCCATGAGCTTAGGCTTAGGCCCAATAAGAAAAGGATGGGAACTAGGAGTGTTGCCCTAGCTTCCCACCTATAAATACTCATGTATAACCCTCACTTGAGGGTTGGTTGTTCAAGTTATTCTCTTCATTACACTATACGCCTAACCAACATAGTATTTCGTGTGTGTGTATATGTGAATCTTGTTCAATCGCCTCTCTATCTCTTTCTATATTGCTTGTGTTGTAAAACTAGTGACCTCACATCCTCACAAGTATTCATATCAGCAGAAGTTTGTTGAGATAATGGCACCTGTATTTTCTCATGGAAGGCATGACGCTGCGTTTGGCATATGATTTAGGTGGCTTTCCTTCTTTACATACAAGGTTAACTTCCAATTTTATTTCATGTACATAGTACACCATTCAAATGAGTAATAAGTAAAAATGGCCTTTTGTAGTCAGTCTTCTGGTAATATTTCTGCAATGAGGTTGTTGCTTGACTTCAACTCATGTGACCTTAAGAAATTACCTATAGATGACAAGATAAGGGATCAAACACTTAGTGGAGCAATTAGTACTGATTATAGATTAGATAGGTCATCTAGCAGTTGAGAAACATCTTGAATTGCTCTAATCTTACTAGAAAATTAGTTAGGCTAAATTCGAGTTGGCAGTCTAATGTGTCTCATTATGTGGCACCAGTCTGATACCATGTGTCCTCCAAAAATTGAAATACGTTCTATTTTGGCCGTTTTTAACGTGAACATGCAGCATAAGCTTCAATTTAAGTTTCATTTACAACTTATATTGAATTTTTGTTTTTACCACAACTCATTAGTTGAGAGTACTGAATTTGATTTTGGTTCGCGTGAATCATTCTGATTAACACATATCAAGGCACAATTTTGACAGTTAACCAATAGTCAAACATTTATATTCAACTATATATGGGCCAAAGTGGTATCTTTTTCCCTCACATTAAGTTTTCTTTAGAATTTGAGCAACTTATTTATTAAATATGTGCATGACTTAAATTCGGTGAGTTAAAATGATGAATTTATGTTTAATAGTAAGCACCACATCTTGAACAAACAATACCCTTTAGTTGTTTCAAACATATTCCAAACTTGACATAATTGTGTATTACCTATTACAATTCTATTTGCAGGCACTGCAAGAACTTCATTAATTGCAACTGTTGGCCCATCTCCATGGCATCGTGAGTAAACTGCAAATACTGTATTGTTTGGAAAAAGGGTAAGCAACCAGGCTTATTTTCTTTGTTTTGGTAGTCGTTTTTTTCAGTTTAATACATTTATTAAAAATTTACATCAAAATGTTTTGTTTTAGGTACTTGCATGATGTTTGTCAACCGCCTGTTGTACACCACAACTTAAAGTCAACAAATATTCTTTTCGACAATGAGCTCAACGCACGTGTATCAGATTGTGGTTTGGCTCCATTACTACCATCTAGCAACATTAGCCAGGTAACCCAATTCATTATCTCGCAGGCCCACATGGTTAATTTGTTTTACATATAGTCAAATGGCTGTTGACATAATTGTTTTTTTTTATCAATTGCAAAGTTCAAGATATGGTGCCTCTGAACTTAAGTTAGGAAGTAATACTCACCAAAGCGACTTGTATATCTTTGTAGTCATCATGTTAGAACTTATCACTGGTCGAAAAGCCTTTGACACGTTATTATTTACTTTAACATTAACTTTATTATTATTAATATTATTCTATTTTTGCTGATAAGACTGTTTAATTATATAGCTCAAAGTCACGTGGGGAGCAATATCTCGTGAGATGGGCAAATTTCCGTCTACATGATATAGAAGAGTTGTCGGGTATGGTTGATCCCTCTATACGTGCCGCCATTTCATCCAAGGCTTTATCTCGGTTTGCAGATACTGTAATATTTCTCTTTGTGTTCAGGTTAGTGGTGTGTTAACTCATTTTCAAGATTGCTTTTCCAAACTCATTTCCTAATCGTTTTTTTTTCATAGCCTGAACCGGAGTTTAGGCCAGCAATGTCAGAAATCATGCAAAGTCTCCTGCATTTGATCCAAATAAATCTTTAAAGAACATCTACAAACGCAATACAATCAAATCAAGATCTCTGTCTTGAGCATTGTGAGTTTGTGGTGCCTATCAATGGACAACTTTCAACGTTGTTTGGAATCTCAACATCAAGCTTTTCGTGTTAGTAACTAAATCTTTTAGTTTAGACATATGAATTCCAGATTTATTAGTTATGGGTTCAATTTGTTTGTTTAGTGTTTTGTGGTGGTTTGTGAATAGTAGTATATTCATTATGATATTTTAGATTGGAATTAATGTTAGCAGCTTTCTCAAATTGCTGCTAAATGGACAATAAGAATTTTAGTTGAATCTTAAAAATGAATGTTTTGTTTATTTTAGATGATTTATCCCAATCTCTTCAAAACACAAGTCACCACGTCCTACGCCAACTGAGTTAAAGGGTACGACAAAAAGCATGAGTAGGACGTGGTGACTTAAGTATCCAAAAATAACACATCTAATGCACCCTTTTTAGCAGTTCAACACATGTCTAGCGAAAAGAACAATTTATTGGTTCAATTCATTAAAAAAGAAAAGTTTATATGCCATCGACGCAAATCCATTCAACCCACAAACAACTTCCTGTAGTTCAGATTCAGATTGATGAAAGAATCCGGAGCTCAGCTTGAACTCTTGAGCTATGTCAAAACAAATTTCTCCACTTTTCACTCCGATAACAGAGTTGCAAACAGGGGTTCTTGAAAAGTCTAATCGAAATTAGCATAACGTTAGTTAAAATAAGTTATTCATAATGTGCAAATGCCACCTCCGCAAAACCTATGGGCACAATGGAGAGACTTTGTGGAATAATGAGCAAATGCCATACAGTTTGCTTCTTGCACTGCCATGACACTAATTTGTTGCCAAGAAATTGGCATCCACCTGTTGTAGATTTTCTATCCAAGCTAGCTCCAGCATAGTCACTATCTGAGTAAGTAACCAGATCTAGAGGAGAATCTCTGGAGTACCACAATCCCAGAGTAGGAAATGCTTTAAGATATATGAAAATCTTCTTCACAGTAGTCAAGTGAGAAACCTTGGGAGTAACTTGAAACCTTGCACGGCACACTTGCGAACATGATATGTGCGGATGATGTAAGATACATCAAAGAACCAATCATAGACCTGTACATGTGCACATCAACAACTTCACCACTATTTTACTTCAGAAGTAGATGTGTAGTCTTGTCTGCAGGGATGCTGGATGACTTTGCATCAGTGAACTTGAACTTCCTTATTATCTCAGCCACATATTTATCTTGATTAATGAAAATACCATTTGGCTTCTGTAGTACTTGAAGTCCCAAAAAGAATGTGAGTTCACCCATAGAACTCATCTAAAATTCTTCTTTCATCAGTTTCTCAAATTCTTTGCACATCTCTATCTTGGTAGACCCAAAAATGATATCATCAACATACACTTGAACAAGCAAGATATCATTCTTGTCTTTCTTGATGAACAAAGTTTGATCCACTCTGCCTCTATGAAACCCATTAGTAAGAAGATAAGTGGTTAAGGTTTCATACCATTTCCTTGGTGCCTGATGCAAGCCATACAAAGCTTTAACTACCCTTTATACTTTGTTAGGATATTCAGGGTCTTCAAAGCCTGGAGGTTGTGAGAAATAAACCTCCTCATCAATCTACCCATATAGAAAAGCACTCTTCACATCCATTTGATAGACCTTAAAGCCCATAAAGGATGCATAAGCTAAAAATAGCCTGATTGCTTTAATTCGTGCAACTGGGGCAAACACTTCTTCATAGTCAATACCCTCTCTTGAGTGTATCCTTGAGCCACAAGCCTAGCTTTTTTTTCTGATAACAATTCCTCTTTCATCTTTCTTGTTTCTGAACACCCATTTAGTACCTATTACCTTCTTGCCAAAAGGCAAATCACAAAGCACCCAAAACTTTTGAAGCTTAAATTGGAGAAACTCTTCTTGCATTTCTTCCACCCAACTTTCATCTTCAAGTGTCTTGTAGACATTCTTTGGCTCCATTTGGGACAAAAAACACATAAAGAGACATTCATTCTTGCCTTCATGAATCTTAGACTCATATATTTTACTAATGAATCCATGGACATCAGGCAGCTTAGTTTGTCTTCTAGTCTTCACAGTTGAATAGACATCTCCAATCACATTTTCAAGAGGATGTGATTTATGAATAGAAGTATGGGGATTCTGAGGAACTACAATCTCACTTGGCATATTTGAGATTTCAAAATCATTGACTTGAGCTTCCTCAATAACTGGAGTTGTGATTCATGGAATCCAAAATCTACTTGGCTTATGAGCACTTCATGATTGAACCAGGAGAGACATTAGAGTCATATCATCATCGATTCTCATATATCATCAATGACTTGGACAAACATAACATCATTATGCCAAGAATTGCTGTCAACACTAAGTTCCTAAGTAGCCTTGGTCCAGATTGGGAGAAGTGTGTTATTTTCATCTGTCAAGCTAAAAATCTTGATCATGCTACATACGGATTGTTGTACGACTATTTGAAACCTCATCAAAAAGAAGTTGACAAAGAAAGGGATATCCGTGGACTCCCAGCTCCATCGTCACTTCCAGATAATCAACAACTTGCTTTGTGGGCTCAAACTAGTTATCCTCCTCAACCCGCTCCTCAACCAACTGCAACAATTACACCATATGATCCGTCACAGCAACAATCTCAACAAACTCAATTGGTTCGATACAACAACAACAATGATCAAGCACTCTACAGTGAAGCTAATGAGGATTCTGATGCTCTTGATGCATTGCAACAAGGATTTGTTATGATTGCTAAAGCTTTTAGTCGTTATACAAACAAATCCAACAATCGCATCCATTCCTCATCAAATACAAGGAATCAGGCTGTTGTGAACAATGGACGTGTTGAAGTTCAGAATCGTGGTATTGCTCGTCAGATGGGAGGTGGTCAAGGGTTTAATGCTATGGGAAGGAATAACTTGGGTGCTCCACAACAACATAGAGTTCAAGTGGTAGAACAGGGGAATGCTCAGAATGGGATGAATGGTCTTCGATGCTACAACTGCAATGAGAGGGGTCACCTGGCTAATGCATGCCCAAAGCCGAGGACTAGAGGCAGTGCTTATCATAAGGAGGCTTTACTTTTAGCTCTCAAGGATGAAGCTGGTGGAACTCTCACAAACAAAGAGCAGAGCTTTATGGCAGATACAGACTCAGATGATGATATGGGGGACTTGCAGGCTAATGCAGCAGTGATGTTGATGGCTAATATGCATGAGCTCCACATGAGTGACACAGGCCCAGTGTATGACACTGAGGCTTGTCTCAGGTACCCAAACAAACCATATTCATCACTGATCTAATATCTCAGCCAACATCTGAATTCGACGAGGCTCAGACTGTTCAACATGAGTCATCTACATCTCATTCTAATGATTCTCAACTAGACCCAGTAGTTACATTTGACGATCAAGATGACCTTATGGTTACCCTTGATACTCAAATTGACTCCGTGGTTATACTTGAGGATCTGAACAATGATCATGTTGTGACTCACGTTGAACACGCTGAACCTTTGCCTTATCCAGATGTTGAACTCTTACTTAAAGACCAACAATCCCGAGTGGATGAATGTCGTGCACTGAATCAACAATTAAAAAGTAACAATGCACTGTTAACCAGGGATATTGAATGCTTAAAACGGCAACTCAATTTTTTCAAAACTCAAGAAAAACGTGAACAAGGTTTTGAAGCCGCTTTTGCTAAATCACACCAAAACGAAAAATCGTTAGAACGACAGTTACGTGATCTAGTCGCATCCAAGAATGCTTTGTTGACTCAAATAGAACAACTGCAACATGAACATAAAAAACAACTTAACGCTCTTACTTTGGAAAATCAAAAAACCAAGTCTCAGTTGTTAACTTGTCAAAAACAGTTCTGTGAGTACAAAAAGCATTCAACGAAACGAATAGATGACTATCTTGATGAAATTGTTGATTTACAAAACAAAATCAAAGAGTTTAGAAATATTGTTTATAAACATGGTGAATCAATCACAACGATTCAAAAGTTTACTTTTAAACCAAATCCAGAAGGATATGCACCGAATCTTGCTAATTACACACCTAAGTTTTCCCATAGAGCATTCAAACCAAATCCTGAAGTTTACAGTGCAGAACATCGAATTGATGATTCTATTATGAGTGTTGTTGAATATAATCGTCAAGAGGAATTAGATGCGGAAGACGAGAGTCGGTTAAAAATGGAAAAGGTTGTTTATAACAAACCATTTAACTATTCCGTTACTTTTGTTAAACAAAAGGATTCTTCTAACACACCTCTTTCTGAGTCTTCAAATGCTAATTCCCAAACCAATACTACACAAGTTAATTGTCCTTTACCTTTACTCAGTGAAGTAAAAACAATTCTCGAAAATCGTCAAATTCTTCGATATTTTGACATTTTTTTATCTGACGTTAAACTTTTGGAACGTGAGGTTGAAGTTCATTCTGAAATAAAAGTTGAACATTTTCAATCGCCTCAGGCGCGAGCACAAAGAGATATTTTTCAAAAAAGAATTTTACCCCATGTCAAAAATTTTAAAAACTGTGCATTGTATTGGGAACGAGAATTTCATAAGGAACTTGGAGTAATGAAAATAGTTTTCGAGAAAACAGAAACATCGATTTCAAATACAAAACGCAAAAAGAAAATGTTAAGAAAAGATGTTGATCGACTCTTGGAATCTGTTATCTGTGCTGACATCAATAATCTTGTGTTATTGCATTCTGTTTCATCTACATTTGATTATATCTCTGCTGAACCTGTTGATTCTGTGGAAAATATTGAGTATACTGATAATGTGTCACAAATCCAAACTTTAAAAGTTGAAAATGAACGATTGTCAAACGAGTTGTCAAATGCTAAACGTCGTCTTCAATGGTGTCAAAAAGATTGTCAAAATCGTGAACTTGCTTTGCAAAACAAAATCAATCAGTTGCAAACAAAAACCGTTAATACAAAATTTGAGCAAATGGATGATGAAAAAGCGTATTTGAAGAGTCAAATCTCAAAATATGAACAAGAAATTTCAAACATTAAAAAGAACCATGGTGTCATATCTGATTTACTCAAAAAGACTCGTGCTAAAGCGTCAAAAGATCTTGATGATCATATTGCATATTCCAAAGATGTTTTACGACGAAATGGACTCACTCGAAATGAAAATCTTAATTTGTTACACACTATCCATGATCTTAAAGCAGAGGTGGTGAAACTTAAGAAAGATAGGGATAGTAACATAGTAATATCTGCACTCAAACAGATTCAAAATGACTCTAGAACATCTAATGGTAGAATATCTAATGGCAAAACACAAGAAACTAACGTGCTTCCCTCTACTGACACAGGAATAGTTGCATCTTTTCCCAACGACTGCACTTCACAGCCTAGGATCAATACAAAGAAGAATAGGAAGTCGCATCGTAAGAAAAGAACAATAAGGACTGCTGAAGTAGAAGAACACCCTAGGACTTTGAATAAGACTAGCGTTGCACCCACTTTAGATATTGCGTCTGGAAAATGTAATAGAAAAAGTGATGTAACAAATGCTGAACCTTTAAGTACTTTTGATGTTAAGTCTGACGCTTCTTGTGTTATATGTCGTAAAAGTATGCTTTCTGATTGTCATGATAAATGTGTTGCTAAAACTATCTTGTCTCGATTACGGAATCCTAAGAAACGGAATACCTCTAGGCCCACTCAAGCATCTAAGTTTGTGCTTGGTAAACCGCCCTCTTTAGATTCTAAGAAATGCATTGATGTCCCTGTAGCTCAATTATCACCTCCAAGGAACTTAGTATCACCTAGTGCATTCACTAAGACTAAAGCAAAGACAAGTTGGAGATGGTAGAAATGGATACATAATACACTAGGATTTAAATGGATACCTAAAATAATTGATGTGTGTATTTCTACCATAACTGCTTCGAAAGCCTCTATCTTTTCGGGTTCAACATCTACTTCTATTCCATCTGTGTCGTCTGTGTGTATTGCGGTGTAATACGAGATCATCCTTTGATTGTTGATAGCGGATGTTCCCACATGACGAGCAATCTCAAACATTATCAAACATTGTTGCAAAGTTCATTGGCACTGTCAGATTCGGGAATGATCACTTCGCAGCTATCATGGGCTACGGAGATTACATCAACGGCAACATCGAAATTAGCAAGGTTTATTATGTTGAAGGCCTCGGTCACAATCTTTTCGAGGTCGGATTCGTGATGGAGATTTGGAAGTCGCTTTTAGGGAGAAAACTTGTTTCATTCGTGATCTACAAGGAAACGATCTTATGTCTGGCACTCGCAATTTAAGTCTCTATACTATCTCCATGCAAGACATGATTGCTTCATCTCCCATCTGTCTACTTTCAAAGGCAACATCAACAAAATCTTGGCTATGGCACCGTCGTCTCTCACATTTAAACTTTCAAACCATAACCAACCTTGCTCGATACAAACTAGTGGAAGGTCTCCCGAGATTCCGATATTCTAAATATCACTTATGCTCAGCGTGTGAACAAGGGAAAGCACTCGTGCTCATTTTCCTTCAAAGGTGGAACACAGCTCTTAGCATGTGCTTCATCTCTTTCACATGGATTTGTGTGGCCCGATGCGCTTTCAAAAGATCAATGGCAAACGCTACATCTTGGTAATTGTTGATGACTACTCACGATGGACTTGGGTCTACTTTCTTCGGAGTAAAGATCAAGCTCCACAAATGATCATCAACTTTCTCATGAAAATTCAAGTTCAGCTCGACACCGACAAATCGAAAGCATAAAGGAACTGAATTTGTGAACCAAACCCTTCGGGAATTTTATGAGAAAGTGGGAATTGAGCATCAACCATCTATTGCACGTACACCAGAACAAAACGGAGTTGTTGAAAGACGAAACCGTACGTTAGTGGAAGCGGCAAGAACAATTTTAATCAATGTTAAGCTTCCAGATTACTTGTGGGCAGAAGCTGTATCAACTGCATGCTACACTCAAAATCGATCAATGATTAAAAAACGCCATAACAAAACACCTTTTGAGCTTTTCCACAACAGAAAACCGAATCTCAAACACTTTCATGTCTTTGGATCCCTTTGCTATCTGAATAATGATCGTGATGATTTTGGAAAGCTCAAAGCCAAAGCTGACATTGGAGTCTTTATTGGATATTGTGAGAACTCTAAAGGTTACTGGATCTGGAATCATCGTACAAAGAAGGTTATGGAAACGATTCATGCTAATTTTGACGAGCTTACGGAAATGGCTTCTGATCATAATAGCTTAGAACCCGGTCACAACCGCTTAAACTTCCCTCAAACCCCATCATCAGCTGAACCTAGTTTACAGCTAACTCGCCGTCAAATGGAACAGCTCTTTGCTCCTCTGTTTAGTGATGATATTGATGAACATGCTTACGTGTATCCAATGTTTCCGCTGCTCAACCTGATAACAATCAAATACCTGATACACCTACCACAACAACTACTGTTGAAGAAGCACCACCAGTTGACTCTACAACAACAGCTGAACAAACCGCATCCAACGACGCTAAACCAGCTGATGATGTTCTGAACAATGAAGTACCCCCACATGCAGATTTTGATCCAAATGCATTCTTCAACCAGTTTGCTAATGAAACTGCCACATCCGATGTTGCGGAATCATCAACAAGCCATTTGAATCCTCCAAATCTGCACAATGTATACCAACATCAACCCTCCACACATTGTTGGACTAAAGACCATCCTCTTGAAAATATTATTGGCAACCCAAATAAACCAGTCATTACAAGACAATGTCTTCACTCCGACGATGAACATTGCATTTATGCACTCACTGTCTGCCAATCTGAACCCAAAAACATTAAGGATGCAATGACAAAAGACAGCTGGATTGAATCCATGCAAGAAGAACTCAATCAGTTCAAACGTCTTGAAGTATGGGAACTGGTTGAAAGACTAACATGGGTCTACGTCATTGGTCTCAAATGGATTTGGAAAAATAAATTGGATGCTGAAGGGAACATTATCAGAAACAAGTCACGTCTGGTGGCTAAGGGTTATAGATAGGAAGAGGGTATTGACATTGAAGAATCATTCGCTCCCGTTGCTTGTCTTGAGGCTGTTCGGATATTTCTAGTGTTCGCGGCTCACATGAACATCACGGTCTTTCAAATGGATGTCAAAACTGCCTTTCTGAATGGTCAACTGAAGGAAATGGTCAATGTCAGCCAGCTAGAAGGATTCGTCGATCCAGAGTACCCGAACCATGTCTACAAACTGAAAAACACTCTATATGGTCTCAAACAAGCTCCTTGGGCGTGGTACGATAAGTTATCATCCTTCCTCATTGCCAATAATTTCACCAAAGGTTCGGTTGACCCAAATCTTTTCATACAATATCACGGGGCACATATCTTAATTGTTCAAATTTACGTGGATGACATCATTTTTGGGTCAACAAATAAAAAGTACTCAATTGCTTTTGCAAAACAAATGAAAAAACATTTTGAAATGTCCATGATGGGTAAACTTACGTTTTTTCTAGGACTGAAAGTTCATCAATCACCTCGTGGTATTTTCTGGAGTCAGTCCAAATATGCCCTTGAAATTTTAAACAAACACGGAATGCAAAACTGTGACACCTATGCCACACCAATGGCACATACCAAGAAACTAGACGCTGATTTGCATGGGAAATTGGTAGACCCTACCAAATACCGAAGTATTATTTGGTCTCACATGTATCTAACAGCAAGTCGGCATAACATTATGTTTGCCGTATATCTTTGCTCCCGTTATCAATCGAGACCAACTGAAACCCACCTCTCTGAGGCTAAAAGAATCCTCCGATACATCAAGGGAACCATTAACTTAGGGATCTGGTATCCGAAAGATTCTGGTTTTGAACTAATAGCTTTTTCAGATGGTGATCACGCAGGTTGCTTAGATTCTCAGAAAAGTACTTCAGGAGCTTTAAAATTTCTTGGTGTTAAACTGGTGTCATGGCAATCGAAGAAGCAGGATTGTACATCTCTGTCATCAACAGAAACAGAATATGTAGCCATGTCCTCGTGTTGTGCTCAAGTCATTTGGATGAGAACACAACTCAAAGACTATGGTTACGTATTTGAGAATCCCGATGTACTGCGACAATCGAAGTGCTATTGCGATCTCGTGCAACTCTGTCCAACATTCAAAGTTTAAGCACATCGATCTTCGATATCATTTCATCAAGGAGCACGTGGAATAGGGTACCGTTGAATTATACTTTATGGGTACTGAATACCAATTGGCAGATCTTCTCACCAAAGCCATAGCTCCTGCTAGGTTTAATGAGCTGGTCCACCAAATTGGTATGCGGTGTTTGACTCCAAAAGAACTGGATGAACTGTTAAAACATTCTTAAAAACAGTCAAACACCAAAACCTCTTTTGTAAATATTTTCAAAAAAAACAAAATACAAAAATGTAAAATCTGATAAAACCAACAAAAATATTCTTCAATCTAAATTCCTTGTAACATTGCATGTACAAATCTTCCGTCAACACTTAACTATTTCAAAATTCATTATTTTATCCGTCAAGTGTTAAGGGGGAGAACGTAAATATTTTTAGGTTTCATAAAACCTTGTACTTGCATGTTACCTTATCTTGACTGTATCTTTAATTGTGGAGATCACATTTCTGGTTTACTGACACTCCTCAGACTTAAATTTATTAAATTTCATTATTTCTTAAGTCGAGGGGGAGTGTCATCAAGTTTTTCTTTCCAAATATCTTTCGTTTGGTAACCAAAATGGAAGTTATGGGCGTTGGATGAAAAAGGTTAAGCTGGAGGGACTAAAACTGTAAAAAGCTCAAACCTTTTTAAACAAAATATCTCTTCCACATTAACTCATCTCATTTAATTTCCCAACTACCCAATCTTACGCCTAAGAATCATCATACAAATATGTGTTTCTGATCCTCATTTTGTAAGTGTTCTTAGGTTCTTAACATGATTCTAAACAAGGATTTTAAATCGTTTCAAAAACCAATGGTTAGATTTTCATCTATGTTTGATTTTATGTTCTACGCATAAGCGTATGAACACATAATCAAGTGTGTGTGTTTGTGGGCAAAATGGTAGTGTCAAAACGTTTGCTTAATCATAATAATACCATTTTCATCATCAATACTCACCCAGAAACTCTAATTGATTGAATTTGAAATTTAGGGTTTATGCGTAAGTTTGGGGATTTTCAAATGTAAATGTTTTTGGTTAAAAAGACAGTCGTTTGATGTTGTTTATAAGTTGAATTGACCATATCTATGCTTGGAATTTACCCAGAAACACTAATTGCATGTACATTGAAAGTTAGGGTTTACATTCTTGGTATTTGGGTATTTTTGATTCGCTTAGATTTTGATGTTAAAACTTGGATAGAACAACTCATTAGGCTTCTTAGACTTACCAAAACAAGTTTAGTGCAATTCCTATGGCTAGAACAATTACGCGTAAAAAATTAAGCTTTAGGGTTTTAAGTTTACTCGTAACATGTTTTTACGCATAACTACTTGAATGTATATTCCATGATTAGAACTGAAAAGGAATGAACATAGATGATGATATTAGTGTTATGATGTATTTATTTCAGGTTTCTACGCGTGAATAACTCAGAATCAAGGTTACTTGAACATCTACGCATAAGGATCACCTTACGCGTAGCATGTTATGCGTAAGAGAAATCTTACGCGTAACGTTTACGCGTAAGGTTGTACATTGGGGACTACGCGTATCCTGTGAAGGATATGTGTAAACAATAACCATTACGCATAAGGTTCACTCTTATGAGTAAGCCTTACGCATAAGGTTCCATATACGCTAACGCGTAAGCTTTATGCCTAAGGCACTCTTTTCCAACGCGTAATATTTCTTACG
The DNA here is from genome assembly GCA_910596185.1 of Chrysanthemum makinoi. NCBI lineage: Eukaryota > Viridiplantae > Streptophyta > Magnoliopsida > Asterales > Asteraceae > Chrysanthemum > Chrysanthemum makinoi. The sequence continues at coordinate 35,091,696 of OU343219.1, forward strand.
CGTAAGACTAGATCCTACGCATAAGCCTACTCTTACGCCAGATGACCAAGTTCTGTTAACTCATAAACATAGTACTTTACGCCTAAGTCTAGTTAACCAAAATTTTGAATTGTTACGCGTGCAAACTTGCAAATAAATAAATCATAACGCCACGAAACCAAAATGTCACTAATGAGCTTAAATGTTTAATATGTTGTGAAAAATAAGTGAAAACTTGGACTTTAAAACTCAAAGTTAATCAACTCACGAAATTTATCACGACGTCTTTGGACTATTGGACTAACAAGTGACATTGGACTCGTAACAATCATCGACATATCACATTCAATAAATAGATAATAAAATCAACTGTTGACTAACGTAATGTCTCTCGATATGTTGGTTCTTATGGCTAAATATCTTTCAGATCACGACATGGACACTCAAATGCAGAATGTGGATGCACCAAACGTTCTCACAAAGAAAGACATCTTCCCTAATGGCTATCCGATGAATATTGGAAAGAACAACCTTAGAGTTGACTTTGATACTTTCACCTGTTCTGAGTCCTCTTGTTTAAATGCTGTGGACAATCTGAAGAATCATCCTTATCAGAACATGCTCACAAACTCTGCTACAGTACTGGATATCTACATTCAAAAATTCTGGCATACAATGAGAAAGATCAAAGGTCAAAATGCTGTGACAGTGACTCTCAATCACAAACAAGTCACCATCACACCAGCAGACTTGCGGGCTATTCTTCTCATACCTGTCATCGAGCCAACCAAATACAATGCTACACCAATTGAAGAGGTTGTTTTACAATTCATGGTCGACATTGGCTATGACGAAGTTGCAGGGGTAATCACCAAGCATTCATCCAGGGATCTTAAGAATATTCCCCAGCCCTAGAGAACCCTCTACATCATGATTGCAAAATCAGTTTCTGGACGTGATAGTGGTCATGAGCATCCCAAGCTCATGGAACTACAGATCTTCTGGGCTTTGGTCAACATTAAACATATTGAAGTTGAAGCTCTGATATGGGACAACATGATGTCTTTCCTCAAAAAGCTAGGCACCAAGATCCCATACATCAGATATACAAAACTGTTGATCCAAAGAGCTCTTGGGTATAATCGCGATATTCCATTGAGACTCGATGACCCCAACAATCACTACATGTTGTATGAGCCTACACTCACAGTCAGATTCAAGGACTCTACAACAAAGAAACAAGGTGCAGTGTTGCCAGATCACCTTCTGACTGATGCAGTCAAACAACTCTATTCTTACAAAAGGTATCTGGTAGCTGTTGAAGATAACAAAGTTGGATTTCTTGATGAAAAGTCTTCTGGTACACCCACGAGGAATACCAGACGAGGCAGTGCAGGAAGTGTTACAAGCACTGAAAGTTAAAGAAAATTTCCTAAGAGGAAACCTGGACACAAAAGGAAAGTTCCCTCAAAGGAAGTTGTCCCTATCCCCAAACCTGCACTACAACGAAAGTTAATGGATGAAGACTCGGAGGATACAGAAACTGACGAAGAGATCATCTACTCTAAGACTGCTAAAGATGAGACTCAAACAGTCACAAAGCCTCCAAGTCCCAAGGGTGATAAAGGGAAGACACATGTGCTTGAACATGAAGAAGAAAGCTCGGATGAAGAGCAATTTGATGAGGAGAGAGATTATCGGAAGCAGCTAAAGAATCTCAGGCTCAAGCATCTTGCCTCTGAATTCCAAAAGGATCAAATGCATGGCCCCGGAGGGTCGAGCGGTGGTGTTCAATCCACACCAATTTCTGATGCGGTTAATCAACCCGATAAGGGAACTGGTGCCATCACTCTTTTGCAACAACAAAGGCAGCTTGAGGACACTATCAGATATGACTTTGAGGGACCAGATATGGAGACTGAGAAGACTGAGAAAGCTACAGGTGATGATGTCAAGGCTGATGAAACGGCCAAGTTTGAAAAGTTTGAAGACCTTGACTATGACAATTTTCTTCTAGACAGTCCAACTCGCTCCAAGGAACAAACTTCTGAGCCAGCGAAGGACCCATAGTTACCTCATGTCTCATCATCCTCAGACTCATCCTCTCAATCCACACCTCCACAATCCAAAGGCACAACAAAGTCAACATCCAAATCCGTGAAGAAACCCACTGACTCTTGGATATCTCGGGCTAAAACCAAGATTGTCAAAGCTGTCAAGCAGGTCAGGAAGAAAGATGTGACCTACAAAAAGTCAAATAAACTAGCTGACAGCATCAATCTGCTACATGACGAGATGAAAAAGATGTCAGGTGAAAGGGAGTACGTTCAGAAGATGATGCAACGTGACGTCCAGGGGGAAATGAATGAAATGATTAGGAACTATACTCACAAGTTCCTACTCGACATTGTTCCAGGCATGACAAAAGAGATGTTTAGCAGACAAATATATCCGAATCTGTTAGGAATTAGAAATTCCAGGTATTAAAGAGTCGGTCAACTCAAGCATATGTAATCGTTAGAAAGCTCGTAGTCGTAGTTATTTTATGTTAAGTAGTATTTAATTTAGTAACACCCGAGGACTGGACGGTCTTTACCCACTGTATGCCTGATCCACAGCCCGTAGGTGGCGTTTGTTTGTAAGAAACTATAAATACCCTCTACCTCCCAAGGTAGAAGATTGGAGCTTCAATACCATTTTTCTTTGTTTCACATAGTTCCCAACTATCTTCCTTTCTCTCACTAGAACTTTCTCTCTCTAAACTCAAGTTAACGCCTCATATGATTATGGTTTAATGTGTTTGTGAAATCTTATATCTAACAATTGGTATCAGAGCCAGGTTTGATCACCCATCTTTCATGCTTTTTGTTTTGGTGGATTTCATAAGGTTTTTGGGGTATTAAAGGTTAAGGAGAGTTTGATTCATTTGGACAAATTCTAGTGTTAAAGTTTGAATTTTGCTTGTACTTTTGTATTTAGGATCATCATATGTGTTTATGTTTTGAATTGGAAGGCTTAAATCATTGTGGTTTGGTTGTTTTGATTGATAAAGTGGTTATTTTTCAAGTTTGTACGAAGCGAGTTGTGTCTCGGATAGCTTTTCTTCAGCGAGTTGCTTTGTTATTGGATGCGAGTTGGTACATGCGACTTGGTACGTTTAGCGAGTTGATTTTTATGCGACTTGGGTTCTAAGCGAGTTGTTTCTTTAAGCGACTTGATATCTAAAACGACTTAGCTATTAATGCTTGAGTTGTAAAGCTAGCGAGTTAAATTAAGCGACTTGGTGTTCAAGCGTGTTGATTGTGTTGCGAGTTGATACTAAAGCGAGTAGGCTATTTAGCGACTTGATTCATTAAGCGTGTTGACAGTGTTGCGAGTTGATGCTAATGCGACTTGGCTATTTAGCGAGTTGATTGATTAAGCGAGTTGGAAATTAAGCGAGTTGTGTGGTTAGCGACTTGTTCATTTAGGCTTGTTACTTCTTCGTGATACATTCTTACGGTTGTTCTTTTGGTTTAGTAAAATCCCGTGAAAGAATCAATTTCCCGGTTTAATCAAAGAATTGTAAAATCCCGTAGAACTTGTAATCATGGCAAACATCGTTTCTACTATTGTCTCTTCCGTAGGAGGACGTTCAAGCAGGGTTAGATACTCGTCCAACAATGCTTGACAGAACCGACTACGACTCTTGGGCTCAAAGAATCAGATTGTACTGTCTTGGAAAGGAAAATGGGGTCAACATTCTCAAATCGATTGATGAAGGACCGTATCGGGTGGAGACTACTAGAGACATAATTGATATAGCTGAAGATGGTACATTGATTTAAGGAATGGACCGACCAAAGATGTATGATGAGCTCAATGATAAGGAGAAGAAGAGATTCGATGCAGATATAAGGGCTTCTAACATCATATTGCAAGGTCTTCCAAAAGACATATACAAGCTTATCAATCACAACACTAAAGCAAAGGTCGTATGGGATAATGTCAAGATGCTTCTCTCAGGTTCTGAATTAACGGTTGAAGACAGAGAATCTCAATTATATGATGAATTTGAGCATTTCAAAATGAAACCAGATGAGAGTGTCTATGAATACTATGTGAGATTCCATAAGCTTGTGAATGACATGAGGAACATCAGAATGACCATGCCTAACATTCAGCTGAATTCAAAGTTTGTAAACAACATGAATCCCGAATGGCACAAGTTTGTCACATCTGTGAAGCTCACTAAAGGACTAAAGAACACAAACTATGAGCAAGCTGTATGCCTTTCTTTCCGAATGAAAGACATGCTAAGTTTGAAAAAGGATTCTTGATCAATTCAAAACCAACCAGGGAGAGACAAGCTCATCAAATGATTCAACGCTTTACTCAAACATTGGAATTACCACCAAAGCATCTCAAGTTATACCCATGGGTGATGGCAATCACAAACTCATTCCCGATCCAAGATTCAAACAAGGCGATCTTGATGCCGATGCAAAATGGGACACTTCATTACTCAACCGGCCCTTATGGTTAAACAAAACTTGACTCTCAGTCCACATACCAACCGTCTTCACACCAATAATGAAATCAATCGCCTTCCAATCTTCACAATCATGCTCTAGTCAGAGATGGGAAAGTCATGGTGCAGCCAGTTCAAGAAAGACAGTACGAACAAGGAAGAGGTGGAGTCGGTAGAAAATATGTGGCAAATCTGAATAGGGGAAGAAATGGAAATCAAGGACAATGTGGAAAACTAGAAGGGGGGACTTGAATAGTTTTACCAATTAAAACTTCCTTTTAATCTATTTAGATCGACTTATGTCAATCTATTTGGATGTGTGTGTTGGATGTTGATAAACAAGCATGTAAAGGTAAGTAATGAAAAGATAAGAGTAAGAAGCACAAAACCACAACGCAAGTATTTATAGTGGTTCGGCTACAAGGTCACCTTCCTTGCCCTACTCCACTCCCCGAGTCACCTACTCGAGAGTTCGTAATCACTACACCAATCTCCTTATGGCGGAGAAGCCTTCACAACGTCGCTTAACCTTTTCCGGTACAAAGCTAAATACCGAGTTCTTTCACACCAAGGCGAACCACACCTAACAGACGTTGCCTACCCTTTATACGGTGCTAGGCTAACCACCGAGTTCTTTCACACCTTAGGAGAACTAATCCTATCACAACGTCGCCTACCCTTTATTAGGTACTAGGCTAAGTACCTAGTTCTTTCACACCTTAGGTGAACTACACCTTTACAACGTCGCCTACCCTTTATTAGGTACTAGGCTAAGCACCTAGTTCCATTGCAATGGAGGAACTACTACCACACTACACCAACGACTAATCCCAAAGGAGATCTACTCCTTTACAACATCATCAAGGATATCAATATCCTTGGATCTAAAACTAGTCTATCTTGTACATCAAAACACACCATATCGAATGTACATCTAAGGAACCTTTCACTAATGCCTTTGACTAGATCTACAAGACACCTTCACTAATGTCTTGTGTCTTCACTTCTAAGCACCTTTCACTAATGCTTCTTAGTCTTTATTTCCAAGCACCTACCACAAGTGCTTTATCGTATAGACGATAGATACCCTTCACTAATATCTTCGTCTTGACTCTTTAAGACATCTTTCACTAATGTCTTCAACACTACACTTCTTTAGAGAAAGAAAGGAATCATCAACAAGAAGACTTCAGTAGCCTTGATGATGAGGAAGCATGGCAACTCATGGACTTGAGCTTGCTCGACTTCAAAGGTGGTGATCTTGCCTTTAAGAGGAACCTAAAAGATCAAACAAAAACAAAACTACAAACATAGATCTCTTGGATCTAAGGGTAGTGAGATTTAACTCAGGGGAGAAAGTATATTGAGAGGGGGTTAGAAACAATGAAGAAATGGCTCACTATTTATAGAGGAAAAATCTCGTTCGGATCCCACGGATCCCTACCACAAGGGATCCGGCTAGCACAAAGCTAGGGATCCGTGGTCCGCTCCTCTTTGCCCATGGGTATTTTTGGTTATGGGTCATGGGTCATGGGTTTTGGGTTGATCCATGGTCTTTCTTACAATGTATCTTAGATACAATGAACTTGGTTAAGTGGTATATATAAAACCATGGGTTATGGGTCAAAACCATTTGCTAGTATTTACCCATTTAGTATATACTTGTATTTACCCATTTTAGCATACACTTAGTTTTTATCCATTTTAGTATACTTAGTTTAAGTATATGTTTAACCCAATATATAAACACTAGTTGTTGTACATATGTATCTAAATCATAAAATCACTTATACTTGTTTTAGTGTTTTATGTGACAACTTAATTGTGTTAGAAAACTATTAACTCAAACTATTTACGTAACCTATTTGTTTCGTTAAAATGATTTTACGTTTGTAATCGACAAAACATTAGAAGATCGTAAAATATAAATAAACGTTTTTACGGCTTATTTGTATTAACAATCTCCCCTTTTGTTGATGACAAAACATAAAATTATTTTAAGGAAAAGCTAAAATTGTAAAAGTTTGAATTTGTAGTTTTACTTTCTTCTCCCCCTTTTGTCGAAACAAAAAGTGTTTGAAGGAAGGCAACACATTGTTTTTAAGAAAAACATGTGAAAGAAAAAGAAAAAAAAATATATAGAGAGCAAATAACGGGAAAGGATCTCGTCTTTACTCCCCCTTGACGAGTTCATCCCTAAGTAAGGGACCAAGAAAGTAATACTAATCTAGTTTGTTTGCAAATAAGTTTGCAAAAGATATCGTCTACGAGACGAATGTGCTCCCCCTTGATGATTGCAATTATTGCAAAGGGATGTCACGAAATATAAACCTAATATTGCAAGTAATTTGCAATGTATTGCTTTGACATAAAGCTCCCCCTAGCTTTAGGGTGTCAAAGTCTTCATATGTAAATTGAATAACTACAAAAAAAAGGTTAGAAATCAAGAATAATTCACAATTTCCTGCAAATGTGTTTCAAGTTAGTAGAAAGGAAGCTTTTTGTCTCACGGATCCCGTGGTTCCCTCCTAGTAGGGATCCGTCTAGGCAATTCTGAGGGATCCGTTTTTAGCTGTTAAATTTTAGCAAAGGTGATATAACAAGTAATGTTATCACAAAAATGAGATATGAATACAAGGTAATCATATTCTCAGAAAAATAACAAGTAGCATCTAATTTCCATTTAATAAAGCTAGAGTTATGATATACATGACTCTAAAAACTAAGAAGATAAGAAAATACATTACTAGAAATTTGTAGACCAACTATCGCTTGAAGCTAAGACTCCACTATAATCTTCTAGCTCAAGTTTTGTTTAGGTTTAATCTCGTCGAAACGTTCGAGGAGATGATAGAACATGAAACGTTGGTCTTCTCGTACTTCATGTATTAAACTTTCAGCATGTTGACAATGATAGCAATCTTTGTCATGGCTAGGTAGTGGTGGTGGATGAAATGAAATGGCTTGATTCGAAGGATCAAGTGAAGCGGCTTGTGGAGCTTCAAACGATGGAGGGATTGGTGGAGGTGCATATAATAATGACTCAACCAAGAATGATGGTGGTGGTAGAGAAGTGTCAACTTCCATATGGTCGGGAGGTTGACTTTGATGATTTGTCATAATCCAAATGGGATTATATGATGAAAACACCGAGAAGGAAGCCAGAGCAAGTGTTGACTCAACACCTTGATTTTGAACCATTATTCCTCCTAATGAGGAGAATGTTGTCGGCGGAAGCGGATGAGATGGCCTAGGAGGCAAGTCCTCTAAATTGTAGAGGTGTGGTGATGATAGTGGGGATGTAAATGAAATAGCTCTAGGAACCAATGGTGATGGTTTGATGGAAATGATATTGTTTGGCTAGGATATGGTGGTAGTTTGGCATAGTGTTTGTGGGTACTATCCTTTTAGGAATTGGTTTGATTGGATGATGAAGAGTTCTATCATTTGTTGGTTCGATGGGAGATGATTCGTTGAGGAAATTTCGTGTATAACACGAGCTCTTTTCATGGGTGGTTCTTTGGTGGATAAGTTACTACTTGGGGTCTTCCTCATGATGAGATGATTTCAAGAGTTTGCAAGAGCTGAAAGTTAGGATGAAAGTGATGACTATGGAGGACCTAATAAGGTGGTTTATAAACTAAGAGATTTTGGCAAGTGCATTTAAGCTTCAAGCCACTAGGATTCATTGGAATGTGATGATTAACATGCACAAGAGTCAACTTCAGAGGTTGCACTGATCTAGGAACTCATTTAAGATGAGATGGAGTGTTTGAGTTAGGAAGATGAGTTGAAATGATTGTATTAGCAAGATTTGACCTTTACTGTCATACGGATCCCACGGTTCCCTTCTCAGAGGGATCCGTCTAGGCTAATCCTAGGGATCCGCCTCTCAGACTATGAAAGATTGGAAATGATGTTTCTAAGATCTAATACCTATATCATCTTGAGTGTTTCAGTCCTCCTAAGTGTTTTAAATGAGGGGATGCTTGAGTACTTAAATGATGTAGCTAATGATTGTCTTTTGTGGAAGGATTTGGAACTTTCAAGAGTACCAATGGATGAACAAGGATGACACAAAGGATTTAGAATGTCAATTGAAGCTAGATGATCCTAGATATCAGGTTGTGTCTTAGGATAGTGTTTTGGAAAATATCCTAGAAGCTTTAAGATGAGAAAAATAGATTTTGATCAAATTTGATTAATTTGAAGGTGAGGATGATTTATGATCAATTTTGCCATAATTGAAAGATTTCTAAGACTAGATGTGAGGGATCAAGTAGAAAATAAGGTGTGAGTTTAAGAGCGGAAGAGTAATGGATTAAAACGAAACGGTAGATCTACAAGCGTTTTTAGAGTGTAACCTTGGTGAGTTATGTATGAATGGAAAGGATTAACCTATCTTGATAAGGACTTAATTTGCCCTAAGACACTATGTTTAGCTTAGTGTGAGGTGTTCTAAGAATGTCTTTGAAATACAATGCTTGTAATTGCATTTTCTGTTCGACGGATCCCACGGTTCCCTAAGAGTATGGATCCGTCTAGTGTATTTTGGGATCCCCATCTGCTCATCAGGGGACCTTTACTAAAGGTATGCAATGATCTTGACAATGCATTATATCTCAAGGATAGTTTAAAGAAAGTTCTAAATACAAAGATATCAAATGTTTTATTTCATGAAGGAAATTGGATTACATTGATAAGGCACGAGTACAAGAGATTTGATCCTATTTTGAAATACTATTGGTTTCCTTGAGTGTTTTCACTAGGAGGATCATTATGTGATTGATGAGTGTTGGTGGAATCAAGAATGAAGATAGTCTTCATGAGAGATATGTTTAGCGGTTCCATCATCTTGTTCACAAGTACATACAACGGACTTTGAAATTGAGGATGGAAGTGCATAACATTATGATAGAGGCGTGTCAAGAACATTCCATAAGGGATGAGTTTATTCTTGGAGCCTTGAAGATTTGCAATTCGCCTTCTGAAGAAGTAGGCGAGATTGTATGGTTGTTGTGTTAGCAAAGCATACAACATGTGAGCACAACAAGCGGGAAGAATTTCTCGATTTCCCCTAAGACTCCAAACATTTTCACGTAGGATGAGTGCAAGAGGCTTGTACTCTTCTCGGATATCCCTTGTAAAGATAATGTTTGGATCGGAGTAATATGGTCGAGGTTTGCATATTATGGTATTTAAATCTTCCGGAGGGTATGTGTGAACAATATGGACTATTTTCTTCACGAAAGTTGAAGAGAGAATCAAGAGACCAATCTTTGGTGAAGGCACATTGTCCATGATTTGGAATCCGAAGGATGTGAGCAAAATGCCCAAGGGTTAGAGTGAACTTTTGGTTTTGATATAAAACCAAAGAGATAGAGAGCGATCCTCGTTACGAACGAGTTCGACTTGACGGAAGAATTCCATTATGAACCTTGGACATATCTTCTCGCTGATTTCAAGAAGGCATTCTAGTCCTATGGCTCGGAAGGAGGTATTGATACCTTCTTCGAATTGTAGAGAGGTGTCTACAAGACGTCCTTCATGGAAGTGGACGGTTTTGAGATTATTGAACCCATGGACATGATTGCCAGTGTTGGGTTCGAGAGATGTTCGAGTGTAGACGCTAGTGAGTGAAAAATCAAACTCATATTCATGCGTCATAGTTGAACCTATAGAGTTGATAAGTTAATAAAAAAAAGTGTTTGTGGTCAACTTATGATAATCTAATGTTTTTACTAGATTTTTATTAACAATGGTTTCTAACAAGAAATATACTTAACTTACTTACACATGTAGAGTATTATTCTTAGAAGAAAAGAGGTTTTTGATTTGCATGAAAAACTGTTTTCCAGTAGGACGGATCCCACGGTTCCTTTTCAAAAGGGATCTGACTAGTATATCTTCCGGGATCCGTGGATCTCAGTAGTAACAAAAGCGATTTTATAAAAACATAGGTTTTACAGTTTTTATACCACGAAAATATGTTTTATCCTACATTTTCTTTAGCATGCATACATGACTTCTAATGTATCACAAAAGAAATATAAAACATATAAATCAAAATAAGTGACAAACACAATATGATAAAAGTAACCTAGATAAACTAGATTATTAATAGTATTTCATTTCAACACTAAGAATGATACAAAGGATTGGGTATATGACCCCAATATAGATTAACAACACAAAGTAAATGTCTCCGTATGTGAACTTCATCATAGGGAACACAAGTGATATGAGTGTTATGGCGATGAGCACGAGTGCGATGTAAACCATGTTGATGACGGATCTTCTTGGTTTCGGTTGAGAAGATGAAGTTTTTAAGTGAGAGGAAATTTTTGAAATTGGATGATTTGAAAAAGGTGAGGATTTGATAGATAGGTCGACGGTGGGAGTTTTTATAGGGAAGGAGGAATTTTTGAAATTCGTGTTATGTTTTATTATAGGATAAAAGAAAAATAAAACATAAGTTTAATATACTATGACTATAGACGAGAAATATAGCACGTATGTGAGAAAAAAGCTTCCTAACGAAGCTTCATGTAAACCATGTAATTTGCACAAAAGATAATCATATAAATACCTAAAAAGGTATACTTAATTATCAAGCAAAGTAAAAAGAAAATCATACCTCTAGCGTTCTTAGGAATGTCTTTACAAATGACACAACAAATGTCACTTAGACAATTCCCGCTCCTTTGCGTTTAAGATACCTTTTTAAGAAAGGTATTCTTGTTACCAAGCGACTCCTAAAGCTTGGTGGGTATGAGCTTTGACTAATCAACATGACAAAGAAGATTAGTGCATTTAAATGAAAAAGAGAAAAAAAAAATGTTGTTATCAATTCAACATCCAAACATATGGTTTTGAAATACATGGTGTTTGCTTTTATGAAAAACCTTCTTTGTAGTTTTCAATTAACCATGGATCGTATCAAGTTTTTAAAGTACAATATACTTCAAGGAACTTGGTAACGAAGCTCTGATGCCAATTGTGGAAAACTAGAAGGGGGGGGGGGTTGAATAGTTTTACCAATTAAATCTTCCTTTTAATCTATTTAGATCGACTTATGTCAATCTATTTGGATGTGTGTGTTGGATGTTGATAAACAAGCATGTAAAGGTAAGTAATGAAAAGATAAGAGTAAGAAGCACAAAACCACAACGCAAGTATTTATAGTGGTTCGGCTACAAGGTCACCTTCCTTGCCCTACTCCACTCCCCAGTCACCTACTCGAGAGTTCGTAATCACTACACCAATCTCCTTATGCCGAAAAAGCCTTCACAACGCCGCAACCTTTTCCGTACAAAGCTAAATACCGAGTTCTTTCACACCAAGGCGAACCACACCTAACACAATGTCGCCTACCCTTTATACGGTGCTAGGCTAACCACCGAGTTCTTTCACACCTTAGGAGAACTAATCCTATCAAAACGTCGCCTACCCTTTATAAGGTACTAGGCTAAGTACCTAGTTCTTTCACACCTTAGGTGAACTACACCTTCACAACGTCGCCTACCCTTTATTAGGTACTAGGCTAAGCACCTAGTTCCATTGCAATGGAGGAACTTCTACCACACTACACCAAAGACTAATCCCAAAGGAGATCTACTCCTTTACAACATCATCAAGGATATCAATATCCTTGGATCTAAAACTAGTCTATCTTGTACATCGAAACACACCATATCGAATGTACATCTAAGGCACCTTTCACTAATGCCTTTGACTAGATCTACAAGACACCTTTCACTAATGTCTTGTGTCTTCACTTCTAAGCACCTTGCACTAATGCTTCTTAGTCTTGATTTCCAAGCACCTACCACAAGTGCTTTATCCTATAGACGATAGATACCCTTCACTAATATCTTCGTCTTGACTCTTTAAGACATCTTTCACTAATGTCTTCAACACTACACTTCTTTGGAGAAAGAAAGGAATCATCAACAAGAAGACTTCAGTAGCCTTGATGATGAGGAAGCATGGCAACTCATGGACTTGAGCTTGCTCGACTTCAAAGGTGGTGATCTTGCCTTTAAGAGGAACCTAAAAGATTACACAAAAACAAAAATACAAACATAGATCTCTTGGATCTAAGGTTAGTGAGATTTAACTCAGGGAAGAAAGTATATTGAGAGGGGGTTAGAAACAATGAAGAAATGGCTCACTATTTATAGAGGAAAAAACTCTATCTTGTTCCCGGATCCCACGGATCCCTACCACAAGGGATCCAGCTAGCACAAAGCTAGGGATCCATGGTCCGCTCCTCTTTGCCCATGGGTATTTTTGGTTATGGGTCATGGGTCATGGGTTATGGGTTGATCCATGGTTTTCTAGATACAATGTATCTTAAGGATACAATGAACTTGGTTAAGTGGTATATATAAAACCATGGGTTATGGGTCAAAACCATTTGCTAGTATTTACCCATTTAGTATATACTTGTATTTACCCATTTTAGCATACACTTAGTTTTTATCCATTTTAGTATACTTAGTTTAAGTATATGTTTAACCCAATATGTAAACACTAGTTGTTGTACATATGTATCTAAATCATAAAATCACTTATACTTGTTTTAGTGTTTTATGTGACAACTTAATTGTGTTAGAAAACTATTAACTCAAACTATTTACGTACTCTATTTGTTTCGTTAAAATGATTTTACGTTTGTTATCGACAAAACATTAGAAGATCGTAAAATATAAATAAACGTTTTTACGGCTTATTTGTATTAACAGACAAGTTAATACGATCAAGTGTTACAACTGTGGAGGAGAGGGACACATTGCTAGAAACTGCACATCTCCAAAACGTCCACAAAATGCAGAATACTTTAGGGATAAGATGCTGCTAGTGCAAGCTCAGGACAATGGTGCTGCTTTGGATGAAGAGGAATTGTTGTTTTCTTACTGAGGGAAATGCCAAGACCTATGATGCATATGTGGATGAGCGTAATTCAGGAGATAGGTCATAATCATCGAATGCCTTCAAGTAGTAGTGACCGTGATGCATCCGACTCATGTTAATGATGGACCTACTCGCACACAACAATTTTCATGGCTAGCATTTCTCCAATGGTCTCTCCTAAGGCCTCTTCTTCACCACATGCTGGACCATCCAAAGACAAAATCATCTCCGAGGTATTAAAATTATATGATGAAGTTGATGTGCAAAAGATACATAATGAAATACAGTCAACTGAAATCATTGAGTCCGATATTGAAAATATGGGTAATATCAATGTTGTCCCATATGATCAATATGTGAAACAAAGTGAAAGTGTGATTGTGTCAAGTGATGTATCTCCTGCAGTCAATGATGATTATGTCGTGATGAATACACCTTTGCATGTGCCCCGATGATTCCGTTATCTCCGAACTTAATGCCTATAAAGAACGAGTTGCCATTTATGAACAACGTGCTAAGTTTGAGCTAAATACTCGTGAGTAGGAGTTGGATAACCAAATGCGTACAATTATTAGAAAAAGTAATTTTAGAGAAGAAGTGTTAAAACAAGAGTTAAATTCCTTACAAGAAAAGCTTTCAAAAACTGCTAAGCAAAAATAAGAACTTCAAGAAAATGTTAAAGTGCTTAAGCAAGAATTTCATGCCAAGGAATCGAAACTTTTGAATGATTTTTCAAATCTAAAAACTTTGAAGAACAAGCTTGAAAATAAGTTGTACGCACAAGGGAATACCATTCAGACTGCTCACATGGACACTAAGCATAGAGTTTTAAGCGATAAGCATAGTGTTCCCATTATAGATATACCCAACCACGAATAGTATAAGTTAGCTAAGGGCTCAAAATGTAATTTATGATGGCAATGAAATTCTTAAACCTAGACGAAACCTAGTCTAGCAGAGTGCTCGAGGAAGATAGAATATTAGATGATGCATCTAGGGTGAAAATGAATAAGAAGCTAGAAGATCCCTGAATGCAAAACCATAACATCACGATCAAACCCCATGATTACAAGAAGGAAAACTGGATCTCCTTAAACAAATTTAAGCCTCAAACGTTATTAACACCTGAACAAGTTTTCTGGAAAAAGGATTTAGATATGCTAAAAGCAGAAAATCTTGTTGAAACAAACCCTTCCCTTAGGAAAATGCATGCTGCGACTATGTATCCTCCAAATACACCGATGCATTTAGTTCCTAGAACTATTGCCACTAAGAGCAAGACCTTAATCAGCCAATATGTTATTCTTCAACTATTTGTCGATTTTGAGAAAACTTGTAAGAAAAGGATCACACCCACTGGGATAACTGAAGGGGAAAGGGGTTTTGAACAAACAAAAGAATGCTATCTAACTAAGGTCATGCCTTTCTTCAAACTACTAAAAGATCATTTTAAGAGTCTTAAAAAGGGATAAGTTCAGATATTAAAGGAATGGAAAAGGAATTTGATGCAATGGTAGTTGAGGTTAGTGACTATGAGCGAGCATTAAAATATAATGAGATTGAGAGGAAGAACTTGCATACCTTGAATGAGAATCTTATTTCTAAATGTATTGCTCAAGATGTGTTTTACACTGCTACAAATTGCTCCATTAATGCTTCTAAATTTCATGAATTATCATTTGCTCGAAAGTCTCCCATGATCGTGTCATTGAGCTTGAAAAGATTAATTCAAAACTTAATGAGAAAATTGATCAGGATGATCACAATAATTTGGTAAAGCATCTTTCTAAACTAGAAGTTGAACATTTTGATTTACAACTAAAATATCAACATCTAAAAGAAAATGTTAAAACCTCAAATATCAAGATATCCTTGGATGCTCCGAATTTGATGCTTTTGAAATTAGCAAAGCGTGATGAACATATTCGAGCTCATTGTAACACGATCAAAAAGTTGAAAGTCCAAATCTCTCAATTAAAGGGTGAAAAGAACAATGTGGTCGATCCCAAATGCCTCCTCCTTTAGATTCTCAGTACTCTCAAACTTTTCATCTTCAAAACTTGGTTAATGCCTTACAAAAGGAAAACGAGAGTTTTCTAGAAGAAAATGAAAAAGTTAAACGACACTTTAAAGAGTTATATGATTCAATGAAAGTCAACCAAAACAACGAAAAAATAACGTCTTTACAAAAGGAAATTGAGAAATGAGAAGTCAGGAAAATGGGAAACCGCCACTTGTTTTTAATAAGAATGTTGTTTCAAAGTCACCCTTAGACTGCAAATACACGGTTAAATATATTCCTCCTCATCTTAGGAATAATGAATCTGCTTCATGACTATTGTGCTCACCTTAAGGATAGTCTAGAATGTCTCCGTGAGATTGTTGAAGAGGATTTCATTAATAAACCTCTTGATAGAGAAATTAGGTTTGCTTGCCTCCAGGCCAAACGATCTCAAGAGTCGCTTGAATGTGTAATTGCAACATGTCCAAAATCCTTAGGTGCAAAAGGCAAAGCCGTGATGCCTTGTTCTATGCCTAGTGCCAAGCATGAAATCCGTTCTATGCCCAATGTAATGAATGTCAACCTTATGGTGCCTTCAAGTAGTTGATTCCGTGATATGTTAGTGCTAAGAAAGTGAATTTTAGTGTGCCTGCAAATAGCTCAAATCATAGTCTTAAGAAAGTAAACACTAATGTGCCTTCTAGTAGTTCAGATCCTTGCACATCAAGTTCGGGAATGCAAAAATTAGATCAACCAACTAATGCTCCCATTCCCTCTACAGAGTAATCGTGACATTAAAGCGGCGGTCAAAGTCTCAAGACAATACAAGGAATGATAGGACCTTG
The DNA here is from genome assembly GCA_910596185.1 of Chrysanthemum makinoi. Lineage (NCBI taxonomy): Eukaryota > Viridiplantae > Streptophyta > Magnoliopsida > Asterales > Asteraceae > Chrysanthemum > Chrysanthemum makinoi. The sequence goes on from OU343219.1 coordinate 35,107,948, forward strand.
CAAGCTAAGAATGTGCATTGGAAGAATGTAGAAGACCAATCTAGGAACTTTAAGCTTGTGTTGAATAAAACGAATCATGTTGATTCTAGTATTTGCCATAAATAGGCATCTGTAATTAATTGAATTTCGATACTATTTGCAAACCTTGTAATGATGTCCGCTTGAATTCGCATTTGCTAATCATGAATGTGGTGTGAATGCTTTGTCTAATCTTTGTCAAATGCCCGTTAAAATTGTTAATACTAATAATTGTGCAAAAAGGCTAAAAGGCAAAGACGAAAGATTGTTAGAAAATAGTGGAAACCCACGGGAAGAACATTTATAAAGATAGGTTATTATTGGATACCTTTTGGCCATAAGAATAATTAGTTTTGTCCTCAAACTGCTAAGACTATGCCCACTAGAAAATGGATGCCTACCGGTAGAACTATTCCCTTAAGAAGTGAACATACTTTGAATAGGTCAAATACGTATACCAAAGACCGCATCTATTCCCAATGATTTCATTGCTTCTACTCGATATGGATGCTTCTATTTCTGATGTGGGTGTTCCAATTACTGTGACTAACCAAGTGGAACCCATTCTTGCATGGGGATCCCAATTATCTAGTTATCCATTCTTGTGCGTGTTCAACCGCATCGCTCAAATCGTTAGGGTACCTCGACTCGCCGCTCCAAGCATATGACCGAGACCGGTGGCTCATGAACTTCGTAAGCAAATTCATCGGACAGCTTAGATTCGGGAATGATCATTTCGGTGCAATTAAGGGTTATGGAGATTATGTTGTTGGAAAAAGTGTTATCTCCGGGGTATATTATGTGGAAGGTCTTGGTCATAACCTGTTCTCTGTTGGTCAATTCTGCGGGTTACGATCTAGAAGTAGCCTTGAGAAAACATACTTGTTTCGTTAGAGAACTTGATGGTAAGGAACTTTTAAGAGGTTCACGTGGCTCAAATCTATACACCATCTCTATCGAAGATATGATGAAGTCTTCTCCAATTTGCTTGTTGTCAAAGGCTTCTAAAACAAAGTCATGGTTATGGCATCGCCGTCTCAATCACTTGAACTTCGGCACCATCAATGATCTCTCCTGAAAGGACTTAGTTATAGGTCTACCTAGACTTAAGTATGAAAAGGATCATCTTTGTTCAACATGCCAATTGGGAAAAAGCAAGAAGTATGCCCATAAACCCAAACCTACAAACTCAATTACAGAAGTTCTCCATACTATTCACATGGACTTATGTGGACCCATGAGAGTGCATAATATCTTTGGGAAGAAATATGTGTTAGTTGTGGTTGATGATTTCTCTAGATTCACCTGGTAAAATTCTTAAAGACAAAGGATGAAACTCCAGATATCATCATCAAACTCATCAAATCGCGGTTCGTCTTAACAAAACGGTCAGAATCATCCAAGACAATGGAACTGAAGTTTGTTAACAAACAACTTGGTGAGTTTTATGAAAGTATGGGAATCGGCCATCAAAGAAGTATTCCTCGAACTCCTCAATATAACGGTGTAGTTGAAAGACGAAATCGAACTCTTGTGGAAGCCGCAAGGACTATGCCGATTTACTCAAAAGTTCCAATGTTTCTATGGGGTGAAGCTATAGCACCGCATGCTACACACAAAATCGATCCACGATTCACTTTGCTCATGGAAAAACTCCATATGAACTTGTCCACAACGAAAAACCCGATCTTTCATTCCTTCGTGTGTTCGGTGCTTTATGTTATCCAACTAATGATGGTCAAGATTTAGGAAAACTGAGAGCTAAAGCGGACATTGGAGTTTTTGTAGGCTATGCACCTAATAGTAAAGGTTACCGAATCTACAACAAAAGAACCCGAAATATCATGGAAACAATTCACGTCGTTTGATTAGTGACCGACTGGTCAAATGGCTCCCTGGACAATCCAGTTCGGGACCCGCACTTCAAAGAGTCCCATTGGTTCATCTCTTTGTACCGAACTCCTCATCGGCAACTCCATATGTGCCTCCCTCGTAAGATGATTTAAAGAAACTGTTTGATCCAATGTTTGATGAACAATTTGAGCCAAGTAACAATGATATGAAAATTCAATCAACAGAGGTCGCTTCTATCCTGCCAATGAAAGTAACCCTTCAACTTCTATATCATTAAGCCAAGAAGTTTACCGACCAACTGCTTCATCAACAAATCATCAATCATCAAGTGTACATCATGGTAATGCTTGATTCACGGTGATGAAGTCAATCCCTTTGCTACTCCCAGAAGATGCTCCATTTGAAAACATATTTGCTCCGAATCATCATCGAACCATCTACTTCAGGAGACATCAACTCGCTACTTTAGTTCCTCAACAATGACCACATGAATACCTCAGAAAATGGACTCACGATCATCCACTAGACAACATCATTGGAAATCCTCTCGCCCAAGTATCCACACGAAAACAACTTGCAACAGATGCCTTATGGTGCTTCTTCAACTCCAGGTACATTCTCTAAGATCGAACCAAAAGATGTTAAATCCGCCATGAATGAAGATAATCGGTTCAATTCCATGCAAGATGAAATTCATGAGTTTGATCGACTTGATGTATGGAATTAGTACCGCCCAGATTGTGCTATGATCATTGCTCTAAAATGGATCTTCAAAGTGAAACTTGATGAGCATGGTGATGTGTTAAAGAACAAGGCTCGATTGGTTGCTAAAGGATACCGCCAAGAGGAGGGTATTGACTTTGAAGAATCTTTTGCTCCAGTTGCTCGAATCGAGGCAATCAGAATATTCTTGGCTAATGCCGCAAGTAGGAACATGGTAGTCTATCGATGGATGTAAAGACGGCGCTTTCAACGGAGATCTTAAAGAAGTCATCTACGCCACCAACCTGAAGGCTTTGTGAATCCAAAGCATCCTACTCACGTTTATCGCTTGAAGAAGGCTCTTTATGGTTTAAAGCAAGCTCCAAGGGCATGGTATGATACTCTATCAAAGTTTCTTCCGCTAACCGGCCAAAGAAAGGAGCAGCTTGATCCAACATTGTTCACCGAAGTCGCAAACATTTAATTCACGTTCAAATTTATGTTGATGATATCATCTTTGCCTCGACTCACCCCAATGAATGTGATCGTTTTTCAAAAGAAATGGGTTCCAAATTTCAAATGTCAATGATGGGACAAATGTCATTTTTCTTGGGATTACAAATTTCACAAAGTCCCGGAGGCATTTTTATAAATCAATCTAAATATGCAAATGAGATTTTAAAGAAATTTTGATTTGACTCTAGTGACCTCGCTGACACCCCATGATTGAGCCGCATAAAACTGGATGAGGACCACTCAGGATCATGGTAGACCAAACGAAATATCGTAGCATGATCGGATCCCTGATGTACCTCACAACCAGTGGAGACTCTATTCGTTCGCCAGATGCATGTGTGCTAGATACCGCTGAAAAGCCTACCAAAAGCACCTTGAAGCGGTTAAACTGGTCTTTCGGTACCTCCAAGGAACCATCAACATGGGACTTTGGTACCCGAAAGACATCGGTATGTCACTAAAGATATGCATGCGATCATGCGCAGGTGTCAAGATACTCGCCGGCACGCCCCGAGGTGCTCGTTTTTGAGTGATAAGCTTGTGAGTGGTCATCAAAGAAGCAAATGAGTACTTCTATTTCTCTAGAGGTGAATACATAGCCATGTCATCTTGTTGCCAAATCCTATGGATGAGATCTCAATTAATCGACTATGGCTTTGTATTCAACAAAATCCTACTGATCGTGATAATAAAAGTGTTATTGCTCTCTCATGCAACAACGTTCAACACTCAAGAGCAAAGCATATCGACATTCGACATCATTTCATCTAGGAACAAGTGGAAAAAGGTGTGGTGGAACTCTATTTTGTGAGGACCAATACCGTTAGCAGTATTATCTTCACCAAAGCTCTTCCAAGAGAACGCTTTGAGTTTATTCTTCCTCGACTTGGCTTGAAAAGCCTTCAACCGAAAACACTCAAACGCCTTCGTGAGGAAGACGAGGAGTGAAGGTCTTTCTTCATCTATCTCTTTGTATATATTTTTCAAAAAGCAAAATACAACATTACAAAACCTTCAAAAATCAAATAGAAAATTATAAAACTTTCAAAATCCATAAAAATGTGAAAAAGTCGTAAAATCCTCAAAAAATATTGTCATTTTGTCATGTTTTTCTCGATTCGATATCATCTACGGACTTTGTGTTAATATTCAAAGAATGTCACGGGTCTTTAGATGTTCATCGAATGTACATAGTTTTTCTTTAAAAAAAATAAAAATAAATAAATAAATGAGGCGAAGAAAAATGGTGGTTTATTGTCATTTCAGCAAGAACTCGTGTTAAAAAGAAAGAACAGAGCCATGCTTTATCTTGTTTTTCAAATCTCATGCTCTGATTCTATACAAAATTCTCAATATCCAATGAAAACGAATTGCTTTGAAAAACATTACCGGCTCAATTTTTAAAAATCATCTTGATCTAAACGGTTGTCAAAACTATCTATCTCTCAATCAACAACTTATGTCATTGATTGAGGGGAGAATGATTTTTAATTATAAAGTGTATTTTTTTCAAAAAATGGTTTGCTTTCAAAAGATATTCAAGCATGTTTAAATCTTTGGAGTCTAAAGTCTCATAAATTCGATCCTTATCGCAAAACGCGTTTTAAAAATCAAGTCACAATTCTCCTTAAAAAGCTTTCAAAAACGATTTAAATCTAATGAGATCACAAATCTCAAATGTTTTGATAATTGTGATCGGGGAGAATTTATGCGATTTAAATTGGATTTAAATTGATAATTCGATAGATGGTTTCATAAGTGATTAGTATGTTTGCCTCCCCGCAAGTGACAAACGATGTCAAATTTTCCATGCACACGTTGAGGGGGAGCAACTATTTTAAACCTCAAATTATTGAAAGCGTGTTCAATTGTCTCTAAGTGTAGATTCCCTCTAATATGTGCAAAATTCTTTCAAAATTCGAGGCACATATTGAGGGGGAGCAAACTTTTGAAAACCTCATCCTTCCTCAAAATGTTTTATTTACTCAAATTGAATGGGAAGTGATGATGATCATTTTAGAAAATGTTAATCAAAAGATTGGACCTTTCATTCTCAATCTAACAATTTCAAAGATCTCTTGTCTCCATCAAAACAATTAAGATACAAAATGCTTTGATTCTATATCACAAGTATCTTGATTGATTTTCAAATGGTTTTCAATTGGTTCCTATGGTAGATGAACGATACCAAAAAGACCGACCAACTTTACTTTATGTATGGTGATATAAGGATGATAAGGTTAGGTTGTGGTCCCATGATCCGCCAGAACCGGAGGGATCTACCCAGGGACAATCCACTAGATAGTGTAGAAGTCCTTAGGTAAGATGAAAAAAGGAGAAAAAGGAGAATAAGGGAAGAGGAGACTAAGACTGAAGCTAGTCGAATAAACCCAACAAGGTTCTAGTTATGAAGTCTCGGTAAGTAATCGTAAGGGGTTAAAGAATGAAAAGAATGAATGAGAAAAAGGGTGAAAAGAAATAGCCCTCCATAACTCAACCTTAGAGGCGTAAACCGGTTCAATTCATATGCTACTGGTGGTTACTAAGGTAACACTGGTATTGAAGTCAAGACGTCATGGAACCAAAGTTGACGACGCACTAACTTCCCAAGCCACTCAAGTTCCTCTTAAAAGGGCTTGTTTCATTCTCACGGGAACCTACATAATCTATCGACTCTCTTAGAGATTGTTGATATTGAAGAAGGAGACCCTCTCCCTAGTCTCCATATAGGAACCAAATATGCACAAATTGAGTCTAGAGCCACGAGATCATCAATTAATCTCTTTAGGACACTTATTTCTTGAAGACTCACTATTTCACACAATGTGGAATGTGAGATTATATCTTATGAGTCCTTCGCATTATCCTTGTGGTATTGCCAAGACTTGATTGTGTCATATGGACCTCATCGGTGGAGCGATTCAAAATTGAATCAATCCATGTCCAAGAAAATGGATTGACGGATGCCTTTGAAAAACCGGTTGTTGTGCTTAAAAACTCTTTTCTCTAAGCACATCGACTGTGTGCAATCATTTCAAATCAAAAGGTGTTTATGATTGATAAATGATTTTTCACTAAAACTTCGTTGTATTGCAAAAAAAATTTCTATTGAGCGATACACGATTGTTTTTCAAATCTCTTTTCATCAATCACTGAATCTCTATTCACGTCGGTTCACTCACTCACGTTGTCTTCTTTGAGACGCCCGGCTTTGAGAACGGCTAGAGCATTTCGCGAAACCCTATCAAGGAAATTCTTCAAATTATACCGATCACGTAAAAGACGGTACGATGCGATCAACGGGGAACCGTGGGCCGTACCTCAATTCATCAAAAGTGATCAAAGACACTTTCTTCGCTTTATTGCTAATCGCGTCTTATGTAGGTACACCCGACGCTTGGCACCGGATCGTAATGGAGCGGTCAATCCATAGCCGCATGCTCACACAACACATTCATATCTTAAGAAATCATGATTGATGCATCAATGACTCTGATATTTTCACTCCATGCTCGCCACGCCGGCCGCCAATATCATGTATCAACGAAAGCTTCCGCTACTCGATTAGAATAAATCATGATCCAAATGTGAGCATGTCGGTCCAAAAGTCACAACATCACTAATTACCAAAACCACAAAGGTTGAGTCGAGATTTAATGCGACTGATGATCTCAAAGCCGGGCTCAAAACTCAGTATCACGTGGATCAGTTAAAGACCTCCACTCAGAGTATCCAAACATGCAATTATGAAGAATCAAAGACTACGAGCTATAGAAAAAAGAACATGGACAAGAATCCAAGAACAATCTCACTGTAAAATCTGTTTGTATTCAATGTAATTTTAATGTGTGTTTGAGGTGACCTCCCTTAGGGGGAGACTGTTAGGAATTAGAAATTCCAGGTATTAAAGAGTCGGTCAACTCAAGCATATGTAATCGTTAGAAAGCTCATAGTCGTGGTTATTTTATGTTAAGTAGTATTTAGTTTAGTAACACCGTGGAGGACGGACGGGTCTTTACCCACTGTATGCCTGATCCACAGCCCGTAGGTGGCGTTTGTTTGTAAGAAACTATAAATACCCTCTACCTCCCAAGGTAGAGGGTTGGAGCTTCAATACCATTTTTCTTTGTTTCACATAGTTCCCAACTCTCTTCCTTTCTCTCACTAGAACTTTCTCTCTCTAAACTCAAGTTAACGCCTCATATGATTATGGTTTATTGTGTTTGTGAAATCTTATATCTAACAGAGTCTGATGCAAATTGCATAGCAAACTATAAGATCAACACCTCTAACCGTAACCATCAACCCCACTGATCCTATAGTATTCTCCGATGCTGAGTTGGTCGCCAAGCTGGTGACTCAAATGTCCAAACGATCTGCCACATTTACTTCTGACGAAAGTAAATTGTTTGACGCATTACTGGAATATCAACTCAAGACAGCATGCAGAGTCGAAGCTTTAAGGCCTAAACGTCCAAGAGACGATGAAGACAAGGATAAAGATAAGGATCAGGAGCCTAAACGCCCTAAGCATTCTGGTGAATCATCCTCTATGCCACAACCTACCCAAAAGACATCATCTCAACAACGATATTCTCCACGTTCTTCTAATAATAAACCTCAAGACTCTGAGTTACCACCTTCAACAGAGAAAACCGGTTATCATTTTGAGTACACAGGTGGTGATGATGAAGAGTTCCATGAGCACCAACAATAACCCACCTCTCCCGAAGCAACAAAGAAACCAGCATCCTCCTCTAGGCCAAAGAAGAAGAAGAAGACGACTAGGGCTGATGTCGTCTCATGGCTAGACGAAGATGACACCGAATTTGACTGGTTTTCTAAACTTGTTGATGCTACTCCCTCACTACCTGAAGATCAAGATGTGGTAGAAGGTCGAACACTAGAGCATGCTAAGTTACTGCAAGAAAAGTTTCGGGTAAAGAAGATGACTAAGTCAGAGTTGAAATGCATCAAGAATGACGACTTTCAACTGCTCAAAGATAGCTCGGAAAGTGCTATTGAAGTTGAGTATCATCTTGAAAACATAGCACGAGCCATGTCTAACAACATTGATTGGCTCAACCCTGAAGCAAACATCGACTTTACAAGAAAAGACAAAGCTCCTTACTATACCGATTGGACCAGACCCCTACCAACAATTGGTCAACCAGATCAACAAAAGATTACATTTCGCTACTTCTTCAACAAAGATCTGGAATTTCTTCTACATGGTAGCGATGTCTCAAAGAAATATGCTACATCACTGGCACTTCCATTCCCGGCAGCCATTTACTCAAACTGCATAGCCGTCAAAGAAAATGCTTCTCACATGTTTTCCAACAGCGTGCAGAAGTATGACATTGATGCAATGTATGGGATTCACCATTGGCCTGAACGCCGAAGAATCTACTACAAGAGCTGCCAGGTTCAAACGTCTACACATGAAGTGCACAGTGATAAAGGGATCGTTGCTGTTAAGCATGTAGCACTCTCGTCTAAATGGGACTACACTTTCCTCAAGAAAATCGTGGTCAAAAGACAAGATGAAGAGGACTATGCTTTTTGTGAAGCGGACTTTCAGAATTTGTCTCTCTATGACATTGAAGATCTGTATCTCGCCAAGGTACAGGGAAGAATGAGACAATTCTCGACTGAAATCCAACGAGAATTCATCAAGTCCTTGCTTATCTTCATCAGAAGCATCGTGATCCAGGAGCGTGTAGAAGATATACAGCTTGCAGTTGAGTCGTATCAGACACATGTCAACATCACCAAACCTCAGCTAGACCTCCCATACATCAATCACCAACCTCAATACACTCTCGTTAGTAAACCATTTGGAGTAGTATACAGAAGTGAACTACATCGCAACTGCTTGATGGCGTGTAAAGAGCTTCACAAGTTTGGAGATCATACACTGAAGAAAGTCAGGGATGGGTTAGCTTATAGGTTAAAGGAGATTCAACAAGGCATTGGGTCTCCAAAGTGATGGAATTCAAAGGATAGAAGGGACGTGAAGAAGATAATCACACGCATCGATGAGAGGTTGTTTAGAAGGGACCAGTTTCGAACATTGGAGAGCTTCATCGGTGGTCGTCCCAGCATTTCTCTCACAGGCTTTCAACGCTTAGTTCGCATTCCTGGAGTTATTGCTGGACTACCTAATTCTCCTGGTACCCCTTAATCTGTTTCATCATTATACTTGATTTGGATATGTGTTTATTAATTGACTATGGCTTGTGCACACATAACAGTGTACAACCCGTACTTGTAATGAAAGAACCCTGTGGTACGCATCAGTGCCACAATCCTATAAAAGGAGGCAAAGCTTCTTACTTTTGAGTAAAACTAATCAAAACTTTGATCTTTCAGAGTTTTGCTCAAAAGCACAAGTACTTCCCCTTATGATTTTCAAAACCTCAAAAGTTTATATCACTTGTTGAGGGGGAGTATTTGAATTAAGACTTTGTTCAACAAATGTTCTTCGTGGTAATCTTCCCACAAAACTCGAAATGGTCATATTTTTTATCAGCATTTCTTCAAAAATAACATATTAATATGCCATTTTTGAGGGGGAGAAAATTTATGTGATAAGAAATATGTTGTGAATTGCAAGTGAACCGTCGTACCAAAGACTTTACCAATGAATTGACGAGATCGTAAATATTAGTAAATCGAAAAGACTTGTCCGGGACGGGTAATAATTTCAAACTAGTTCGCTAGTGATGTAAACGTGTCTCGCAAAGGACTTGTCCTAGTAGAATGTACCATTCGAGAAACTCTTGGTAGACATGAATCTTTGATGGGTTTGACGAGCCTTTCGAGGCTTGTCCACACCTTCAAGATAGTTATTAGAGCTAGTTGTCACCTAAAAGCTGACAATGTAACTCTTTAACTATGCAACGTAACCGTGTCTCGCGGGGAATTGTCTATCTCGAGTCGATCAATTCAAAAGTGCGCGCTCTTCTCTCACCGTGCAGATTTCTGTCAGAACACTTAAGCACGTGTGGAGGGGGAGTATTTATGATAAAATCATCAAACCTCAACAGTGGTTTTAAATGCTTTTATTCATATCCACTGTGAGAGATTTTTCATAAAAATGGTTTTATGGCAACATAGGTTAGTCATGGAGTTATAAGGTGACTAAGGTTAGGAATAACCGTCTTATGATCCGCCAGAGCCGGAGGGATCTACCCAAGGACACTTCCAATAGTTAGAATTAGAAGTCCTTAGGTATGATTGTAAAAAGGAGAAATGAGAATCGGAGAAAGAAGGAGTTGAAGAATTAAAAAGAAAAGTAAAGAAAAGGGTGAAAAGAAATAGCCCTCTAGATTATTCAACTTAGGGCAGACACCGGGTTCAATTCATATGCTAATGGTTGTCACTAGTTGACACCGGTATTGAAGATTGAAAGTCGTCATGGACCCAGTGACGCATGCACTAAACCTTCTTAGCCACTCAAGTTTCTCTCAACAGAAACTTGTTTCATTCTCACAGGGAACCCTAAGTATACTATCGGCTTTCTCTTAGAGATAGCTGGTATTGAAAAAGGAGACCCTCTACCTAGTCTCGGCTCAGGAAAACTAAAGCGCACTATTGAGTCTAGAGCCACTAGATTCATCGAAAGATCTCTTAGGTATACTTGACATTTCATCACTTGTCGTTCAATAATAAGGACGCAAGTGATACAATCAAGAGTCCTTCACAGATCTTAGCAATCTGTTGAGAACATTTATGAGAGGTTTACACTTGTGATCCTCAATGATTGAATGGAAACTCCTGCTAGGGTCAACATCAAACAGCCCTGACAGCAGGTCGCTTCGGTAACTCCTTGTGGGTTACGCTTAGTGTGTCTCAAACTGTCTACAGTCGTGGGGTGATGCTTCGGTATACCTCAGCGGCTCATCTGAACTGTAGATGTACTTTGGTGCATCGTGTTATCTCACTTGTGGGACTCCAGGAACAGCCTTTGTGAGAATTAGAGTTGTGTTTTCACACTATGCTGTTAACACTCTCGAAGTTCAAACTTATAAGTGCTGGATTATTTCTAACCCTTGTTTTCATGTTTTCTTCATATGGAAGCTCGCGGGAGGAAATGATCGTGCATATTCTTCACATGCTCATACCAACAACAACACTAATCGAAGTTCTCTCAAAAGGCAACACAAAGTCAGAATGACTCTTCATCAATCAAAGAATCTACAAAGTTATAGACTAAGAGAACTACATCAGTACTATAATCCAACGTTAAAGAACGTGTGAGAATGTTGAAGAAAGACGTGGAGACACTGGAGCAACGGAGCAGACCTGAAGCAGATCATCACAACATACTATCACTTCCACCACAAAGAACAAAGATACAAAGAACAAAGAAAATGACGTCGCCAAAGCAGAATACTTCAAAGGAAACAATTTCTCTACACTGGGGAGATTGTTCGAATCAAGGCACTTCTTCTCAAAAGAAAGAAGAATGTCAGAAGACGTTAAAGCTACTATTACATCAGCACCTGCAACGTCTACATTATCAATCACTAACACTTAGGGGGAGATTATTGGAATCACTCCTAAACCATTATTCAAGTGTTAGTCATTAATATGTAATAGTTAGCTTAATTATGGCTTTTATGTTAGTAATCATGCCAAGGCTTATGTAGAAAGCCCATAAGCCTTGGCCCAAGCCCATAAGAAGGGAAGGAAGCTAGTGTGTTGCCCTAGCTCCTTGCCCTATAAATAATGCTTGTAATCCCTCACTTGAGGGTTGGTTGTTCAATTCATTCATTTGCACCCTACGCATGACTCTTCTAACATTCATATCGTGTGTGTGTGTGTTTGTTCATCCAATCTCTTCTTTTCTATTTCTTTTATTGATGCTTGTGTTACAAATATGGGAACCTAACATAACTCCACAACAGAATGGTGTTGCAGAGAGAAAGAACAGAACCCTGATAGAAGCAGCCAGAACAATGCTTGCAGATTCCTTATTACCTATTCAATTTTGGGCTAAAGCTGTAAGTATTGCTTGCTATGTATTGAATAGAGTATCAGTTACTAAACCTCAGATGAAGACACCTTATGAGTTGCTTATGGGAATCAAACCTAACATACGCTTTATGAAACCTTTTGGATGTCCTCTGACTATCCTCAACACTATTGATACTTTGGGAAAATTTGATGGCAAGTCAGAAGAAGGATACTTATTGGGATACTGCACCAACGGCAAAGGATTTAGAGTATACAATCGAGTCACCAAGAAGGTTCAAGATTGTCTTCATGTTGAATTTTTAGAAGATCAAGAGAATCAAAAGGGTAAAGGTCCTGATTGGATGTTTGATCTTGAGGTTTTGACTCCTTCTATGAATTATGTTCCTGTTAGAGAAGAAAATCAAGTTGATCACAAAGAAAAAGATTTACAGTACATTGTTCATGGAGTCAATATTAGACCTGATGCTGTTCCTGATGAAAAACCTATAACTGTTGAGACAGAGAAAAGTACTGATGAACCAAAAACTACTTTGTCTGCTGAAGATCAAGCTATTCAAGATGAACTTCATAGGATGCTTTTTCAAGAAACAATAGCACAATCTTATGAGGATGAACAAAGGAGAGCTTTTGAAGAAGAAAAGAGAAAGGGTAAGTCTACAAAATACCCTAACAGTACTTTGGATCATAGTACTTTGGATCAAAGTACTGCTGCACCAATTGACATTACTTTTGATGATGATCTGACCATGCCTAGTTTAGAAGATACTGATGATGAATTAGATGATGAAGGTATTTTCTCCAATTCCAATGAAGGAGCTGATTTCACAAAATTGGATGATGATCTTGAAGTACCACAGACTTCTACATTAAGGATTCACAAAGATCATCCCACTGGTCAAATTATTGGACCTTCTACTTCTAGAGTGCTTACAAGAACCAAAGCTAAGGGTTTTTCTACACCACACAATGCTTTACTTAGCTTTTTTATAACCAAAACAGGCTGAATCACAAGGATCATCAAACATGCTTATTCACTTGCTTTATCTCTCAAGAAGAACCCAATAATATAGCTCAAGCATTAACTAAAGAGAGTTGGGTTAAAGCCATGCAAGAAGAACTTCTTCAATTCAAACTTCAAGAAGTTTGGGTACTGTGTGATCTACCAGATGGAAAGAAAGTCATTGGTACAAGATGGGTTTTCAGAGTCAAGAGAGATGAAAGAGGCAATGTCATCAAGACCAAGTCAAGGCTAGTTGCACAAGGATATAGACAAGAAGAAAGAGTAGATTATGATGAAGTGTTTTCTCCTGTAGCAAGGATTGAAGCCATTCGAATATTCCTTGCTTTTGCATCATATATGGGATTTCAGGTTTATCAAATGGATGTCAAGAGTGCCTTTATTTATGGCAAGATTACAGAGGAGGTCTATGTTAAACAGCCTCCTGGTTTTGAAGATCCTACATATCCAAACAAAGTCAACAAAGTCGTTAAGGCTCTTTATGACCTTCATCAAGCACCTAGAGCTTGGTATGAAAGGCTCTCTACTTTGTTATTGCAACATGGTTACAGGAGGGGAGCAATTGACAAGACTTTGTTTATCAAGAGATATAAGAAGGATATCATGCTGGTTCAAGTTTATGTAGATGATATCATCTTTGGAGCTACAAAACAGTCCATGGTAAAGGAGTTTGAGCAGCTGATGCAACATGAATTTCAAATGAGTTCTGATTCGTTGAGGTTTAGGGGTGTGTGTGTATGGATATAACCACAATATCGATATCAAAAATAACCACAAGTAATGATTTAAAATCCCTTTAGGAAAAAGGATAATGAATCAAAACCCGTGAGTGATAGTGATACGGATTAGGAAATCCGAGTTGTTTCCCAACGAGGTGTGAATGGGCAACGTCGTTATTGGTTTGTTATTAAAATGCTCGATGTTTTGGATTTTTGAATTATATTAAAACTATGGGGAATGGGAAAACAATTAAGGGAAATTACACTACGGGAAATCCTAAATACGCAAATTATACTAAAACGTATTAAAAGAAACGAAAATAAAATGCAACTACGTCTATTCTAAGTCCTAAAAATAATCTAAAATTACTTTCTAACTAAAAATGATATTAGAAAATTATCTAAGAATTAAAACTAATTTTTATGATTTTTCTGGAATTTATTTGAATTAAAAACTAATTTAAATGCTAAAAATTACAATTTAAACTAGGAAAAATTTGGAAAAATATTTTTTTGGCTTTTTATATTTTTCTTAATCTAGGAAAATTGCAAAATTATTTTTTTGAAGCTTTTCTAATTTAATTGTAATAAAAGCTATTTAAAAAGTCCTAAAAATAGATTTAAATAGAGAAAAATATCAAACAGTGACTAAACATTATGAAAAATTCAGAGTAATTCTAAAATAATATTCTAAATCTATGAAAAATATAAAAACTATGGTTTATGTGAGAGATTTTGAAGCTGATGTGCAAACTGCTCCTAATTGAGCACTTAAGAATAAGCTAATAAGCACAATAAGCTACCAAACTGTTACTGAGGCTAAATTATACTAAAGATAACTAATATCAACTAATTCTAGCTAATCCTAACACCTAATGCACTAGTTTCAATGATTTGAATAGATTAGCTTATGAGCTTAAATCAACCAAACACCCCTCTTTTGCAGCCTAAGCACAAGCCTATCCAATAAGCCAAAAGGAAAACCGAACTTATTACCTCTAGCCAACCAACCAAAGGGCTAAAATACTGAGTTACAGCTTAATTCAATCTCTTATGAGCTATTTATGGATGCTGTAAGTACCTGTGTACACACTCAGTTATTCTGAGTGTGTGCACAGGGGATTTAGTACCCAAAATAAATGCTTATTTAAGTCTTATAAAAATTCCTAAAAATTCCACAAAATTCAGAATTCAATAATAGACCAATTGAAGTTGTTTAATCCAAAATTTCACTTGTCATGAATCAGAAATGAAGCTATTAAAAATCCACAAAGTTTAGCAAAAACTGAGATTCTCACTTTTGACTTTTGAACACAGAATTGAGTTTTGACTTTTGTGAGATTTGATTCAATTTTATGAACTAAGATCTTTATAAAATGATGGATTGTAACCAATTATAGCTAGATTAACCTGTTTACAACCTAAATGAAGCTTATTATTTCTAAAAAAACAAACAGATATGAACCTGGGACAGATTTGAGGTGATTTTGACTTTTAGACCAATAGCATGCAATTTAACCACTAAAATGACTATAACTACCCTACTAGAGACTAATGCAACAGGTTTTAACCAATTCCTAAACTCCTAACTCAGATTAATAGCTAGATCCAAACACTACTTTTAACAAGCTTCTACTAATCTTAACTCTACTAATTACTTAACTAGCCTACACTAACAATTAAACTGCAACAATAAGATCTAACAACAGCTAAATTAACAGATCTAGATTATCAAATACTACAGATTAAGCATAAGCAAATTATATAATATCAATATTTGGAAATCACTTACATGTGGTCCTAGCCACTGTGGCTTGTACAAATAACAAATAGCCACTAACCTAAACCACTTTCAACCCTAAACCATCTCTGTAACAACCCAAATCCAAATAGACGATTTTAACCCAATCCAGCTTCCAAAATTCATCACAGTTGACTATTGTTGACTGAATAAGAGATTTGAGTGAATTTTGAGTATGAAACAAAAGTAAACTCACTATAAGCTATAATAAGCTTAAATGAACCTAATGAAGCAGTAGCTGAAGCTTTTTACAAGCTTAGAGAAAGATTTAAAGTATTTTTTTATTTTTCAACTATTTTTTTTTCTGATTTTTTTTTTATTTTTGATTAACACTAGAAACAAACTGAGATTTCCATAGAATAAGGTAACATGAATCAAAAGATCTAATAGCAAGTTTAAGTAACATTAAAAGCTAAACAATGATTTGAGCATAAACTAATTTCATTAACTTTGAAAAATATTGTGATTACAAAGAGAGAGATTACAAAAGCTTATCAATTACTTAAAAACATTAAAACGAATTTAAACTATAACTATGCTACTGAAAGAAAGATGATACAATACGTGAAATAATGGGGCTATTTATAGCCAAGCCTAGAGCTAAGAAGAATCTAGAAATCTGAAATCTGTGCTTCTTTGAGTCGTTTGTGTCCCTTGGATCAGTCTCCACCTCATCCAATCAATCTAAGCTATTGGATCATTACTTCAATGTTGTTTCCACCAATCAGAGGAGAGCATGTAGGTGTATAGCACACGGATTAGTGACCTGGCAACCCCCATGTGTCAGATGTGTCAGTGATTGTACGGAATTTCCCTTGATTGAAACTAATTTGGTTAATTGGAAGCGGGGCATTTTAGGGTTCTTGAGCTGGGTTTGGTTTGGGGGTAAATTTGGCGCGGGGTATTATTTTAGTGTATTTTGGATTGTTTGATCGGGTTTTAAGTAATTTGACTTGGGTAAAGGGTAACGGGTATAAGGGACCGGGTAAAGGGTTTATTGGACCGGGTAAAGGTTAGAGCCGGGTGTTGGGCTTGGTTAAACTTGGGCCAAGGTTGGACTTTGGGATAGATATTGGATTCATGTAGTATTTCAAGGACTAATATGGTACAAGCTGAAATTTAAGGGACCAAAGCTGTAATTTCTGAAATCATTCTCCAAGGGCCATTCTTGTCATTCTCAAATAATCCAAGGGCTAAAATTGCAACTTTTGAAACTTGAGGGGTCTATTCTACCAAATACTCAAAGTTCAGGGACTGATCTTGACAATTCTTCACACTTGATTATATCTTTCAAATATCATCTCGAGCATAAAATCTTCACAAATGCATAAATCGACCTTCGGCTCAGCTTTAGCTCTCTTAATCTCTCGCGTGCTCGGTTTTTACCGATTTGGTTTCTTTTTGCGTGTTTTATCGTATCCGTACCTTGCACGAGCAAAACTCAAGAAACACGCAAATGTTAACAATAAACGGCTCTTTCTTGGTTATTTTGGGTCAGTTTTGATAATGAAAAGGTATGTGTTTAAGCACATATCAAAATACCCAGACGAGACCATTGTCGTGTCCCCACGCAATGCAATCAACTCACGCTTCTAAAACCAAGGATTTCAATCTCTTTCTACTAAACCTTATGAAGAAGTAGCAAAGATTCCTCAAAAGAAATTAAGAAAGCCTTAATTCTAAAACGCCCGTTTACCTTTATTTCACATGTATAGATATTATGATTAAGCACATTCGACATGAGTGTGACGGTTTGTCGAACTTTCATGTCGATCAATAACTCCAACATTTTTCAATCAACACGTTAGGATCACGGAATAGAAAACACAACACACAGCTGAAGTGACCATACGGATAGAATACATCGTCCCTGATTTTTCACAAGTCCCCAAACTAAGCGTAAAATCGAAATCATTGTTAAATATGATTCTAGATGCTAACACTACCCATGGAAGTTACTTGTGTAAATACCTTTTGCTCCCATTTTCCTATTTTCCTCTAGATTTTTTTATTTTTGTGAGAATTGAATTTCTTCAAATTTCTCGATTCGATAACTTTTATTTTGATAAAGATATAAAGCTAAGTCGCTAATTAGTTATCCATCTTCCCTCGAAAACCATTGCACACAAGAATGAGGTCCACATCAAGGTCCTAATTTCACACGATTTAGGGAGAATATCCTTTTTATGGCGACCGAGACAACTCATCTACGAGTCCAGAGACAGAGGCATTATTTAGACATCTCCGGATGAAGTTTGGCTTAACACTATTTCAGCACAGTTACATTTTGCAATTTAGGCCCTTGGTCTTTTAAACTACTAACTCAACGGGATTACCGCTTTATCAGAAGTCTTATTATGACTTTGGATTTTCCTCTGCTTTTATAGAAATCTATGACAACTTTTATAGCTTTGGATTTTTTAATTTTAAAACATTTGGGCTTTATTTCATGTTAATTTTGTGCCAAACTCCAAACCCTACGGCTTTTATAACAATAGAAACAATAGCAGCAAACTATCGGGAATCAGTTGTCTATTACACCGTAACACTGACAGTACCTCGATGTGTACCCAACTCTCATGGGCAAAAAATCCTCTAAAGAAGACAAAGAACTAACTATCGCCAAAAATTCAACATCTCTAATTATTATTGACGATATGGGTGTGAAACAATTTTGTGGGAACAAAAAGCCATAAGTACCTTCGATGGGCTCTAAAGAGAACCAACTACTCCACGCTTAGCATCTAAACTCATAAGTAACTCTATCATTTCTCGATCTCCGGAAATTTAAAATCCCAAATAATGAGATCCGCGGATGCTTAGCCGATAATTTTAGATTATCTATGGTTAATGGAACAAGCTAGGGCTCAACAACGCCACGTCTGGTCAAGTCAGAATTCCATTCCTACCCTCACCAGCGGAAAGTCAACAAGGTGTCAAAACATATTTTAACTTAGCAAATGCTTCGTCTAATGAAATTAAGTCATGCATATTTAAAATCACTCAGGGAAACTTGCAAAATCTTGGCCTTGTGAGCTAGAATTCGCATTTTATAGCTTCTTGTCTAAGAGACTAGCAACCTTTTCAATCAAAAAGACTTAACAAAAGCTTCAAAATTTTTAAATTTTTCACATTTTTGCACAATTTTCTCATTTTCTAAGGAAAAACGGGGTTGCGAGAGAACACGACAAAAATAAAGCAAGTGCGGTCAAATCAAATCGAAGATTACCCTACCCCAGACTAGAACGAAACATTGTCCTCAATGGTTAAAACAAGGGTATCAACAAAAATCTAAAAGCCGTTTATTAAGTATGCTCAAAGATAAACGTTAGTCGATAAGATTTCGGATATCGGATTTCCATCAGCAACGATCATGAAACTCGAGTAGAGAAAATGACAAACTTCGAGCACGAGAGTCTTCATATCGGGAAAATCCTGAACACAACATCACAAACAACCAAACACGAGAAATCGAAGAGGCAAACCCCTTCACGTCACTTATTAGAAAATAGAAAGAAGATAGAAGGATAAGCATGGGGTGCCTCCCACGAAGCACTACTGTTTTTGGTTACCGAGTCGCTAGCTTGACTCGATCCCCGAATTCAGTTGTCCTTAGGGAAAGTTTGGAGATTCGTGACAACCATAGATGGGATGTCCCTCCAAAATAATGTTTCACACGATGACCATTCACCTTGAAATTTGGGCCATCGGGGTGAGAAAGCTCTACCGTTCCATAAGGGAAAACCTGAGCAACGGTGAATGGTCCGGACCAACGGGTTTTGAGTTTGCCCAAGAATATCTTCAAGCGAGAGTTAAAGAGGAGAACTTGATCACCAACGTTGAAAACGCGGTTTTTGATTTTAGAATCATGAATCCTCTTAGTCTTCTCTTTGAAAATCAAAGAATTCTCGTAAGCCTGATCCCTAAGCTCATTTAATTCATTCAATTGAACTTTCCGGTGATCACCCGCGGTCTTAAGATCAAAGTTTGCATGTTTCAAGGCCCATAATGCCTTATGTTCGAGCTCGATGGGCAAGTGACAAGCTTTTCCATACACCAACTTAAATGGGGTGCACCCCATGGGTGTCTTGTATGCGGTGCGGAAAGCCCATAATGCATCATCTAACTTATCGTCCCATGAAGCTCGATTTTCTCCTACGGTCCTTTCTAATATCCTTTTCAAACCACGATTCGAGACCTCAACTTGTCCGCTCTTTTGCGGGTGATACGCGGTAGAAAGACGATGGGTAACTCCATATTTAGCCATAACTTTAGCGAATTGTTCATTACAGAACTGGGTACCGCGATCAGCGATAATAGCACGAGGTGCTCAATCGGAAAACAGATTCTTCAAAAACTTAACAACCACTCGGCCATTGGTGGGGAGCCTTCGCTTCAACCCATTTAGACAAGTAGTCGACGGCCACGA
This sequence comes from Chrysanthemum makinoi, assembly GCA_910596185.1. Taxonomy (NCBI): domain Eukaryota; kingdom Viridiplantae; phylum Streptophyta; class Magnoliopsida; order Asterales; family Asteraceae; genus Chrysanthemum; species Chrysanthemum makinoi. The sequence continues at coordinate 35,127,990 of OU343219.1, forward strand.
GGATATACTTATTACCCTTAGAAGATGGAAATGGCCCCATAAAATCGATGCCCCATACGTGAAAAATCTCGCAAACTTGAATAGCATTTTGTGGCATTTCATCTTTTTGCGAAATTTTCCCTTGACGTTGGCAAGAATCACAAGACTTAACTAAATCATGAGAATCTCGATATATGGTAGGCCAATAAAACCCGGAATCAAAAACCTTCTTAGCGGTGTAGCTTTCACCATGATGGCCACCAGTGGGTCCGTTATGGCAAGCATTAAGAATATCAAGGGCCTCTTGGCTATGAACACACCGCCGAATTACTTGATCCGCACAAATCTTAAACAAGTAGGGATCATACCATAAATAATGCTTAACATCTTTGAAAAACTTTTTCTTTTGTTGGGACGACATCCCTTTCACGAGGAAATTGCCCGCATGGTAATTTGCAAAGTCGGCAAACCATGGGGTGTTTGGGTCTTTCTTAGCAATCAACCCAAGTGTCTCAAGAGGAAATGTTTCCGTGATCTCCTTTTTCTCGAGCACACTTTGATGGGGATTTTCATGTCTAGAAAGGTGATCAGCGCAAGGTTCTCGCTCCTTTTTGTCAAGAATAGTAACATCAAACTCTTGAAGGAGGAGAACCCACCGAAGTAATCGTGGCTTAGCATCTTGCTTTGCCAAAAGATACTTTAGGGCAGAATGGTCGGTATACACTATGGTCTTTGACAAGACAAGGTAGGGTCGGAATTTCTCGAAAGCATAAACAACGGCCAATAATTCCTTTTATGTAGTCGTATAATTGTGTTGGGCCTCAGACAATGTCTTACTCGCATAGTGGGTAGTATTCCCCGCACTGTCATGCGGGTGACCCGGGTTCGATCACCGGCCAGCGGCAATGCCAAAATTTGATTCGTTGAGGTTCAGGGTGTGTGTGTATGGATAAAAACCACAATATCGATATCAAAAATAACCACAAGGAATGATTTAAAATCCCTTTAGGAAAAGGATAATGAATCAAAACCCGTGAGTGATAGTGATACGGATTAGGAAATCCGAGTCGTTTCCCAACGAGGTGTGAATGGGCAACGTCGTTATTGGTTCGTTATTAAAATGCTCGATGTTTTGGATTTTTGAATTATATTAAAACTATGGGGAATGGGAAAACAATTAAGGGAAATTACACTACGGGAAATCCTAAATACGCGAATTATACTAAAACGTATTAAAAGAAACGAAAATAAAATGCAACTACGTCTATTCTAAGTCCTAAAAATAATCTAAAATTGCTTTCTAACTAAAAATGATATTAGAAAATTATCTAAGAATTAAAACTATTTTTTATGATTTTTCTGGAATTTATTTAAATTAAAAACTAATTTAAACTAATTTAAATGCTAAAAATTACAATTTAAACTAGGAAAAATTTGGAAAAATATTTTTTTGGCTTTTTATATTTTTCTTAATCTAGGAAAATTTCAAAATTATTTTTTTGAAGCTTTTCTGATTTAATTGTAATAAAGGCTATTTAAAAAAGTCCTAAAAAATAGATTTTAAATAGAGAAAAATATCAAAAACAGTGACTAAAATTATGAAAAATTCAGAGTAATTCTAAAATAATATTCTAAATCTATGAAAAATACAAAAACTATGGTTTATGTGAGAGATTTTAAGTGATGTGCAAACTGCTCCTAATTAAGCACTTAAGAAAAGCTAATAAGCACAATAAGCTACCAAACTGGTATGAGGCTAAATTATACTAAAGATAACTAATATCAACTAATTCCAGCTAATCCTAACACCTAATGTACTAGTTTTAATGATTTGAATAGATTAGCTTATGAGCTTAAATCAACCAAACACCCTCTTTTGCGCCTAAGCACAAGCCTATCCAATAAGCCAAAAAGGAAACCAGAACTTATTACCTCTAGCCAACCAACCAAAGGGCTAAAATACTGAGTTACAGCTTAATTCAATCTCTTATGAGCTATTTATGGATGTTGTAAGTACCCTGTACACACTCAGTTATTCTGAGGTGTACAGGGGATTTAGTACCCAAAATAAGTGCTTATTTAAGGCTTATAAAAATTCCTAAAAATTCCACAAAATTCAGAATTCACTAATAGACCAATTGAAGTTGTTTAATCCAAAATTTCACTTGTCATGAATCAGAAATGAAGCTATTAAAAATCCACAAAGTTTAGCAAAAACTGAGATTCTCACTTTTGACTTTTGAACACAGAATTGAGTTTTGACTTTTGTGAGATTTGATTCAATTTTATGAACTAAGATCTTTATAAAATGATGGATTGTAACCAATTATAGCTAGATTAACCTGTTTACAACCTAAATGAAGCTTGTTATTTCTAAAAAAACTAACAGATATGAACCTGGGACAGATTTGAGGTGATTTTGACTTTTAGACCAATAGCATGCAATTTAACCACTAAAATGACTATAACTACCCTAATAGAGACTAATGCAACAGGTTTTAACCAATTCCTAAACTCCTAACTTAGATTAATAGCTAGATCCAAACACTACTTTTAACAAGCTACCACTAATCTTAACTCTACTAATTACTTAACTAGCCTACACTAACAATTAAACTGCAATAATAAGATCTAACAACTAAAATTAAAAATACATCTAGATTATCAAATACTACAGATTAAGCATAAGCAAATTATATAATATCAATATTTGGAAATCACTTACATGTGGTCCTAGCCACTGTGGCTTGTACAAATAACAAATAGCCACTAACCTAAACCACTTTCAACCCTAAACCATCTCTGTAACAACCCAAATCCAAATCAGATCAGCTTTTTAACCCAATCCAGCTTCCAAAATTCATCACAGTTGACTATTGTTGACTGAATAAGAGATTTGAGTGAATTTTGAGTATGAAACAAAAGTAAGCTCACTATAAGCTATAATAAGCTTAAATGAACCTAATGAAGCAGTAGCTGAAGCTTTTTACAAGCTTAGAGAAAGATTTAAAGTATTTTTTTATTTTTCAACTATTTTTTTCTGATTTCTTTTTTAATTTTTGATTAACACTAGAAACAAACTCAGATTTCCATAGAATAAGGTAACATGAATCAAAAGACTCTAATAAGCAAGTTTAAGTAACATTAAAAAGCTAAACAATGATTTGAGCATAAAACTGAATTTCATTAACTTTGAAAAATATTGTGATTACAAAGAGAGAGATTACAAAAGCTTATCAATTACTTAGAAACATTAAAACGAATTTAAACTATAACTATGCTACTGAAAGAAAGATGATACAATACGTGAAATAGTGGGGCTATTTATAGCCAAGCCTAGAGCTAAGAAGAATCTAGAAATCTGAAATCTGTGCTTCTTTGAGTCGTTTGTGTCCCTTGGATCAGTCTCCACCTCATCCAATCAATCTAAGCCATTGGATCATTACTTCCACGCTGTTTCCACCAATCAGAGGAGAGCATGTAGGTGTATAGCACACGGATTAGTGACCTGGCAACCCCCATGTGTCAGATGTGTCAGTGATTGTACGGAATTTCCCTTGATTGAAACTAATTTGGTTAATTGGAAGCGGGGCATTTTAGGGTTCTTGAGCTGGGTTTGGTTTGGGGGTAAATTTGGCGCGGGGTATTATTTTAGTGTATTTTGGATTGTTTGACCGGGTTTTAAGTAACTTGACTTGGGTAAAGGGTAACGGGTATAAGGGACCGGGTAAAGGGTTTATTGGACCGGGTAAAGGTTAGAGCCGGGTGTTGGGCTTGGTTAAACTTGGGCCAAGGTTGGACTTTGGGATAGATATTGGATTCATGTAGTATTTCAAGGACTAATATGGTACAAGCTGAAATTTAAGGGACCAAAGCTGTAATTTCTGAAATCATTCTCCAAGGGCCATTCTTGTCATTCTCAAATAATCCAAGGGCTAAAATTGCAACTTTTGAAACTTGAGGGGTCTATTCTGCCAAATACTCAAAGTTCAGGGACTGATCTTGACAATTCTTCACACTTGATTATATCTTTCAAATATCATCCTCTGAGCATAAAAATCTTCACAAATGTATAAATCTGACCTTCCGGCTCAGCTTTAGCTCTCTTAATCTCTCGTGCTCGGATTTTCGTCTGATTTGGTTTCTTTTTGCGTGTTTTATCGTATCCGTACCTGCACAAGCAAAAACTCAAGAAACACGCAAATGTTAACAATAAACGGCTCTTTCTTGGTTATTTTGGGTCAGTTTTGATAATGAAAAGGTATGTGTTTAAGCACATATCAAGTTATATGGGTGAGTTAACTTTCTTCTTGGGACTTCAAGTTAAATAGTCAAAGGAGGGAATTTTCATAAGTCAAGATAACTATGTCTCTGACATTCTTAAGAAGTTCAACTTTGATGCTATGAAGCTGGTCACTACACCTATCAAATCTATCAACTCATTGGGCAAGGATGAAGATGGTGAACCTGTTGAAGTCAAACTGTACAGATCTATGATTGGACTGGTCTTATGTACTTAACTGCATCTAGGCTTGATATCATGTTTGCTGTCTGTTTATGTGCATGATATCAAGTCTCACCCAAGGTCTCCCATATGAATGCAGTAAAGAGAATTTTAGTTATTTGAAACAACAAACTATGATAGAAGATCAACCACTAGAGGATGCCAATATATTGGAAGAAGATTAGTCTCATGGCAATGTAAGAAGCAAACTATTGCAGCAACATTATCCCTTGAAGCAGAATATGTTGCTGCTGCAAGCTATTGCGGACAAGTCTTGTGGATGCAGAATCAACTTTTGGATTATGGGTTCAACTTCAAGAACACTCCTATCAATATTGATAATGAGGGTACAATTTGCATTGTGAAGAATCTAGTTTATCACTCCAAGACCAAACACATTCAGATTAGGCATCACTTTATCAGAGATTGTTATGAGCATAGGCTCATTAATGTTGTCAAAGTTTACACAGATGATAATGTAGCTGATTTACTCACCAAAGGATTTGATGTTTCAAGATTCAATCACTTGGTGGTGAGTATTGGGATGATTAATTACTAAGCTACATTTAAGGGGAGGACTGATTAGTTAGTTAGACAGTCCTATGCATTGCTTGAGGGGAGGCAATCGAATGCCTATGTGAAGTTTTTGCCATTGTGAAGAAGAGAATGGAAAAGTACTGCTTTTTATTCATATGAAAGTACTGCTCTGGAAAGTACTGCCCACGCGGAAAGCACTGCTTGTCTTATCAACGTACTGTTCCAACGGTCAAAAGATGGGTTAAAATTCAAATAACGGTAACTTTGTTATTATGGGCTGTGATTTTTTTCAAATATTACCTATAAATAACTACACTCCGATTTTCCCTCTCATCTTTATAATTAACAATCTTTTCCATATTTCTCTCTCTTTTACATTTACTATTCATCGAACCAATTTCTTTTACAACAATCAATGGCGAATTGAAAAACAGTTTCTAAATACAACATGGTGGCTAATTTGGATAAAACGGAAGCTAATGTCGCATTCCATGACATCATTGATTTTCTCACTGGATCTCCAATCAGTTATGCACTTTTAGTAGGACCGGATGTTATTGAGCCATGGATTCAACAGTTTTGGGCGACTGCAAGCACTCACATGGAGAATGATGAGTTATTTATATAGGCTAAAGTTATTGGAAGGATTGTGAGAGTTAGTGAAGAATCAATTCGAGAAGATCTCTTATTTGATGAGGAAGAAGGGGCTATACGTTTTGATAAACAGCTTCTTTGGGATACTTTAAAAGATATTGGGTATGAAGGGTCTTTAACTGAAACAACATTCAAGAAAACCTTGTTTAGTCAACATTGTAAGTACTTGGTACATGTTTTACTTCATTGTCTCAGTTCTAAGAGTACTTCATGGGAGCAATTTGGATCTAACATAGCATCTGCTTTAGTGGGGTTGGCTACAAATCGTGTCTTTAACTTTTCAAGACTAATCCTAGATGGTATGCTATCGCAAGTTTCTAAAGGCTCACCGTGGTTAATGTATCTAAGATTTATTCAAGTTTTCTTGTATAAACAACTTCATGATATACCAAAGCCTTCAAGCCTATTACCTGTTGTGGTCCAACCTGCAAAGATATTCACCTTCATGGCTACAAAAAGTGATAAGTTCTCTCGAAGGCACACTCCCTTGACTACTTCTATGATGGAGATTGTGCAAGCAATTAGAGATGAGGTTGCTACCAGTGAAGAACGAGAAGGTACTGCATCACCTCAAGGTACTGCTTCTCAAGGTACTGCTTCACAACTTTTGAGTCTAAAGACCAAATTTAGAAGATTAAAGAAGTCTGTCTGGCCTTTAGTACAACATCACAGATTGTGGGTCAAGGCTGAAAACAAGAAAAGAAAGTACTTTAAGAAGACTTTCAAAGGAAAAAAGGTTCAGCAGCAATCTTCTATCCATTTGGGGAGGAATCTGGAGCAAGATAATTTGAAAGAAGATGCTGAGTTTTATTTAGAAAAAGAAGATGAACCTCAAGGTACTGAATCACAAGTTAAAATTGAAAGTACTGAGCCTGAAGGAACGAGTTCAAAGTACTGGTGTACAAACTACTGATGATCAAGGTGCTGTTGATCAAGGTACTGCTCTTCAAGAAACACATAGACAAGAGCTAATTACACCAAGGACACTTAATTTTGATGAAGAAGCTGGTCCATCAACTGTTCTACAAGAAGAGGAAGCTGATACACCTATGGTTGAGCACACTGCAAGTGATGATGAGACAGTTGCTCAAATTTTGCAAAACCTATCAAGACCAAGAGGTGTTAGCATTCCAAGAGTTGCTGAAGAACAACCACAAGCTTCTCAACCAGTTTTAGATCCAAAAGACAAAGGCAAAGGCAAACTTGTGGAAACAAAGAAGAAAAAGAAGCTGACTTTAGCAGAGTTAAGAGCTATTGAAGTGGCTAAGAACGAAGCAGCTGCTAGGGAGCTACAAGCTAAATTTGATGCTGAGATTGTTCAACCAGTGAAGGAACCTGAAGCTGTTATACCACAAAGACCACCTAGTAAAGCTAAAGAAAGAAATACCATGATGGCTTATCTAAAGGGTCAAGGGTATACTGGATTAAACAAGCTGACCTACTTAGAGATGAAAGATTTATATAATGCTGTCAGAGAAGCTTATCAGAAGCAAGTTAAGAGTATTATTTCTTTTAAGGATGATAAGCAAAAGGAGGATGCTAGTAAGAGAAGCTTAAAAAGAAAAATAACAACTGAAGCTGAATAGCAATCTAAGAAGATTGAGTTAAGATCAGATACCATTGATGAGCTGAGAAATTACATAAGAGTTGTTCGACTTTGAGAATCATAAATCCAAAGATGCTGCAGTAAAGAAGACTAAGATAACTACATTTGAAGTAGTAGAGTCAAAAGATGGAAAGTATCTGATGTTCCATAGGGAGGATGAAAGCTTTAGAGTGTTCAATTTGCTATGGGATATACTGCACATAATAGATAGAGCAGATATGTTTCAACTATATCAATTAGTGCAAGAATACTTTGAACATATTCCATCTACTGGAGTTGGCTTAGTATTACTAGGAGGTCTGACAACTATTTTCGAAACTGAGGAGACAAGCACTGATGAACTCTGGCAAAATCAAGAAAATTGGGAGATTACAAGCTGGAGATTCTTTGAAGAATCAGGGGAGCATGCTTTGGAATTGGAAGATGGAACTATGATCCATATGCTAGATGAAAGAAGATATCCTTTGACAAGAGATCTTATGAGAAGGATGCTCGATCATGGAATGGAAGTCGAGGAAGAGAATGAAACAGTCCTAATGGTGATTGAATTGTATATAAGATGGACGACGATGGCTGATGATGAAGAATAAGTACTGGTATGATGTTTAATAGTATAAATTTTTGAAAAAATAAGTACTTTATTCAAAGTACTGCTGGAACAAATAGTACTTTAATCAAAGTACTGCTTGCAGCACAAACCAGTAAATGATTTTGAAAGAAAAACTTTTGTTAAGTGAAGCATATTTTGAAACAAAAGTTAAAAGCAATAATGGTTTTTGAGATGGTTATAACAATAGGTTATCAGTTCACCATGTTTAACAAAAGGAGTGGCTAATCCATGAGCAAACGGCTATGGTAAAGATATCTCAAATCCGTTATATAGTTGACAACTTGCTAATAAGTTGTATGGTAATCAACTCACCATATCAGCAAATGTAAAGAGTTGGCTAGCCCACAAGAAAAATGGCTTGTGGTAAAGGCTGTGGAAAAACCATTCATATGGTAATTAGTTCATCATGGTTATAAGAACTAACTAGTCCAAAAGGGTATGGCTTTTGGTAAAGACAAAACAAATCCGTTGATAGCTGATGATTTGCTAAAAATCATATGGTTATCAATGTATCATGGTCTTACACACCTAAACATTGGCTACTCCAGAGTTAATGGCTTTGGTAAAGAGACATCAAAATCCATTAAAATTTCAATGATTCACCTCTCACAGGAGTTTACACACCTGAAGGTGATGAGAATAGACTGAAACTTAAATGAACTGATGTACAATTTGCCATATATTTCTGAGTAGCTGAGAAGATGGAGCTTGCTGATGGTTGCTAAAAATAATTGCTGATAAAGACTACTTTGATGATGATAATACAAGCACAGAAAATACAAAGACAAAATTTGAAGATAAAGACACAATCTTTCCTTGAAGACAAAGATGTTAAAGTTAAAAATACAAAGGAACTTGAAATGAAGCAAGTAGAATATAAGTTAGGGGAGGATTGTTGGAATATAGAGAGTCAAAGTGCTGAAGAGTCAAAGTACTGAAGAGTCAAAGTACTGCTAAAGAAGAAAATTAAAGTACTGCTCGCTTCATCAAAGTACTGCATGGTTAAAGGAATGCTATGCAAAATCGATAAGGATTATCATGTAATTCTAGAATGTTCTCAGATTAGTATAGTATTACTTGTCATACAAGGAATAGAGTTGTAAAACGACTAGGGTTATCCTTATGCCTATAAAAGGACCCCCTAGATTGGCATTAGAGGTACGAATTTTAGAGATACGAATGCATACGTGCATTATTAGAGATATTAGGGATTGTTAGTGAATCTGTGTGTTAAGCAGATTCAGAGTTTTAATATAAACGTTGAAGTTACAGATAATTCTTTTTAGCTTTATTCAAGTAAAGTCCGCATACTTAATAGAGTTAATTCAGTGTTTCATTGTTAGTGACTTAGGATTTATCCGAGGTTGCTAAGCCCTCACAAGGTACATAAGTTAGTTTGGTTAGAGTACATCGATCCAACAGGTAGGACCCTGCGAACCACCTCCGACGTGAGAGTAAGTATGAGTTATGGTTGTATAAGTGTGTGTAAGTAAAAAAATGAGTGTGAAATGAGTATACCAAAACCCATTGCCCGTCCAACCTATTTATAGTGGAAGAAATAGGGTTAGGGGCACTTTTGAGTGAATGTCGGACATCATGGGGGCGTCCCATGATTGTGGGTAACCGCTAGGACTTAGTGACCCACGTTCTCAAGCTTGGCAGGGAAGCCAGGAAAGAGAGGGAGATCATGGGGTTGAAAAAGTCAGGAGGTTCTTCTATCCATTGCTCCTTCGTCAGCCATACGCTGAAGTGCTTAGGGCTTCGAATGACGAATTCCCCTGAGGTAACCTTCGTGATAACGAATGGTTTGACGCCTATGGATATTTTGGAATCATAACATGGGCCTTCGGATGGAAGGGTTTTGACACGTCTCGGAGGAGTGTCCTTCGAGCTACTCGGAGGGTACATCATCAAGCCCCCCAGTCGAAAGTGATGTATATGAGCGAAGAGACATTGCTTTCGACTTCATGCTTTGAGAAAATACCATTCCGCTGCTAATTGTACTATTTGGAAGATAACGATGCACCTAACTTAGCGCATTTAATGCTAATTAAATGGTTTGGCTGCCCGCTACAGGAATCAGACTTCCCCATTTTACCCAGAGACCAAAAGTCTTCTTTTCAAAATTTAAAAACAATTTAAACCAGATAAGGGTAATTTTTTAGGACACGTGTGCGGTGCTTAAGTGAGGCGAAAGAGAGTATTAAAAGGGGGTAGTTGAAACCCTAGCACATTTTACTCTCTCCCTCACTTTCCACATGCAGTAAACTTGATCGCCATAGCTCCGAAAAAAGGTAAACATCCCTTCTCGTTTGTATCTTTTTTTAAAAAAAAATTGGATTCCAAGTTTATCATTAAACAACAAAAATGCACGTTATCCGCACAAGAGTTACACGATCATCTAGCAGACTTTCCAATCCCAATGGAGTATAAGGTCATGTTTCCTAAGTCTAGCCAGGGTATATTTGATGCTCCTGAAGGTTTCGTAGGGCTGTACACACATGCAGTTAGCCATTCCAACCTTAGGATTCCACTTCACCCACTTATATTAGAATTTATGCAATACTACAAGGTGCATGTTTCTAGGTTCAACCCATTTGGTTTAGCCAAACTGACCACATTTATAGTAATGTGTAAAACATACGGGTATGAACCAACTCTAAGGGTGTTAAGGGGTTTTTTGAATTTATATCCTGTTGGAAATTGGTTAACCTTGGCTAAGAGGCCTGAGGCAGATGTGCCAAACTTGTTTGGGAAGGTATACACCAACATAATAGCTTGGAAAGGCAGCTTCTTTTATGTACAAAACACTTTTATCCCATCCAACTATCCAGAGTTTTTGAACAAGGAGTATATGTTTGATGCAAAACGGTATAATGACCCCTTGCCATATGAGGTGCGAAGGGATCCCTGCTATCAGCGTTTTGCTAGATACCCTGTTGATGTGCAAGTGTTCCCTGAGCCAATCTTATACATGGCTGGGATTGCCCAGAGCTGGGAGGGGTCTCCCAAGAAGCCTGTTATCATATACCATGGACAAAGTATGTTTCTCTACTTCTTTTAAAGTAGGACCAATGTAGCACTTATATTTATTTCTTTTTTTTTTCTTTTTTGCAGAGATGTCATTCAGGAACTTTATGTATCAAGATTTGGATGAAGACTTGAGCTTCATGCCAGCTGATAAGGTCGAAGAGTCTAACGGTGTTGGCTCTCCTTCCAAATCTGTCAAAAATGAGGTAGATACTCCGAAGCCGGAGCCTATTGCATCGGCACCCCCACAAGCTGTGCTGGAGGGCCCTTCTCAGCTTGTTGAGAATGTTGCTGATTCGAACGATCCTGCGGAAGAGGATGTCCAGGTTGTAGGTTCCACCGGGATAGCTGACAGGTTGAAAAGCCGAAAAGGAACAGCTGGCAAGGCGGTTAAGTCAACCAACAAAAGGAAGAATCCCCTTCCCGCCTCCGGATCTAGGGCTGTGAAGCAGAAGAGCGCTGAAGGCAGAAAGTTTGTGAAGTCAGCCTTTGAGTTACCAGATGAATCAGTGGACGTGCATGGTAAGCAGTTTCTCCTTATAAAACATGTGAAGTGATAATTGTCAAAATTAACTTAGCCCTTATGCATTGTATTGCTCGCAGGCCTTCCAGAAACGAAGGAGCTTCCCAATGCTTTTGGCCTATCACCAGATTGTCGATCATGTCACCCCTCCTTAATGGAAAGGTATGTGATAAGGTTTTAAAAGGTACCTTTTTAGGGGTCATTTAAGCCCTTATTTGATCACTTTTGTATCCGTTATTACTTAATATCGTTCCTTTTCACTTTTTAGGTCTCGTGAAGGAAAATTGCTGTGATGGCACTTATTTGGACGAAAAGGCGCGGATATACGAAGAAAATGGCCAAAGTCAAGAATCGAGACACTCCAGCTGCTAAAAATACAAGGTGACGGCGTCACTGCTTATCTGCGACGCCGTCGCAGGATTTTGCGACGGGATAGAAGCCAAAACTCTTATTTTCAAGTGACGACGTCAAGTTATAAAAGAGAAGTCCGTCGCAACTCAGACGGCCTAGATTCAATCCAGACGGCGTCAGAAGCTGAAGAGGACGGCGTCACAATCACAAGGTGACTCCGTCGCAAGTCTAACGTGGCCAAGACGAAACCCTAATGACGGCGACCAGACGGCGTCACAAAACATAAGGTGACGCCGTCGCATGTGTAATCTTATATATAGAATCCGAATTTTTCAGTATTGGTGTGTAGTCTTTGGGAGTAAAAACCTAAACCGAACCAAGGCTGTCTTGTACAGTATTTTAGGGTTCCAAACCCTATCTTACATCAAGATAAGTGTTTTACTTCATTAATTCAATTATGTCTTTGATTATTTGTGTGTTTGCTTGCATGTTCTCCATGTCCGGCTAATTTACTTGTGTGTTTGCTTAGGGAATATGAAACTTAATTATTGAATATTGATTGGTTGTCTCTTATCTTAGTTGATTAATGATTTAGTAATGCGATAGGTCATTCGTTGTGTATTTAATGCTTGATTAAATCTTTGTGAACCTTAGAATATAGCTCCTTGAGTAGTTGTAAGCTAAATCATCCAAAGAGTGCCTTAGAGTAAGAGTTTATTATCCTTAGTGGGTTTTGTGTAAGTTCAAAGAGTTGGGAACATACGCATACCCTACGACTTTAGACACACAACGCAACTAAGAATAAGGACGTGACAATTCAACCACCAATAGGAGATAATTAAGGAGTAGTAAAACCTAAGTAAACACATCTTTAAACTCTCATACGAGCACACAATAATTAGACATAGACTACATACACCTTAGATTAGATAATTAGATAAGTAGAGTAATCGGTAGCAATACCAACCCCCAAATCCAAACCCCGGGATTCGTACCTTTCAATTTCCTAGAAAACATAAAAAGATAAAAAAATAATCTTCCTCAACCCTAACCTTAGCGTAGTAACTTCTTACTAGCATTCCTATTCCCCTAGAGAACGATATTAATACCCGTGGCTTACCCTAATTACTACACTACAACGATTAGGTTCACTGCCTAGGGTGTTGAAAAACTTGCTCGACGAAAAGGAAGTTCCTTTGACCCCGAACGACGCGTGTAGCGCTATCAAGTTTTTGGCGCCGCTGCCGGGGAATAGAATAGCTAGTTAGTAGTCCACCTCGTTTAGGTTTCTTTGCTTGATTCCTATCAAGTAAATGTTTTCTCATTTTTAGCTTTCTCTTAGTCTATCCCCCTTCTTCGTGACCTTTGTTCGTAATCCCATCACTTTTCATCATGGAAGGTGATAACCAACTGCCAATTCCCCCTACCAACCCCCTTAGACAACTTAGAACCCGCAGTTCCACCAAAACTCTTCTTGAACCTTTTGCAGAACCCGAAAGAGAGCTCAATAGGTGAAGAAAAGCTCTCCATGATTCGGAACCTCATGGCACTTCCATCAACTTTGATGAAGTCACATCTGATGAAGAGTCCCTTCATTCCCCACAATCCCCTGAAACCATCATCATTGACAATCTGAGCCAAAATGGCAAGGAAATTCCTACCACTCCGGTCAATGGACCCATTAATCCTCCTGAAGCAAAATCTCTCGGGGGATACTCTTCCCCCTCTGCATCTGGATTCACCAGTGCCATTGTCTATCCTTTAGAGCAAGTCAATGAGGTAGTGCATGCCTCTGACATTTGGATGATCCAAAATGCATGTCAATTCCATGGATCCCACAGCTAAAACCCAATCCACCACATCAAACATTTTTTAAAAATTGTTGATGCTATCTATGCCGACGGGGCATCCAAGGAGACATCTAGACTCCGGTTTTTCCCATTTTCTCTTCAAGGGCAAGCCAAGGAGTGGCTCGATAAGCTCCCTCCAAGGTCTATTTTCACGTGGGAACAACTCACAACCAAGTTCACCAAGAAATTCTTTCCCCCTGGAAGAACTGCATCAATTAGGAGCAAAATTCTGCACTTCCATCAAACAGATGGAGAATCTATCACTAACTCCTGGAGTCGTTACAAAGATCTTATTCAACAAACCCCACACCATGGTATCAACCTTTGGTTGCTTGTTCAAATCTTTTACGACAATGTCTCCCAAAAGGATCAAAAAGGGATTGATTTCTCAACTGGCCGAAGAATTGCAAACCTCACTGCAGAAGAAGGGTGGAACCGCATTGAGGAATACATTTAATACCAAGACAGCCATTGGAATGAGCCAGTAAACGCGCTAAGTATCTCTACTTTCTCGAATGAAGAGTTATCCTTCGATGATCGGATTAAGAAAGCACAGGAGAAGCTTGCATACCTCACAAAATCTCCAGAACCAAAAAGGCTAATTAACCCATACCTCATATGCGACATTTGTGGAGGGCCGCACGAGAGTGATGAGTGTGATGACACATACCAAGAGAGCGTCTTCCTTTCCAGTCATGATATTTATGATGACCCTTCACTCCTCACGTTCTATCAAAACGATGAATGTGATCCCTGGGGCAATCTGAAATGGAAAACTGAAGGAAAGGAAGGATCTGAATACACCATCCGTGATGCCTATGAAGAAGAACTCGGGCAGTTTACCATAGAAGGGACCACACTCTTAAAAGGTCTTGAGGAGTTTATCCAAGAGCAGCAAGTTGAATTAGAAAGTCAATTCGCAAACCTCCACGAAATAATAAGCGGATCTGGCCCAGCCCTTCACGACCCAACTTGCGCCATCACTACTCGATCAGGAACTACTACCAAGGATCCCCCGCATCCTGACCGGAACCCCACCACAAGGGAACCTATGTTAGGAAATGAGGCAATTCCTGAACCCCTTTCAACCCCTCACAGTCCCCCTCCACAAACACCAGCACCGGCCCAACGACCAACTCTCGCACGGATTCCCTATCCCTCTCGTCTAAAGAATCAAAAGGCTGAAGAAGACAATGAAAGAATATTGTCTTATTTGAAACAAACATCCGTCAACATACCACTCCTCGATGTATTCTATCACATCCCTAAACATAGCAAATACTTCAAGAGGTTAATATCTAATCGGAAGAAACTTGAAGGGTTGATATCATTAGGAGAAGAATGTTCGGCTATCATCCAGAAAAGCCTGCCCAAGAAGAAAGAAGATCCGGGCAGTTTTACCATTCCTTGCTCTATAGGGGCGCTTTCTATGAAAAACGCCTTGGCGGATCTTGGGGCAAGCATTAACCTGATGCCATACTCCCTGTTTCTTAAACTCGGCTATTCAGGGCTGAAACCAACCAGGATGAGTATCCAATTAGCTGATCGATCAATCAAATACCTCATTGGAGTTTGTGAGAATATTCTTGTAAGGGTAGGAGAATTCAAGTTTCCAGTTGATTTCGTGATTTTAGAAATGGAGGAAGATAACTCAGTCCAAATACCTCATTGGAAGACCTTTCTTGGCTACAGCTCGTGCCATCATTGATGTTCATGATGGTAAACTCACTTTACGAGTGGGGTTCGAGAGCTTAACCTTCGACATCAAGGATTCTATGAGCCATTCCTCCTCCTGCGATCACCCAGTATATTTTGTTGAGGAAGTTGATGAATTTGTTGATGACATAGATGGGTGCATTGACGAGTATCTATTAAACGAATTCATGAATAATGATAACAACATAATATACAACGACGAAGAAATTGAGATGGTTGGAGCTGTTTCCTTTTATCCACGTAGGGAAGAAATTGAACCTATTGAGCTTTAAAAGCCAGAGAACAAGCAAAAACCATCAATCAAAGAACCCCCTACCTTCGAACTAAAAGATCTCCCGAGTCACCTCGAATACGCCTTCCTTCAAGGAGAGGACCAACTCCCTGTCATCATAAGCTCTTCGCTAACCACTAGTCAGAAAGAGAAGCTCTTGGAAGTTTTAAAAGAGTGCAAAGAAGTGAGCGCGTGGAGTGTTGCCGACATTAAGGGAATTGATTCTACATTCTGTACTCACAAAATCCTCATGGAAGAAGATTACAAACCAACCGTTCAACCGCAAAGACAGGTTAACCCTAATATCAAGGAGGTAGTGAAAAAGGAGGTCATCAAGCTTCTTGACGCAGGTCTCATCTACCCCATATCAGATAGCCCATGGGTCAGCCCAGTCCAAGTGGTTCCAAAAAAAGGAGGAATGACGGTTGTGAAGAATGAAAAGGGTGAGTTGGTGCCGCAAAGAACAATTACTGGTTGGCGTGTCTGCATTGACTACAGAAAGTTGAATGATGCCACCCGGAAAGATCATTTTCCTCTGCCATTCATTGACCAAATGCTCGAAAGGTTAGCCGGCCATGAATACTACTGTTTCCTTGATGGCTTTTCAAGATATTTCCAAATTCCCATTGCCCCTGAAGATCAGGAAAAAACTACATTTACATGCCCCTACTGGACGTTTGCCTACAAGCGAATGCCCTTCGGGTTATGTAACGCACCCGCTACCTTTCAGCGATGTATGATGGCCATATTCCACGAATTAATTGAGGACAGCATGGAAGTCTTCATGGATGATTTCTCGGTATTTGGAAATTCCTTTGACCTTTGTCTTTCCAACCTTAGGAAGATGTTGAACCGGTGCGAGGAAACTAATTTGGTCTTAAATTGGGAAAAATGTCATTTCATGGTAAAAGAAGGAATTGTCTTAGGACATAAAGTCTCTGGAAATGGAATTGAGGTCGATAGAGCAAAAATCGAAGCAATTTCCAAACTCCCCTATCCTACCACCGTTAAAGCCATTCGCAGCTTTCTAGGTCATGCGGGTTTTTATCGAAGGTTTATTAAAGACTTCTCGAAAATTGCCCGGCCAATGACACAGCTTCTCGTTAAGGATGCCCCTTTTGATTTTTCTGGAGAATGCAAGGAAGCATTCAACCGACTAAAGACAGATCTCACTCAGGCGCCTATAATGGTCACCCCTGATTGGTCTCAGCCATTCGAAATCATGTGTGATGCTAGTGATTATGCTGTAGGCGCTGTGCTCGGCCAAAGGAAAGAGAAGCATTTTCAACCAATCTACTATGCTAGCAAAACCATGAATGTAGCGCAAGAGAATTACACGACCACCGAGAAAGAACTTTTAGCTGTAGTTTTTGCCTTCGATAAGTTCAGGCAATATCTCGTTCTCTCTAAAACTGTCATCTTCACCGATCACTCCGCCTTACGCTACTTGTTTTCAAAACAAGATGCTAAGCCCCGACTCATTAGGTGGATCTTATTACTTCAAGAATTCGACATTGAAATTCGAGATAAAAAGGGGGCTGAAAATCTCGCTGCTGATCATCTATCACGCTTGGAAAACCCTGATCTTGAGAAATTCGATCACACCGAGATTCGCGACTCTTTTCCCGAGGAACGGCTAATGGCCATTAAGGAAATTGAGCCATGGTATGCGGATTATGCTAACTACCTGTCCAGTAGGGTTTTGCCAGATTACATGACCAAGCAAGATAAAAAGAAATTCTTCACTACGCTAAAACATTACTTCTGGGATGAGCCCTTCCTATTCCGCATATGCCCCGATCAAATCATTCGAAGTTGCGTGGCCGGTAGAGTGATTGATCGAGTTCTGAAAGAATGTCATGTGGGACCATCTGGAGGACATCACGGTGTAAATGTCATGGAACGAAAGGTTTTCGATGCCGGATTCTATTGGCCTACTATTTTCGAGACGTTAAGAGATTAGTTCAAACGTGTGATGCATGCCAACGATCAGGAAACATCTCGCGAAGGGATTAATCACCTCAGAACTATATCCAAGTCTGCGAAATATTCGATGTTTGGGGTATAGACTTCATGGGACCTTTTCCATCCTCCGGAGGAAATGAATACATTCTCGTAGCTATTGATTATGTATCCAAATGGGTAGAGGCTCAAGCCCTTAGGACTAATGATGCGAGGGTAGTTATCCATTTTCTTAAAAAGCTCTTCGCATGATTCGGGATTCCCAAGGCATTGATCAGTGATAGAGGGACTCACTTTTGCAATGCTCAAATGGAGAAGGTGATGAAGAAGTATGGCGTCCCACATAGATTTTCTACTGCATATCATCCTCAGACGAATGGACAAGTAGAAAACACAAATAGGGCATTAAAGCGGATACTTGAAAAGACGGTCCACCAGAATAGAAAAGATTGGGCATTCAAACTGGATGAGGCACTCTGGGCATTTAGAACTGCTTACAAAACACCTATCGGAACAACCCCTTTTCGCTTGGTATACGAGAAGGCGTGCCACCTCCCTATTGAACTTAAGCAAAAAGCATATTGGGCACTTAAGGCCTGTAATATGGATTATTCTGAAGCAGGGTCAAATCGGTTCTTACAGCTTCAAGAATTAGATGAACTAAGGCTGGAAGCGTATGAATCATCAATCACATACAAAGAAAGGGAAAAAAAATGGCATGATCAATGAATAAAGAGTCCTAAAGAGTTTTTGGAAGGAGATAAGGTGCTCTTGTATAATTCAAGACTGAGATTATTCCCAGGAAAACTCAAATCGAGATGGTATGGACCCTTTTCAGTAAGAAAGCAGATGAGCAATGGAGCGGTGGTGTTACTAGACCACGATGGAAGAGAATTCACCGTTAATGGACAACGGGTGAAGCATTATCAGTTGGATAATAATGAAATGGTGAACGATGAGGATATTGTTTTTGAAGAAGGTGGCGGTAATGAAGTTACGTAAGAGCACGACTACGAGTCTAGCTACAAGACTCTTAAATAAAGAAAAGCGCTTCGTGGGAGGCAACCCATGCTTATTTGTTTGCTTGTTAGTGTCATATGTCTTTTATTGATTGTTTATTCTCATGTTTAAATTTATAAAAATGCTTTATTTTGTTTTTAACCTCGTCTTAATTGCATATAAAGGTATTTTACCTAAGGGATAAGTGTAGGGAGGATTACACACGTTTTCAAAAGAAACGTAAACATGAGAATAACAATTCATTAAAAGATATATATATATATATATATGTGTGTTTGTACGAGTCAAATGCTTGTATCGAGTCATAATGAATGTTTTGCAGAAATTTTTCCAGATTCTAAAGATGTAAATTTTCCGAATTTTTTTCGAAAATCGCAAACCGGTTTTTGTCAGGATAACCTGACGGCGTCAGATTGCAACCTGACGGCGTCAGAAGGAGTAAAAACATCGATTACTTTTTTCTCGTTTTTCGAGCTACTTATAAATTTTGGAATTTTCCAGTCTTAATTTTCCGAAATTCTTAAACATCCATTCCACAAGCGTTATATCCTAGTTTAAATTGAGTCTTATATATATTATTACCGCCGATTTTACGCGAAGGTTTCGTTTGTTTTCTTCAAGTGTGCAGGTTCAATTTATCAAGAAGAAGTTACATAAGATTGGAAGGAGCTTTTCACGCATAAATTCTTCTTGGAAAGAATTTAACCACTACTTTACATGGATCCTACCGAGCTAATCAGGGGAGTATTAGTTTCTTTCGTTTTTAATTACCTTCCATTATCATAACTTTGATACTTTCGGGGAACATTGGGGACAATGTTCAGTTTAAGTGTAGGGAGGGAAAATAAAACGGGAACTTTGAAACTATGCTTATCCTTGAATATTTGCTTTGTCCAATTGTATTTATGTAATAAACCATGAGAAAATGTCGGTTAGGGTAATTTTGGCACCAAATTTTTAATTTTTCATGACATATAGGAGTGGGCCATTAGTTTTAACAAAAGCGTCTCACGGATAAGAAGTTGCATGACTAGCACAAAAACCCTTTACCACCTAAATTCCACCCAAAATGTGAGGATCGCCCTTAGATTAGTAGGAATTAAAGCATTCATCTTTAATGCTTAGAGTGTGAACCGGTAGTATATTAGATTCTAGAACTTGTTTTGTGATGCATTCGGAGATCGCTAGTAAGACTACACTTGTGTAGTTAGAAATAACTAAATGATAAGAGGTATTAGGATAACCCTTGTTTGATACCCGTAATATAATTACTTCTTCCACCTCGGTTGAGTAATTCCCCCACACCCTTTGCGTTGTACTCATCTTTAGTACACGATACCCCTAGTTAACCCCTCAGAGCCTATCCTTTTCGCGGTTCTCGTGATGTTTCGGTTTTTCCGGAATATCAATGAAGAGCATTGTTTACACCCCACCCCCAAATATACACCCAAATCGCCTTAGCCTACCCTGTATGCACTCACTTTTAGTGCATTTTTTTTATCACCCTAAACCCTTAGTTCAATTATCTGGTTGCTTGCATGAGTTGCTAAGTCGAGTCATATCCTTTGTACACAGTTTTGGGACGATTGGGATTCATGGGAAAAGTTAAAGTTTATGAAATGACGGGAAGGGAACGTTAAATACAAATTCCCTTTATTTGCGTAATAATGTACCCCAAGTGTTTTGATCTTTTCAATTCGGGTCAAATTAGTGTTAGAGTAATAAAAACTCAAGTGTAGAGATGTGCCTATAAATCCCTATCATTTTGATGTTACCGTAGAGGATGGTAGAGTAAAAGTGTATGAAAAAAAAAAAAAAAAAAAAAAAAAAAAAAAAAAAAAAAAAATAGAGTGTTAAAAAAAATACGGACTACCATCCTACATCTATCCTTTAAATTTATGTTTGTTTGTTTCAGTTAGCTAAAGTCTAGAGTGTCGAGTCTTGGCTTAGCAACGCCATTCTTCGTATGCATTTAACATAGAGATTTTTGACTTGCCACCACTATAAAGCCTATCCCACCAAACCCTTTGTTTCCCTACCGTAAGCCTAACGTTACAACCCTTTAAAGACCTCTTTGATAGTCTTTCCTAGGTGCTTACGCCAAAGCGATGGAGGTTTGATCTATTCTCAAGCCTATGGTAATCTATGTACTAGGACCGGTTAATGAGTGTTTATCTTCCATTTCCAACTTGTTATATTTCATATACACCGAGAGAGATGTGAGTATCCAAACACCCCATGTGAGGTGCTAGTATGTAATTTCCGTGCTTGTTATGACTTTTGTTGGGCTTATATGTGTTGTGGACTGTTTTAAACCAATGCTTCATGACCCCTAACTTATAAATTAATTGGCTAAAAGCACATTTGCTTGAGGACAAGCAAATACCAAGTGTAGGGATATTTGATAAGGTTTTAAAAGGTACCTTTTGAGGGGTCATTTAAGCCCTTATTTGATCACTTTTGTATCCGTTATTACTTAATATCGTTCCTTTTCACTTTTTAGGTCTCGTGAAGGCAAATTGCTGTAATGGCACTTATTTGGACGAAAAGGCGCAGATATACGAAGAAAATGGCCAAAGTCAAGAATCGAGACACTCCAACTGCTGAAAATACAAGGTGACGGCCACCGCTTATCTGAGACGCCGTCGGAGGATTTTGCGACGGGACAGAAGCCAAAACTCTTATTTTCAAGTGACGACGTCAAGTTATAAAGAGAAGGCCGTCGCAACTCAGACGGCCTAGATTCAATCCGACGGCATCAGAAGCTAAAGAGGACGGCGTCACAAGCACAAGGTGACGCCATCGCAAGTCTAACTGGGCCAAGACGAAACCCTAATGACGGCGACCCGACGGCGTCACAAAACATAAGGTGACGCCGTCGCATGTGTAATATTATATATAGAATCCGAATTTTTCAGTATTGGTGTGTAGTCTTTTGGAGTAAAAACCTAAACCGAACCAAGGCTGTCTTGTACAGTATTTTAGGGTTCCAAACCCTATCTTACATCAAGATAAGTGTTTTACTTCATTAATTCAATTATGTCTTGGATTATTTGTGTCTATGCTTGCATGTTCTCCATGTCCGGCTAATTTACTTGTGTGTTTGATTAGGGAATATGAAACTTAATTATTGAATATTGATTGGTTGTCTCTTATCTTAGTTGATTAATGATCTAGTAATGCGATAGGTCATTCGTTGTGTACTTAATGCTTGATTAATCTTTGTGAACCTTAGAATATAGCTCCTTGAGTAGTTGTAAGCTAAATCATCCAAAGAGTGCCTTAGAGTAAGAGTTTATTATCCCTAGTGGGTTTTGTAGACGAGACCCTTTGGTAAGTTCAAAGAGTTAGGGAACATACGCATACCCTACGACTTTAGACACACAACGCAACTAAGAATAAGGACGTGACAATTCAACCACCAATAGGAGATTGTTAGGTCACTAGTTTTACAACACAAGCTTACTAGAAAGAAATAGAGAGGCGATTGAACAAGTAAACCACACACACACGATATAATAAGCACGGTTACGCGTAGAGTGTAATGAAGAGAATAACTTGAACAACCAACCCTCAAGTGAGGGTTATTACATAGTATTTATAGGCAAGGAGCTAGGGCAACACTCCTACTCCTTCCCTTTTCCTTATTGGACATGGGCCTAAGCTTATGGGCCTTCTACATAAGCTTGACCTTAAACAAACATAAAGGCCATAATAAGCTACCTATTACATATGAGAAACTAACACTTGGATTAAGGTTTAGGAGTGATTCCAACAATCTCCCCCTCAAGTGTTGGTGATGAAAAACGGTGAAGGCATTGATGTAATAGTAGCTTTGACGTCTTCTGTCATTCTTCTTTCTTGTGAGAAGGAATGTCTTGATTCGAACAATCTCCCCAGTGTAGAGAGACAGTTTGCTTTGAACAGTTATGCTTTGACGTCATCTTTAACTTTGTTTTTTGATCATTGTTCTTTGTGATGAAAGTGATAGTATGTTGTTGTCTGCATGAAGTCTGCCTCAGGTCTGCTTCGCCGCTACAGTGTCTCCACGTCATTCTTCAACATGCTCACACGCTCTTTGACGTTGGAATTCAGTACTGATGAAGTTCTGTAAGTCTTTAACTTTGTAGATTCTTTGATTTGGTGAAGAATCATTCTGACTGTTGTGTTGCTTTTGGATAGAACTTCCATTAGTGATGATGTTGGCGTGAGCATAAGAAGAATCTGCACGATCATTCTGCTCCAGAGCTTCCATAAGAAGAAAACATAAAAACGGTTAGTAATAAGAGGATTCCGGCACTTACAAGTTTGAACTTCGAGAGTGTTAACAACATAGTGTGAAAGCACAACTCTAATTCTCACAAAGGCCGTTCCTGAATCGGAGTCCCACAAGTGAGATAACACGATGTACCGAAGTACACCTACGATTCAGATGAGTCACTGAGGTACACCGAAGCATCACCTCACGACTGTAGACCGTTTGAGACCACTAAGCGCAATCCACGAGGAGGTGCCGAAGCGACCTATGTCACTGCCGCTGTTTGATGTTGACCCTGGTAGGAGTTTCCATTCAATCACTGAGTATCACAAGTGTGAACCTCTCAAAAATGTTCTCGACAGATTGCTAAGATCTGTGAAGGACTCGATAATGTACCACTGAAATTCTTATTGTTGAATGTCAAGTGATGAAATGTCAAGTGTACCTAAGAGATCTTTTGATGAATCTCGTGGCTCTAGACTCAATAGTGCATTTTGGTTTTCCTGAGCGGAGACTAGGGAGAGGGTCTCCTTCTTCAATACCAGCAATCTCTAAGAGAAAGCCGATAGTTTATGTAGGGTTCCCTGTGAGAATGAAACAAGCTTCTGTTGAGAGAAACTTGAGTGGTTAAGAAGGTTTAGTGCATGCGTCACTGGGACCATGACGACTTTTAATCTTCAATACCGGTGTCATCTAGTGACAACCAGTAGCATATGAATTGAACCCGGTGTCTGCCCTAAGTTGAATAATCTGGAGGGCTATTTCTTTTCACCCTTTTCTTTGCATTTCTTTTTAATTCTTCAACTCCTTCTTTCTCCGATTCTCATTCTCTCCTTTTTACAATCATACCTAAGGACTTCTAAATTCTAACTATTGGTAGTGTCCTTGGGTAGATCCCTCCGGCTCTGGCGGATCATAGGACGGTTATTCCTAACCTTAGTCACCTTATAACTCCATGACTAACCCATGTTGCCATAAAACCATTTACTTGAAAAATCTCGCTCAGTGTTTATGAATAAAAACAATTTTGAACCACTGTGATGAGATGAGATTTTGCATAAATACTCCCCCTCCACATGTGCTTAAGAGTTTT
Organism: Chrysanthemum makinoi; assembly: GCA_910596185.1. Classification (NCBI taxonomy): domain Eukaryota; kingdom Viridiplantae; phylum Streptophyta; class Magnoliopsida; order Asterales; family Asteraceae; genus Chrysanthemum; species Chrysanthemum makinoi. Next base: position 35,151,954 of record OU343219.1, read on the forward strand.
AACGGTTATTTGCACAGTGAGGAAAGAGCGAGCATATTTTGAATTGATCAACTCAAGATAGACATTCCCCCGCGAGACATGGTTACGTGGCATAGTTAAAGAGTTGCATTATCAGCTTTTAGGTGACAACTAGCTCTAATAACTACCTTGAAGGTGTAGACAATCCTCGAAAGGTTGTCAAACCCGTCAGAGTTCATGTCTACCAAGAGTTTCTCGAATGGTACATTCTACTCAGACAAGTCCTTTGCGAGACACGTTTACATCACTAGCAAACTAGCTTGAAATTATTACCCGTCCCAGACAAGTCTTTTCGAGTTACTGACAGTTAAGATCTCGTCAATTCTTGGGTTAAAGTCTTTTCACACGAGAGTTCATATAGCAAAACAAACATATTTCTTATCACGTATTTTCTCCCCCTCAAAAATGGCATATAAAATGTTATTTTTGAAAAGTTGAGAATAAATATGACCATTTCGAGTGATGCGGGAAGATGATCACTATGAACAATTTGTGAACAAAGTTTTAATCTCAAGTACTCCCCCTCAACAAGTGATATAAACGTTTGAGGTTTTGAAAATCATAAGGAAAAGTACTTGTTCTTTTGAGCAAAACCTTGAAAAGTGAAAGGTTTGATAGGTTTTACTCAAAAGTAAGAAGCTTTCGCTCCTTATATAAGGATTGTGGCACTGAAGCGTACCACAGGGTCCTTTATTTACAAGTACGGGTTGTACACTGTTATGTGTGCACAAGCCATTGACATAAGAAATCATACATCCAAAGTTTATAATGAAAGAAGCAGTTTAAGGGGTACCAGGTAGTCCAGAGATGTCGCCAGGAGTGTGAATCGGGCGTTGAAAACCAATGATGTTTCTCCTGGGTCGACCACCAACATAGCTTTCCAATCTTCTGAACTGATCCCTTCTATACAACCGTTCATCAATCATCGTGATGATCCTCTTCACATCCCTTCGATCCTGAGAATTTCATCGCTTAGGAGACCCGATATTTTGGTGTATATCCTTCAACCGGTAAGCCAATCCGTCCCTAACCATCTTCAAAGTGTGATCTCCAAACTTGTGAAGATCTCTGCACGCCATCAAGCAATTTCTTTGAAGTTTACTACGGTAAACGACGCCGAATGGTTTGCTGATGAGTGTAAGTTGTGAAAGCTAGTTGATGTCGGGAAGATCAATCTGCGGTGGAGTGAAGTTGACACGGGTCTGATAAGATTCAACTGCCAGCTGGAGATCTTCTACACGTTCTTTGATAACTATGCGTCTGATGAAGATGAGCACTGACTTGATGAATTCACGTTGTACTTCAGTGGAGAATTGTCTCATACGACCCTGTACTTTGGCAAGGTACATGTCTTCGATGTCGTTGATAGACAAATTCTCAAAGTCAGCTTCAGATAATGCATAATCCCTTTCATCTTGTCGTTTGACCACAATATTCTTGAGAAAGGTGTAATCCCATTTAGACGAAAGGTCAACGTGTTTGATGGCAATGATTTTTTTAGTACTGAACACTGCATGTTGAGACTTCTGTACCTGGCAGCTTCTGTAGTAGATTCTTCGGCGTTCCGGCCAATGATGAATCCCATACATTGCATCTCGGTCGTATGCTTCCAATTTGTTGGAGAACAAGTGATTAGCTCTTTCCTCGATAGCTATGCAGTTTGAGTATTCGGCTGCTGGGAATGGAAGTGTCAAGGATGTAGCGTATTTCCTTGAACCATCGCCACCGTGAAGAAGAAATTCCAGGTCTTTGTTGAAGAAATGTCGGAAAGGAATTCTAGGCTCATCTGGTTGGCCGATCGTTGGTAGTGGTTTAGACCAGTCGGTGTAATAAGGAGGGTTGTCCCGCTTCGTAAAGTCGATGTTTGCTTCTGGGTTGAGCCAATCCATGTTATTAGACATAGCTCGAGCAATGTTATCAAGGTGATATTCGACCTCGATGGCACTTTCTGAGCTATCTTTCCACAATTGAAAAGCTTCATTCTTGATTCGCCTCAACTCGGATTTCGTCATCTTCTTCACATGGAACTTTTCTTGCAGAATTTTAGCATGCTCCAATGTGTTACCGTCAACCAAATCCTGACCTTCTTCAGGGTAGGGAGTGTTATTAACAAGAGTAGAGAACCATTCAAATTCCTCTGTTTTATAGTCATCTAGCCATGATACGACGTCAGTCTCAAGCGTCTTCTTCTTCTTTTTCGAAGGCCTAGATGATGATTATGGTTTCTGTACTTGTTTGGGAGAGGTGGGTTGTTGTAGGGGCTCACAGACTTCCTCATCGTCACCACCCGTATACTCAAAGTGATCACCGGTTTTCTGAGTCAAGGGTGGCAATTCAGAAGAATCCTGAGGTTTATCTGTAGAAGAACGATGAGGGGACCTTTGTTGAGCAGGAGGCCGTTGGGGAGGAGGTGGCATGGAAGGTGATTCACCAGACTTCTTTTGTCGTTTAGCTTCATCATTCTTATCCTGATCCTTATCTTCATCGTCTCTAGGACGTTTAGACCTTTCAGCTTCGAATCTGCATGCTTCTTGGAGTTGGTAGTCCAGCAATGCTTGAAACAGCTTTCCTTCATCAGAAGTAAATGTCCCAGATCGTTTAGACATTTGTGTGACAAGCTTGGCCACCAATTCATTATCCGAGAAAACTATAGGATCAGATGGATTGATTGTGACGGTTAAGGGTGTTGATCTTATAGTTTGCTTGGCTATCTGCATAAGATTCGGATATAGTTGTCTGGTAAACATCTCCTTTGTGACTTTAGGAACGATATCCAGAAGGTACTTGTGAGTGTAACCTTCGATCATTTCGTTCATTTCCCCTTGGAGATTTCGTTTCATGAACTCCTGAACGTATTCCCTTTCATTCTGCATCTTGTCATTCTCATCATGTAGATACTGTATTTGGTCAGCAAACCAATTCAGTTTTCTGTAGAGCATGTCCTTCTTTCTGACTTGTTGGACAGCTTTTACAATTCTTTCATGAGTATGAGAAATCCAAGATCGATGTGGTTTCTTCACAGATTTGGATGATGATTTGGTTGATTTCTTTGATGGTGGTGGTGAAGAGTGAGATGATGAATCCGATGATGATGAGATGTGAGGAGACTCCGGGTCCTTTGGTGGTTCAGAAGTTTCCTTCTATGAACGTGTAGGACTGTCCAGAAGCAACTTATCATAATCAGCATCTTTATCTTTCTCGGACTTTTCAGTTTCCGATTCCTCAAATTCATATACAATAGTATCCTCCGTAAGCTTTTGCTGTTGTTCAAGAGTGGTGGCACCAGCTCCCTTATCGGGTTGATTAACCGCATCAGGAGTTGGTGAAGAGTGGACACCACCACTCGACCCTCCGGGGCCACGCATTTGATCTTGTTCAAATTCTTTAGCTTTCTGAAGGTGTCTAACGATTGTAAACTTCTTCCTGTATGATTTTTCCAGTTGCTCTTCATCACTTTCTGAGCTTGAGCTTTGATCATACGGCACAAGCGCTGGAGTCTTCCCTTTGCCTTTATCTGCTGGTGGACTAGGAGGTTTCGGTACTAATGGAGTGTCATCCTTTGCAGTTTCAGAGTATGTAATCTCTTCTTCTGATTCAGTACCTTCAGAGCTTTCGTCCACAAGCTTTCTTTGCGGTTTAGGTGTGGGAATAGGTTCAGCTTCCTTTACGGGAACAATCCTTTTGCGAGGAGGATTCCTTTTGGGAAACTTCCTTTGACTCTCTGTGCTTACTGCACTTCCAGCACTTCCTCTTCTGGTTCTCCGAGTAGGAGTTCCAGAAGGCTTTTCATCGAGATGACCAACTTTGCCTTCTCTTATTGCTACTCGATACCTTTTGTACGTTTCAAGCTTTTTAATTTCATTTGTCAGGAGGTGATCAGGCAGCACGGCACCTTGTTTCTTTGTTGTCGATTCCTTGATTCTGATAGAAAGGATAGGTTCGGACAACACGTCGTGATTGTCCGGGTCATTGAGCCTCTTGGGAATATCAGGATTAAGCCCAAGTGCTCTCTGGATCAAAAGCTTTGTGTATCTAACATAGGGAATCTTTGAGCCAAGCTTCTTGTGAAATGTCATCATGTCATCCCATATCAGTGCTTCGATTTCAATGTCCTTCTTATTGATCAATGACCAGAAGACTTGCAGTTCCATGAGCTTGGGATGCTCATAGCCACTGTCACGACCAGAGACAGACTTAGTGATGATGATGTAGAGGGTTCTCCACGGTTGAGGAATGTTCTTAAGCTCCACGTGAGAATGCTTGTTAATAATTCCTGAAGCTTCATCATAGCCAATATCAAGTAGAAATTGCAGAACTGTCTCTTCAGTAGGTGTGGTAAAGAAGTCAGTTGGCACGATGTCTGGAATGATAAGTACAGCCCGTAAGTCTGCAGGAGTGATGGTGACTTGTATGTGATTAAGTGTCACTGTCACTGCACTTTGACCTGTGATCCTCTACATTGAATTCCAGAATTGCTGAATGTAGATTTCTGGTACTGTAGCAGAGTGTGAGAGCATTTTATGGTAAGGATGATTCCTGAGAATATCCACAGCAATGAGACAAGAAGATTCTGAGCATGTGAGGGTATCAAAATCAACCTTAAGATTGTTCTTTCCAATCTTTCTCGGATAACCATTAGGGAAGATGTCAGCAATTGTGAGAACTTCTGGTGCATCCACATTCATTTGAGCAGCCATGTCGTGATCTGTAATAACATTAGCCAAAAGAACCAACATATCGAAAGACATAATGTTAGTCAACAGAAGGTTGTTTATTGTCTAATTATTGAATGTTCAGTGTTAATGATTGTTACGAGTCCTAAGTCACTTGTTTGTCCAATAGTCCAATGACGTCGTGAAACATTTCGTGAGTTAGTTAACTTTAAGTTTTAAAGTTTATGTTATCACTTATAGTACACAACATATTAAACGTTTAAGTTTATTAGTGACATTATTGGATTCGTGATGTCATGATTCAATTATTTACAAGTTTGCACGCGTAACAATTCAAAACGAAGGTTTGATCAAGGCTTATGCGTAGGAATAGTAGCTTATGCGTAAACAGGAGAAGTATACGCGTAGACGCAAGCTTATGCGTAGGATCCTTACTTACGCGTAAGAAATGTTACGCGTAGGAAAAGGGGACCTTATGCGTAGAGCTTACGCGTAGGCGTATTTAACCTTACGCGTAAGGGACCTTATGCGTAGATCACTGTTTACGCATATCCTTCACAGGATACGCGTAGTCCCATTGTAGAACCTTACGCGTAACAGTTATGCGTAAAATTTCTCTTACGCATAACTTTCTACGCGTAAGGTGATCCGTATGCGTAGAGTAACAAACACCTTGATTCTGAGTTTTATGCGTAGCAAGCCTGAAATAAAATCATCATAAAATCAATCTTAACACATATATTCAATTTAAAACAAATCATGGCATGAAAACATGTTAAACATTTACGCGTAGAAAGTCATACGCGTAGGTCAAAACCCTAGAGTTTAAGAATTACGCATATGATTTCTAACCATAGGATTTGCACCAAACGTTTTCTGGTAGGTCTTAGGTGTTGTGAGAGTCTAATAACCAAGTTTTAACATCCAATTCGTGGTGAATCAAAAATACCCAAACTCAAGAACATTAAACCCTAATTCCTAATTCTGACTTAATTAGTGTTTCTGGGTTGTTATAGGGCCTGGAAATCATTAATTCAACATGATATGAACATCACACAACAATCTTTTAGACCAAAAACCTTCACATTTGAAAACACCCAATTCGACTTAAGAACCCTAATTTTGAAAAACCTTCAATTCGTGTTTCTGGGTGGATTTTGAGGATAAAAATAGTATCATTGATGTTAAAGACATGTTTTGACACAATCCTTTTAACCACAAACACCCATTCTTGATTATGAGTTCATACGCTTATGCGTAGAACACAAAAAACAATCATAGACAAAAATTTGACCGTTGGATTTGTGTAAAAATCAAAACCTATGTTTGTAAACATGTTAAGATCATGAAACAACTTACAAATTGATGATCAGAAACACAGATTTGAAGAACGAATTTCGTGCGTAGGATTGGTTAGGTTTATGAGTAATAAATGTGATGAATATGTTAGGTGGAGGAGTTTTATTAAAATGACTTTCAACTTTTGGCAGTTTTGGTCCCTCCACCTTTTCCTTTTTCATACAAAGCCATTTAACTTCCATTTTGGTTACCAAACGAAGATTTTAAGAAAGAAACTTTGACGACACTCCCCCTCGACTTAATAAATGATGAAAGGTTATAAATTTTAGTCCGAGGAGTGTCAGTTTAACCAGAAAAGTTTACCACCATTGATAAAAGATACAACCGGGATATGATATCATGCAAGTGCACAGATTTTTTGAAACAGTTAAGTGATTATATTCTCCCGCTCAACACTTGATCGGAAAAATACTGAATTTTGAAAGATTATAGTGTTGATGGAAGAAATGTATTTGCCATATTGAAAGAAAATTAGATTAAAAGAATATTTTTGTTGTTTTATCAGGTTTTATATATTTGTATTTTGTTTTTGAAAAATTATTTACAAAAGAGATTTTGGTGTTTGACAGTTTTTAAGACTGTTTTAGGAGTTCATCCAATTCCTCTTGAGTCAAACAACTCATACCAATCCGGTGGACCAACTCAATAAACCTAGCGGGAGGCAAGGCTTTGGTGAGAAGATCTGCCAATTGGTATTCGTACCCACAATATAATTCAACTGTACCACTGTTCCACGTGGTCCTTGATGAAATGATAACGAAGATCGATGTGCTTTGATTTCGAATCTGTGAGTTGCGCGAGATCGCAATGGCACTCCGATTGTCGCAGTACATCGGGATTCTGTCAAATACGTAACCATAGTCTTTGAGTTGTGTTCTCATCCAGATGACTTGAGCACAACACGCCGACTTGGCTACATATTCTGCCGGTTGATGGCGATGTACAATCCTGCTTCTTTGATTGCCATGACACCAGTTTATCACCAAGAAATTGTAAAGCTCTGAAGTACTTTTCCGTGAGTCTAAGCATCCTGCGTGGTCAGCGTCTGAAAAAGCGATTAGTTCAAAACCAGAATCCTTCGGATACAGATCCCCAAGTTAATGGTTCCCTTGATGTATCGGAGGATTCTTTTAGCCTCAGAGAGGTGGGTTTCAGTTGGTCGCGATTGATAACGGGAGCATAGATAAACGGCAAAGACAATATCAGGTCTGCTAGCTGTTAGATACATGAGAGACCCAATAATACTTCGGTATTTGGTAGGGTCTACTAATTTCCCATGTAAATCAGCGTCTAGCTTCTTGGTATGAGCCATTGGTGTGGCATAAGTGTCACAGGTTTTCATTCCAAATTTGTTTAACAATTCAAGGGCATATTTGGACTGACTCAAGAAAATACCACGGGGTGATTGATGAACTTGCAGTCCTAGAAAGAACGTGAGTTCACCCATCATGGACATTTCAAAATTTTTCTTCATTAGTTTTGCAAAAGCGATTGAAAACTTTTTATGTGTAGACCCAAAAATGATGTCATCCACGTAAATTTGAACAATTAAGATATGTGCCCCGTGATATTGTATAAAAAGAGTTGGGTCAACCGAACCTTTGGTGAAATTATTAGCAATGAGGAAAGATGATAGCTTATCGTACCATGCCCGAGGAGCTTGTTTGAGACCATACAGAGCTTTGTTCAGTTTGTAGACATGGTTCGGGAACTCAGGATCAACGAATCCATCTGGTTGGATGACATAAACCGTTTCTTTAAGTTGTCCATTGAGAAACGCAGTTTTGACATCCATCTGATAGACCGTCATATTCATATGAGCCGCGAACGCGAGAAATATCCGAACAACCTCAAGACGAGCGACCGGAGCAAAATATTCTTCAAAGTCTATTCCCTCTTCCTGACGATAACCCTTAGCAACTAGACGTGACTTATTTCGGATAACATTTCCTTCAGCATCCAATTTGTTTTTCCAAATCCATTTGAGACCAATGACGTAGACCCCTGTTGGTCTTTCAACCAGTTCCCATACTTCAAGACGTTTGAATTGGTTGAGTTCTTCTTGCATGGATTCAATCCAGTTATCTTTTGTCATTGCGTCTTTAATGTTTTTAGGCTCAGATTGGCAGACAGTGAGTGCATAAATGCAATGTTCACCATCTGTATGAAGACGTTGTCTCGTAACGACTGGTTGATGTGGGTTGCCAATAATATTTGTCGGAGGATGGTCTTTTGTCCATCTATGTGTGGAGGGTTGATGTTGGTATACATTGTGCAGATTCTGATGATTCAAATGGTTTGTTGAAGATTCCGCGACATCTGGTGCAGCAGTTTCATTAGCAAACGGGTTAAAGAACGCATTTGGATCAAAATCTGCAGGTGGGGTACTTCATTAAGAATATCATCAGCCGCTTCATCAGTGTTGGAAGCGGTGTGTTCAACTGTTGTGGTGGAGTCAACTGGTGGTGCTTCTTCAACAATAGTTGTTGTAGCAGGGTATCGGTATAAGAGTATTATCGGAGGTTGAGCGGAAACATCGGATACACCGAGCACGTTCATCAATATCGTCACTGAACAGTGGAGCAAATAACCTTTCCATTTGTTGACGAGTGAGCTGGGGGCTTTGTTCGACTGATGATGGGGGTTGAGGGAAGTTTAAGCGGTTGTGACTGGGTTCCAAGTTGTTATACTCAGAAGCCATTTCCGTAAGTTCATCAAAATGAGCATGAATCGTTTCCATAACCTCCTTTGTTCGACGATTCCAGATGCTGAAACCTTTAGAATTATCACAGTATCCAATAAAGACTCCAATGTCAGCTTTGGCTTTGAGCTTTCCAAAGTCATCACGATCATTATTCGGATAGCAAAGAGATCCAAATACATGAAAGTGTTTGAGATTCGGTTTTCTGTTGTGGACAAGCTCGAAAGGTGTTTTGTTGTGGCGTTTTGTAATCATAGACTAGTTTTGAGTATAGCATGCAGATGATACAGCTTCGCCCATAAGTAATCTGGAAGTTTAGCATTGATTAACATTGTTCTTGCAGCTTCCACTAACGTTCGGTTTCGTCTTTCAACAACTCCGTTTTGTTCTGGTGTGCGTGCAATGGATGTCTGATGCTGAATTCCCACTTTCTCATAAAATTCACGAAGAGTTTGGTTAACAAATTCAGTGTCTCTGTCTGTTCTGATTTGTCGGACAGTGTTTCGAAGCTGAACTTGTATTTTCGTGAGAAAGGTGATGATCATCTGTGGAGCTTGATCTTTGCTTCGAAGAAAGTAGACCCAAGTACAGCGTGAATAGTCATCAACAATTACTAAGATGTAGCGTTTGCCATTGATCGTTTGCACGCGCATCGGGCCACACAAATCCATGTGAACAAGATGAAGCACATGCCTTGAGAGCGTGTTCCACCTTTGAAGGAAAATGAGCACGAGTGCTTTTGCCTTGTTCACAAGCTGAGCAAAGGTGATCTTTTGAATACCAAAATCGTGGGAGTCCTTCAACTAGTTTGTGTCGAGCAAGGTTGGTGATGGTTTGAAAGTTTAGATGTGAGAGACGACGGTGCCATAGCCAGGATTTTGTTGATGTTGCCTTTGAAAGTAAGCAGATGGGAGAAGAAGCAACCATGTCTTGCATAGAGATAGTGTAAAGACTGGAATTACGCGAGCCGGACATAAGGTCGTTTCCTTGTAGATCACGAATGAAACAAGTTTTCTCCCGAAAAGCAGCTTCCAAATCTCCATCACAAAACGACCACGAAAACAGATTGTGACCGAGGCCTTCCACATAATAAACCCTGCTAATTTCGATGTTCCCATTGATATAGTCTCCGTAGCCCATGATAACTGCGAAGTGATCATCATTTGAACTTTGCCGGTTGCCATGTGTCGGGAACATCCGCTATCAACAATCTAGAGAATGATCTGTATCACCTGCATTACACACAGACGACACAGATGGAATAGAAGTAGATGTGGAACCCGAAATGTTAGAGGGTTCCGGAGCAGTTATAGTAGACATACACACATCAATAGCTTTAGGTATCCATTTAAATCCTAGTGTGTTATATATCCATTTCTGCCATCTCCAACTAGTATTTGCTTTAGTCTTAGTGAATGCACTAGGTGGTACTACATTCCTAGGAGGTGAAACTGGAGCTACAGGGACAACAATGCGTTTCTTAGAATCTAAAGAGGGCGGTCTACCAAGCACAGACTTAGAAAGATTAGTGGGCCTAGAGGTATTCCGGTTCTTAGGATTCCTTAAACGAGAGATGATAGCTTTAGCAACACATTTATCATGACAATCAGAATTCATACTTTTACGACAAATAACACAAGGTGCATCGGACTGAATATCAAACGTACTTAACGGTTTAGCATTCGTTACATCACTATTTCTATTACATTTTCCGGACGCAATATATATAGTGGAAGCAACGTGAGTCTTATTCATAGTCCTAGGGTGTTCTTCTACTTTAGCATTCCTTATTGATCTTTTCTTAGGTCGCAACTTCCTATTTTTCGATTGAGTGCTCTAGGTCGTGAAGTGCGGACGTTTGGAAAAGATGCAACTATTCCTGTTTCAGTAGAAGGAAGCACTTTAGCAACTTGTGATTTGGCAGTAGGGATTCTAGGTTCATGATTACTAAGTGTTACTGGTGCTAATCTCTTAATCACGGTAGGCGGAAGTTGTTCATACTTTCCTAACATTTCTCTTAACTTGAAGATAGTGTGAATCGGATCTTGATTTTCAGACCGAATATTTCCAGCAAAATGCATAACTTCTTTAGTGTGTGCAAGATAATGATCAAGTTCATTTGATGCTTCATCACGAGTCTTTTGAGTAAATCAAATATGACACCATATTCCTTTTAACTTTTACAAGTTCTTGTTCATATTTTGAGATTTGACACTTAAAAGACACGTTTTGATCATCTAGTTGCTCAATTTTGGATCGAAGTTTTGTCACGCCTGGGCGATTTTGTGTTGAAAAGCAAGTTGTTGATCGTGAATATCTTTTTGACACCAATTAAGACGACGTATTGCATTTGAAAGTTATTTTGACAATCGTTTGTTTTCAACTTTTAAGGACTCGATCTGAAGCACATTATCAGTGTTCTCAACATTTACCACAGAATCAACAGTATCAGCAGAGATATAATCAAATGCATATGACAAAGAATTCAATAGCACAACATTATGGACATCAGCACAGATGACATCTTCCAAGAGTCGATCAACATCTTTTCTCAACAGTTTCTTTTTACGTTTAGTATTAGAAATAGATGTTTCTGTTTTCTCAAAAACGACCTTCATCAATCCAAGTTCCTTATGAAAGTCCTTTTCCCAAGACAATGCACAACTTTTCAAATTTTTAACATTTGGTAAAAGATTTTTTTGAAAAATGTCTCTTTGTTCTCTCGCTAGAGGCGATTGAAAGTGTTGAACTTTGATTTCAGAATGATATTCTATCTCATGTTGTAAAGTTTTGAGGTCAGCCATGAAAAGGTCAAAATATCGAAGAATTTTGCGATTTTCGGGTTTTGAGTTTACTTCACTGATGGAAGGTAAAGGACCATAAGTTTGTGCATAATCCGGTTTGGGATTAACATTAGAAGACTCAGACGTTTTTATGATAATCCTTGGTGTGTTAGAAGAATCCGTTGGTGTGACGAAAGTGACCGGTTTTGAATAATTAAAAGGTTTGTTGTAAACAACGGTTTTTAATTTTGATCGACTCTCGTCTTCCGCATCTAATTCCTCTTGACGATGATATTCAACAACACTCATAACATAATTATCAATTTTATATTGGAAACTTCAGGATTTGGTTTGAATGCTTTGGTTGAAAGCTTAGGTTTGTAATCAGCAAGATTTGGTCCATATCCATTTGGATTGGGTTTTAAAGTAAACTTTTCAATAGCTGTTACTGACTCACCATGTTTATAAACAACAGTTTTAAACTCTTTAAGTTTGTTTTGCAAGCCGATGATTTCTTCGAGATGATTATCTATTCGTTTCGTTGAATGCTTTTTGTATGCAGAGAACTTTTTTTGACAAGTTAACAACTCAGCCTTAGCTTTTTGATTTTCCAAGGTGAGAGCGTTAATTTGCTTTTTATGTTCATGTTTCAGTTGTTCTATTTCAGACAACAAAGCATTCTTCGAAGCGGCTAGATCACGCATCTGTCTCTCTAAATATTTTTCGTTTTGATGAGATTTAGTAAAGGCTGCTTCAAAACCTTTTTCACGTTTTCTTGAGTTTTGAAAAAGTTGAGTTGCTTTTGTAAACATTCAAAATCCTTGGTTAACAGTGCATTTTTACTTTTCAAGTCCTTATTTAATGCACAACATTTTTCCACTATTTGGGATTGTTGGTCTTGTATTAAGAGAGCAAAATCGGATGAGGCAAAAGTTCGGCTTGTTCAACTGAAGTCACAACATGATCATTATTTAGATCCTCAAGTATAACCACGGAGTCAATTTGATTATCAAAGGAAACCATAAGGTCATCTTGATCGTCAAATGTAACTACAGGTTCTATTTGAAAATCATCGGAATGAGATGTAAATGACTCATTTTGAACATTCGAGCCTTCCGGATTCAGATGTTGGCGGAGATATTAGATCAGAGATAAATATGGTTTGTTCGGGTACCTGAGACAAGCCATCAGTGTCATACACTGGGCCTGTGTCACTCATGTGTAACTCATGCATATTAGCCATCAACATAACTGCTGCATTGGCCTGCAAGTCCTCCATATCATCATCTGAGTTTGCATTTGCCATAAAACTCTGTTCTTTGTCTGTGAGAGATCCACCAGCTTCATCCTTAAGAGCCAAAAGAAGAGCCTCTTTGAAATAAGCACTGTTGGCTTTGGGCATGCATTAGCCAGGTGTCCCTTCTCATTGCAGTTGTAGCATCGAAGACCATTCAACCCATTCTGAGCATTTCCCTGTTCCACCACGTGAGCTCTGTGTTGTTATTCTACCCATAGCATTAAACCCTTGACCACCGCCCATCCGACGACCATAACCACGATTCTGAACTTCAACTCGTCCATTGTTCACAACAGCCTGATTTCGTGTGTTAGATGAGGAACGAATACGATTGTTTGATTTGTTGGTATAACGGCCAAAAGCATTAGCAATCATAACAAATCCTTGTTGCAATGCTTCGAACGGATCGATGTCCTCATTAGCTTCACTGACAATTGGTTGAGCATTGTTGTTGTTGTATGGAACCAATTGATTTTGTTGAGATTGTTGCTGTGAATGATCGTTTTGTGTGACTGAGGCAATTGGTTGAGTTTCTTGTTGAGGAGGATAACTTTGTTGAGCATATAAGGCAAGTTGTTGATTTTCCGGATGTGTAGGTGGAGCAATTTGAGCACGGAGAATCCTTTCCCGATCAACTTCCTTTTCATGAGGCTTCAAGTAATCGTACAACAATCCATATGTAGAATGATGCATATTCTTCGCTTGACGGAGAAAAATGACATACTTCTCCCATTCAGGACCAAGACTACTCAGGAACTTAGTATTTACTGCAATTCTTGGCATGATGATGTTGTGTTTATCCAAATCATTGATGATGTCTGAAAATCGATGATGATAGGACTCTAGTGTCTCTCCAGGTTCAATCATGAAGTGTTCATAAGCCAAGTAAATTTTGGATTCCAAATCCTCCCGATTGAGTACAGATCCTTCCATAAGAAGACGAATATGATCCCACATTTTTTCTGCAGTCTTTTGAGCATCAACACTACGAAGAATTGGGTTTGGTAATCCTAAGAGGATATATTCCATTGCAAGCTCATCCGCTTCATAGTGTAGAAGTTCTTGAGGATTCAAGTCTGCAACAGTAGCAATGTTCGTTTGTTCATCTCTTGGTGGAATAGCATTTGGATCTCCGGGTACAATGATAGTAGGCATCTCAAATGGACCATCCAAGATAACCTTCTTTAAGAACTTTCCATGTGGCTTCTTCAGATCACAAAACCTAAAGAACCTTATCACCCATTGATCGTAGTTTCCTGGAGTGAGCATTGGAGGTCTATCAAGTGATCCAGCCTCATGAATTGATTGTTGGCTGCTTAAAGCTTCACACATCTTTGCAAACCAAGTGGGTTCCTTCATAGTGTTCCTTGATGGATGTTGATTGAATTCATTTGTGTAGGGTTGAACTTGAAGACTTGGTGGTGGTTGAACCATTTGAGGTTGTGGGATTGCAGCAAGTTGTGGGGTATGTTGTTGATTAAATTGTTGTTGATAAATTGCTTGTTGTTGATTCCATTGTTGATGTTGTGGACTTAATTGTTGTTGACGTTGAGAATAAGTGTAAGGGAAATAGTTAGAGTATGGTGGTTGTGACATGTTGATAAACTTGTGTTGGTAAAAATGGATCTTTGTAGTCGAATGAACCTTTGTTGATGAAGTATCCTTAGGCGTAGAAATCACAATAGCCAAGTAGCACTTATGCGTAAAAACACCAAAGTTACGCGTAACAATCAAGAGTTACGCGTAGATTTAGCTTACGCGTAAGTAGGGAAAAGACGCTAAAGTTATGCGTAGACACAAAGTTAGGCGTAGAAAGTTAGGCGTAGGATTATCTTATGCGTAAGACTAGGCTTAGGCGTAAGATGAATCTTATGCGTAGGATTTCTACGCGTAAGCTTTATGCTTATGCGTAATTTTAGGGTTTTGCCCAAATGATCTTTTACACTATCACAGTGCAAAAGATATCCAAAGTCGACGTATTTTCAGGCTTATCCAAGCAAGAAAACACGGAGTAAACCACGAAAACGAAGATCAAACCAAGGATAACCTTACGCGTAGTTTTAGGGTTTTGCTACGCGTAGGATTACTCGTAAAAATGATAATGCCCAAAGATGTTTCTAAACCAGTTTTTGTGTGATGAAATAGCTTCAATAACACCAAAAGACACAAAAGTGTGAAACTTGATGATCCAAAGCTCTTAAAACAGTTATGCGTAGGTTGAAACCCTCGTATAAAAACTAGTTTAAAAACCACGATCCACGCATAAAGTTTGAAACTTTTTGCCAAAAACACGTATTTTAACACCTTAAAACGTTGAAAGTACAAGAATCTTGGATTCAAAAGTGTAAAAAAGACGTTTTTAAGCGAACCAAAGTATCAAACGTGTGTTTTAAGCGTAGGACCGAAACCCACTTACAAAAAAACAAACACGATTCACCCAATTAGTAGGCGATTGATACCACTGTTAGGTCACTAGTGTTACAACACAAGCTTACTAGAAAGAAATAGAGAGGCGATTGAACAAGTAAACCAAACACACACACACGATATAATAAGCACGGTTACGCGCAGAGTGTAATGAAGAGAATAACTTGAACAACCAACCCTCAAGTGAGGGTTATTACATAGTATTTATAGGCAAGGAGCTAGGGCAACACTCCTACTCCTTCCCTTTTCCTTATTGGACATGGGCCTAAGCTTATGGGCCTTCTACATAAGCTTGACCTTAAACAAACATAAAGGCCATAATAAGCTACCTATTACATATGAGAAACTAACACCTGGATTAAGGTTTAGGAGTGATTCCAACAGAGATAATTAATGAGTAGTAAAACCTAAGTAAACACATCTTTAAACTATCATACGAGCACACAATAATTAGACATAGACTACATACACCTTAGATTAGATAATTAGATAAGTAGAGTAATCGGTAGCAATACCAACCCCCAAATCCAAACCCCAAGATTCGTACCTTTCAATTTCCTAGAAAACATAAAAAGATAAAAAAATAATCTTCCTCAACCCCAACCTTAGCGTTGTAACTTCTTACTAGCATTCCTATTCCCCTAGAGAACGATATTAATACCCGTGGCTTACCCTAATTACTACACTACAACGATTAGGTTCACTGCCTAGGGTGTTGAAAAACTTGCTCGACGAAAAGGAAGTTCCTTTGACCCCGAACGACGCGTGTAGCGTTATCAGTATGCTGGACAATATGTCCATTGAAAGGGTTTGTGATATGCATGACAATGGTGTTACGAGGCAGGCGGTATTGGATAATCACTTAAATGCCAGAACCAGAGAGTTGCTCAGAGCGATGACCAAGGCTAGACAGGAGATGGATGTCATGTTGGAAAGGGAAAAGCACAGGGAAAAAGAGTATGCTAAGTGTGACAAGATTGAGAGGGATGTTGAGAAGAACCCTATCGTCCAAGACCATCATGGAAAGGTAGCCTAGCTGACAGTTGAAATTGGCAAGCTTAAGTTGGAAGAAGCTAAGGTCATCACTCTAACAGGTCAGAATGCTGTGCTTGAGGCAAAATGTGCCGGGTTTGAAAGTGAGAGGGCTAGGCTCGGAGAGGTAGAAGTTAAGCTGAGGGAGGAAGTTGATGGCTTGCAGATGAGGTACAAGATGCTGCAAAAAGATCGTGCGGAGGTTGCGTCGAAGGTGGTGCCGTACATAGCCATGGAACTTTACCACAGTGATGAGTTGGTAGCACAGATGTGGAAGGTCATCAAATCAGCTATTTTTCATGGACGGTGCTTGGCGTTGGAGGAGGCTGCCAAACCAGGTAAGCCCGTGGACCTTTCCAAGATTGAATGCTACCTGTTAATACAAATAAGCCGTAAAAACGTTTATTTATATTTTACGATCTTTTAATGTTTTGTCGATAACAAAAGTAAAATCATTTTAACGAAACAAATAGAGTACGTAAATAGTTTGAGTTAATAGTTTTCTAACACAATTAAGTTGTCACATAAAACACTAAAACAAGTATAAGTGATTTTATGATTTAGATACATATGTACAACAACTAGTGTTTACATATTGGGTTAAACATATACTTAAACTAAGTATACTAAAATGGGTAAAAACTAAGTGTATGCTAAAATGGGTAAATACAAGTATATACTAAATGGGTAAATACTAGCAAATGGTTTTGATCCATAACCCATGGTTTTATATATACCACTTAACCAAGTTCATTGTATCTAGAAAGAAAACCATGGATCAACCCATAACCCATGACCCATAACCCATGACCCATGACCCATAACCAAAAATACCCATGGGCAAAGAGGAGCGGACCACGGATCCCTAGCTTTGTGCTAGCCGGTTCCCTTGTGGTAGGGACTGTGGGATCCGGGAACAAAAAGAGAATTTTCTCTATAAATAGAGAGCCATTTCTTTCTCTCTATACATGGTTTTACACACATACTTCCCCAAAGTATTCTAACCCTCTAACCTCAGATCTAAGAGATCTATGTAGTTTGTCTTTTGTTTTCGTGTGATCTACTAGGTTCCTCTTAAAGGAGAGATCACCACCTCTTGAAGACGTGCAAGCTCAAAGTCCATGAGTTGCCATGCTTCGTCATCATCAAGACTACTAAGGTTCTCTTGTTGATAGTTCTTCCTTTCTCCATAGATGTTGGGTTGAAGGCATTAGTGAAGAATGCCGAAAGTGTCAAGATGAAAGCATTAGTGAAAGGTGTTCATCATTCGTGTCAAAGCATTAGTGAAAGATGCTAAAGGTGTCAAGACGAAAGCATTAGTGAAGGGTGCCAAACGTTATGTCAAAAGCATTAGTGAAGGATGCTAAAGGTGTCAAGACGAAGGCATTAGTGAAGGGTGTCAAGCGTTGTGTCAAAGGCATTAGTGAAGGATGCCAAAGAATCAAATCAAGTAGCATTTGGGAAGAATGCTTAGGTCGTATAATTGATGAGGTGCATCGTTATACATATATGTATTTGTTTATATACAAGGATGGAGATATCCTTGATGGTGTTGTAACAAGGAGTAGATCTCCTTGAGATTAGGTGTTGTGTCGTGAAGGTGTAGTTCACCTAAGGTGTGAAAGAACTAGGTGCTTAGCCTAATACCTAATAAAGGATAGGCGACGTTGTGATAGGATTAGTTCTCCTAAGGTGTGAAAGAACTCGGTGGTTAGCCTAGCACCGTATAAAGGGTAGGCGACGTTGTGTTAGGTGTGGTTCGCCTTGGTGTGAAAGAACTCGGTATTTAGCTTTGTGCCGGAAAAAGGTTAAGCGACGTTGTGAAGGCTTCTCCACCATAAGGAGATTGGTGTAGTGATTACGAACTCTCGAGTAGGTGACTCGGGGAGTGGAGTAGGGCAAGGAAGGTGACCTTGTAGCCGAACCACTATAAATACTTGCGTTGTGGTTTTGTGCTTCTTACTCTTATCTTTTCATTACTTACCTTTACATGCTTGTTTATCAACATCCAACACACACATCCAAATAGATTGACATAAGTCGATCTAAATAGATTAAAAGGAAGTTTTAATTGGTAAAACTATTCAACCCCCCTTTCTAGTTTTCCACAATTGGCATCAGAGCTTTGTTACCAAGTTCCTTGAAGTATATTGTACTTTAAAAACTTGATACGATCCATGGTTAATTGAAAACTACAAAGAAGGTTTTTCATAAAAGGAAACACCATGTATTTCAAAACCATATGTTTGGATGTTGAGTTGATAACAACAATTTTTTTTCTCTTTTTCATTTAAATGCACTAATCTTCTTTGTCATGTTGATTAGTCAAAGCTCATACCCACCGAGCTTTAGGAGTCGCTTGGTAACAAGAATACCTTTCTTAAAAAGGTATCTTAAACGCAAAGGAGCGGGGATAGTCTAAGTGACATTTGCTGTGTCATTTGTAAAGACATTCCTAAGTACGCTAGAGGTATGACTTTTTTTTTACTTTGCTTGATAATTAAGTATACCTTTTTAGGTATTTATATGATTATCTTTTGTGCAAATTACATGGTTTACATGAAGCTTCGTTAGGAAGCCTTTTTCTCACATACGTGCTATATTTCTCGTCTATAGTCATAGTATATTAAACTTATGTTTTATTTTTCTTTTATCCAATAATAAAACATAACACGAATTTCAAAAATTCCTCCTTCCCTATAAAAACTCCCACCGTCGACCTATCTATCAAATCCTCACCTTTTTCAAATCATCCAATTTCAAAAATTTCCTCTCACTTAAAAACTTCATCTTCTCAACCAAAACCAAGAAGATCCGTCATCAACATGGTTTACATCGCACTCGTGCTCATCGCCATAACACTCATCGCACTTGTGTTCCCTATGATGAAGTTCACATACGGAGACATTTACTTTGTGTTGTTAATCTATATTGGGGTCATATACCCAATCCTTTGTATCATTCTTAGTGTTGAAATGCAATACTATTAATAATCTAGTTTATCTAGGTTACTTTTATCATATTGTGTTTGTCACTTATTTTGATTTATATGTTTTATATTTCTTTTGTGATACATTAGAAGTCATGTATGCATGCTAAAGGAAAATGTAGGATAAAACATATTTTCGTGGTATAAAAACTGTAAAACCTATGTTTTTATAAAATCTGTTTTTGTTACTACAGATCCACGGATCCCGGAAGTTATACTAGCCGGATCCCTTTTGAAAAGGAACCATGGGATCCGTCCTACTGGAAAACAGTTTTTCATGCAAATCAAAAACCTCTTTTCTTCTAAGAATAATACTCTACATGTGTAAGTAAGTTAAGTATATTTCTTGTTAGAAACCATTGTTAATAAAAATCTAGTAGAAACATTAGATTATCATAAGTTGACCACAAACACCTCCTTTTTATTAACTTGTCATTTCTATAGGTTCAACTATGACGCATGAATATGAGTTTGATTTTTCACTCACTAGCGTCTACACTCCGAACATCTCTCTCGAACTCAACACGCCTGGCAATCATGTCCGTGGGTTCAATAATCTCGAAAACCGTCACTTCCATGAAGGACGTATTGTAGACACCTCTCTACAATTCGAAGAAGGTATCAATACCTCCTTCCGAGCCATAGGACTAGAATGCCTTCTTGAAATCAACGAGAAGATATGTCCAAGGTTCATAATGGAATTCTTCCGTCAAGTCGAACTCGTTCGTAACGAGGATCGCTCTCTATCTCTTTAGTTTTATATCAAAAACCAAAAGTTCACTCTAACCCTTGGGCATTTTGCTCACATCCTCTGAATTCCAAATCGTGGACAATGTGCCTTCACCGAAGATTGGTCTCTTGATTCTCTCTTCAACTTTCGTGAAGAAAATAGTCCATATTGTTCACACATACCCTCTCCGGAAGATTTAAATCGCATAATATGCAAACCTCGACCATATTACTCCGATCCAAACATTATCTTTACAAGGGATATCCGAGAAGAGTACAAGCCTCTTGCACTCATCCTACGTGAAAATGTTTGGAGTCTTAGGGGAAATCGAGAAATTCTTCCTGCTTGTTGTGCTCACATGTTGTACTGTTTGCTAACACAACAACCATACAATCTCGCCTACTTCTTCGCAAGGCGAATTGCAAATCTTCAAGGCTCCAAGAATAAACTCATCCCTTATGGAATGTTCTTGACACGCCTCTATCATAATGTTATGTACTTCCATCCTCAATTTCAAAGTCCGTTGTACGTACTTGTGAACAAGATGATGGAACCGCTAAACATATCTCTCATGAAGACGTTCTTCATTCTTGATTCCACCAACACTCATCAATCACATAATGATCCTCCTAGTGAAAACACTCAAGGAAACCAATAGTATTTCAAAATAGGATCAAATCTCTTGTACTCGTGCCTTATCAATGTAATCCAATTTCCTTCATGAAATAAAACATTTGATATCTTAGTATTTAGAACTTTCTTTAAACTATCCTTGAGATATAATGCAATGTCAAGATCATTGCATACCTTTAGTAAAGGTCCTGATGAGCAGATGGGCGGATCCCAAAAATTACGCTAGACGGATCCCTACTCTTAGGGAACCGTGGGATCCGTCGAACAGAAAATGCAATTACAAGCATTGTATTTCAAAGACATTCTTAGAACACCTCACACTAAGCTAAACATAGTGTCTTAGAGCAAATTAAGTCCTTATCAAGATAGGTTAATCCTTTCCATTCATACATAACTCACCGAGGTTACACTCTAAAAACGCTTGTAGATCTACCGTTTCGTTTTAATCCATTACTCTTCCGCTCTTAAACTCACACCTTATTTTCTACTTGATCCCTCACATCTAGTCTTAGAAATCTTTCAATTATGGAAAAATTGATCATAAATCATCCTCACCTCCAAATTAATCAAATTTGATCAAAATCTATTTTTCTCATCTTAAAGCTTCTAGGATATTTTCCAAAACACTATCCTAAGACACAACCTGATCTCTAGGATCATCTAGCTTCAATTGATATTCTAAATCCTTAGTGTCATCCTTGTTCATCCATTGGTACTCTTGAAAGTTCCAAATCCTTCCACAAAAGACAATCATTAGCTACATCATTTATTACCTTCAAGTACTCAAGCATCCCCTCATTTAAAACACTTAGGAGGACTGAAACACTCAAGATGATATAGGTCTTAGATCTTAGAAACATCATTTCCACTCTTTCATAGCTGCTGAGAGATGGATCCCTAGGATTAGCCTAGACGGATCCCTCTGAGAAGGGAACCGTGGGATCCGTATGACAGTAAAGGTCAAATCTTGCTAATACAATCATTTCAACTCATCTTCCTAACTCAAACACTCCATATCATCTTAAATGAGTTCCTAGATCAGTGCAACCTCTGAAGTTGACTCTTGTGCATGTTAATCATCACATTCCAATGAATCCTAGTGGCTTGAAGCTTAAATGCACTTGCCAAAATCTCTTAGTTTATAAACCACCTTATTAGGACCTCCATAGTCATCACTTTCATCCTAACTTTCAGCTCTTGCAAACTCTTGAAATCATCTCATCATGAGGAAGACCCCAAGTAGTAACTTATCCACCAAAGAACCACCACTTAATGAGCCTCCATCAAACCCTCCTTCATTTGAAGATCCTCAACCCACTTCACTTGAACTTTCACTTCAAGAAACTCAAAACCATGACAAGGATTGCTATCATTGTAAACATGTTGAAAGGTTGATACATGAACTACGTGAAGAGCAACGTTTCATGTTTTATCACCTCCTCGAATGTTTCGAAGAGGTTAATAAGCCTAAACTACAATTAGCATCACATTCAAAAACTCAAACTTAGAACGTTTAGGAAACCTTTCTCATCCTTGATCGTCATTTAGTTTAGTTGAACCTTGAATTAGGGTAACTCATTTAGCATTAGTAGCACTTGTTTGGCTAGTTCATTCTCTTAGTTTTAGAGATTTGATTGTGTATCTCTTGTTTTATTGAATGAATACTTATATTCTATGATTATCTTTGTTGTGCTTGATATATTATACATATATCTCATTCTCTCAAAATAGCATTCCTTGACATTTCTTCATTGCTGAAGATACTGTCAACAGATAGCCGGATCCCTTCGAGATAACTAGACGGATCCCTCCTTGAAGGGAACCGTGGGATCCGTGGTACAGGAGCACAAATTTTTACTAACTTGAGTCTCTTTTGCAGGAAATTATGCACTATACTCTTGTTTTTCTAACCTTTGTTTTGTAGTTATTCAAAATACACATGAAGATATTGACACGATAAAGCTAGGGGGAGCTTTGTGTCAAATAACATTGCAAAAATCATTTGCAACTTAATCCAATTTTGGATTACACTTCATGACACCCCATTGCAACATTGCAATATTCAAGGGAGAGCACGTTCTCGTCACTTAGACGAACCATTTGTAAACTTAGTTGCAAACACAATTAGTTTATTTTACGTTATGTCCTTGACGCCCTTACATAAGGATGGACTCGTCAAGGGGGAGTTAAGACGAGTACCATTCCCGTCACTTGCTCTCTTTACATTTTTACATTTTTTTTAAATTGTGTTAGTTTCTTTTAACACTTTTTGTTTCGACAAAAAGGGGTAGAAGAAAGTAAAAACTACAAATTCAAAGTTTTACGAATTTTAGCTTTTTCCTTAAAATAATTTTATCTTTTGTCATCAACAAAAAGGGGGAGATTGTTAATACAAATAAGCCGTAAAAACGTTTATTTATATTTTACGATCTTCTAATGTTTTGTCGATAACAAAAGTAAAATCATTTTAACGAAACAAATAGAGTACGTAAATAGTTTGAGTTAATAGTTTTCTAACACAATTAAGTTGTCACATAAAACACTAAAACAAGTATAAGTGATTTTATGATTTAGATACATATGTACAACAACTAGTGTTTACATATTGGGTTAAACATATACTTAAACTAAGTATACTAAAATGGGTAAAAACTAAGTGTATGCTAAAATGGGTAAATACAAGTATATACTAAATGGGTAAATACTAGCAAATTGTTTTGACCCATAACCCATGGTTTTATATATACCACTTAACCAAGTTCATTGTATCTAGAAAGAAAACCATGGATCAACCCATAACCCATGACCCATAACCAAAAATACCCATGGGCAAAGAGGAGCCGACCACGGATCCCTAGCTTTGTGCTAGCCGAATCCCTTGTGGTAGGGATCCGTGGGATCCGGGGAACAGAAGAGAATTTTCTCTACAAATAGAGAGCCATTTCTTTCTCTTTATACATGGTTTTACACACATACTTCCCCAAAGTATTCTAACCCTCTAACCTCAGATCTAAGTGATCTATGTAGTTTGTCTTTTGTTTTTGTGTGATCTACTAGGTTCCTCTTAAAGGAGAGATCACCACCTCTTGAAGACGTGCAAGCTCAAAGTCCATGAGTTGCCATGCTTCGTCATCATCAAGACTACTAAGTTTCTCTTGTTGATAGTTCTTCCTTTCTCTATAGATGTTGGGTTGAAGGAATTAGTGAAGAATGCCGAAAGTGTCAAGATGAAAGCATTAGTGAAAGGTGCTCATCATTCGTGTTAAAGCATTAGTGAAAGATGCTAAAGGTGTCAAGACGAAGGCATTAGTGAAGGGTGCCAAACGTTGTGTCAAAAGCATTAGTGAAGGATGCTAAAGGTGTCAAGACGATGGCATTAGTGAAGGGTGCCAAGCGTTGTGTCAAAGGCATTAGTGAAGGATGCCAAAGAATCAAATCAAGTAGCATTTGGGAAGAATGCTTAGGTCATATAATCGATGAGGTGCATCGTTATACATATATGTATTTGTTTATATACAAGGATTGTGATATCCTTGATGGTGTTGTAACAAGGAGTAGATCTCCTTGAGATTAGGTGTTATGTCGTGAAGGTGTGGTTCACCTAAGGTGTGAAAGAACTAGGTGCTTAGCCTAGTACCTAATAAAGGATAGGCGACGTTGTGATAGGATTAGTTCTCCTAAGGTGTAAAGAACTCGGTGGTTAGCCTAGCACCGTATAAAGGGTAGGCGACGTTGTGTTAGGTGTGGTTCGCCTTGGTGTGAAAGAACTCGGTATTTAGCTTTGTACCGGAAAAAGGTTAAGCGACGTTGTGAAGGCTTCTCCGCCATAAGGAGATTGGTGTAGTGATTACGAACTCTCGAGTAGGTGACTCGGGGAGTGGAGTAGGGCAAGGAAGGTGACCTTGTAGCCGAACCAGTATAAATACTTGCGTTGTGGTTTTGTGCTTCTTACTCTTATCTTTTCATTACTTACCTTTACATGCTTGTTTATCAATATCCAACACACACATCCAAATAGATTGACATAAGTCGATCTAAATAGATTAAAAGGAAGTTTTAATTGGTAAAACTATTCAACCCCCCTTCTAGTTTTCCACACTACCGTCCCACTTCGAAGGCTGAATATGATGAGGCAGGAAATGCGTTTGCAACCGCTGAGTACTCCTTCCTTGCTGAAGCTACCAAAGATCCTATGGCACCCCTCGAAGACCTCTTTTCCAAGAAGCCTCGCAAGCTGAAGCCTACCACTCCTACCAAGAAGACAATATCTACCAAGCCTGTCTCAGTTCAACCATCCCCCACTCCATCTCCAAAAAAGCAAGAATGAAGGCTGCCATGTCAGCAGCAATTTGTGTTCAAGGGTGGCATGTACCCTTTAAAAAAATTTGTGTTATTTAACAATGCTTGTCTAAACAATTTATATATTTGTAATGTATGGCCTTGGGCCAAAGACAATGTAATTGGGGCTTCGGTCCCTTATGCAGGTGCAAGGGCATTAGCCCTTATTTTCTGTGGTAAAGTGTGGGGGAGTACCTCTACACACTTAGTTATTATTTGTGTTTGTCTTGTCAACTTCTCGTACGCCATTTTTCCGACGCTTAAGTTTTACAACCTAAGGTTAAACAACCTCATTGTGTGTAAATTACAAAACCAAGAATATAATGACCAAATTTGATCATTGACAGAGGGTCGCGACCCACTCTAGCTCAAATTCTTTAAGTAGTACGACTTTGTATATATTTTTACAAGCGCCGTAAACTACTAGGAGAGTTAATGTGAATGTTTAAGTAGGCGTAAATGATAAGGCGTTTTTTACACCTTGAGCCATTTTATTCGACATTGAAACTCATAAACGACTTGGTTGAACAAATCTTTGTGTTTAAGAAACGAAGCAAGAGATTTGTGGGAAATGTCTTATTTATCATTGAATTGGTAGAGAGGATTACATCATTCTTGAAATGAAAACTAAGACAACTACCAATAATGTTTGCTTTCCCTTGAGAAGCTTCTAATTACAAGAATTAAAAAGTAAAAGTACTTCTTAAACATAGAACTTTCGAAGGTTCGTACCATTCCATGTCCTGTCGATGGGTTCTCCGAGAAGAGTGGCCAGTTTGCAAGCTCCATTGCCGTAGGCCTTAGCTACCACGTAAGGTCCTTCCCAAGTAGGTCCCAGCTTTCCCTAGTATTCTACTTTGCTTGCGCTGTTGAGGCGTAGCACATATTCCCCAGGCTTGATGGTTGAAGGTCTAACCCTTTTGTTGTAGGAGCCTTCGATCTTATGTTTGTGCATGGCTTCTCGGATGGAGGCTATCTCTCCTCTTTCTTCTAGCAGATCAAGGTTTTCCCTTATCCTTTCATCATTTTAGGAGGCATCATACATTGCCACACGCTCCGTATGTACATTTAGCTCCGAAGGGATGACCGCTTCTGTTCCGTATGTTAGGCTGAAGGGTGTTTCACCATTGCTTGACTTAGGGTGCGTCCTGTGAGTCCATAGCATTTGAGGGAGCTCGTCCACCCACCCATGATGGGTTCGTCCAAGCCTTTTCTCGATCCCTTTGACGATGTATCTGTGGGGAACCTCCACCTGCCCGTTACCCTGTGGATGGTAGACGGACGTCCAAGATTGCTTTATGTTGAGCCCTTTGCAGAAGTCGTAGAAGACTCCTTCAGCAAACTGTTTTCCATTGTCATATATAATGATGTGGGGTACTCCGAATCTGCACACAATGTGCTCCCACACAAACTTCTTGATCTGTCTCCCCGTGACGGAGGCTAAGGGTTTAGCTTCTACCCACTTGGTAAAATAATCAATTGCCACCAGCAAGAATTTGATTCCTTCGGGAGCCACAGACATAGGTCCTACGATGTCAATTCCCCACTAAGAGAAGGGCCATGCGGATGTCACACTTGTCATGTCCTGCTTCGGCATTTTGGGAACGTTTGAGTGTATCTGACAAGCTTCACATTTAAGAATGATTTCGGCCGCATCCCTGTGCATCGAAGGCCAGTAGTAGCCGAACTTCATTATTTTAGAGACAACCGAGCGGGGTCCTGCGTGGAGTTCGCAGGATCCTTCGTGGACTTCAGCGATAATACTCGTAGCGTGCTTGGGTCCCACACATCTTAACCAAGGTGATTGGAATGACCTTCTATATAGGGTTCCCCCTATTATCCAGTACTGTGGGGACTTAACCTAGATTTTCCCTTATGGGAGTCATCCATGTCTCTCCTTCTTTGTGAATCACGTCTGCAACTTCTTTGCGAATGATGGACCTTTCAGGTAAAACTTCGACAAGTACCTCTTTGGTGAGATGAGCGAAGGCCATAGAGGCTAGCTTGCTTAGTGCATCTGCCTTCTTGTTCTGATTCCTACGAACATGTTGGATGGTGTAGGAATCGAAGCTCTCCAGCATCTCCTTTGTTTTTTCCAAGTACTATTTGATGATGGGCTGCCTTGCTTCATAGGAACCTGTCACTTGGTTCGCTACCAATTGGAAGTCTACGAAAATAGTGAGAGTTTTGACTTCCATATCTTTAGCTAATCGAAGGCCTGCTAGCAGGGCTTCGTACTTCGCTTCGTTATTTGTGGCTTCAAACTCAAAACGAAGAGCATAGGTATGCTCCTTTCCGTCAGGGCTAACTAGCATTAGACCTGCTCCAGAACCATCGGAGCTGGATGCTCCGTCTGTATAAAGTTTCCAGTTCTCCTGTACTTGAGTGAGTTTAGCTTTGGGATCTTCCTTTTCTGTGCCTGGCTCGGAAGGTGTCTCTGCCACTGAATCTGCCCCTTGAACTCTATTTCGTGCTCTCCAAGTTCAATAGCCCATTTAGCCACCCTCCCAGACTTTTCAGGCTTCGACAAGATCTATTTGAGTGGTTGTCAGTTAAGACTGTTGTTAGGATTTAGTAAATCCTGTTATTAAAGTGTCGGTCACCTCAAGTATATGTAATCGTTAGAAAGCTCATAGTCGTAGTTATTTATTGTTAAGTAGTATTTAGTTAAGTAATACCGTGAAGGACGGACGGGTCCTTACCCACTGTATGCCTGATCCACAACCCGTAGGTGGCGATTTGTGTAAGACTATAAATACTCTCTACCTCCCAAGGTAGAGAGTTGGAGCTCATAATAACACTTTCATTTTCTCTCACTAAGTTCCCAAACCTCTAACTATTTCTCTCTCTAAAACCTAGTGTGTACGCCTCTTTGATCATTGATATGATGTGTATGTGAAATCCAATATCCAACCATTGGTATCAAGAGCCATGGTTTGATCATCTCTTTTACATATCCTTGGATTTCTAGTGGTTTTAGATGGTTTTTGAGTTTGAAAAAGTTTAGTGGTTTTTGCATCATTTGGATCATTTCTAGTGTTAAAGTTTGAATTTTGGGTGTACTTTTGTGTTTAGAATCATTGTAAGTGCTTGGGTGTTGATTTGGAAAGCTTGAATCACTGTGGTTGAGCTTGTTTTGGATTGAAAAGTGTGTTTTTGAAGTTTTTCTTGCTAGCGACTTGGTTCTCGTAGTATTTTTCATCGTATCGACTTGGTTCAGTAAAAGTTAGCGAGTTACAGTGTTAGTTGTTAGCGACTTGAGCGTAGCGACTTGTCTATTTAGACAAGCCGACAAATAGTACAAGTTAGTGGATTCTCCACTACGGCTAGCGACTTGGTAAGGTTAGCGACTCGCTTCAGAAATTGTTAGCGAGTTGTAGTGGTAATTGTTAGCGACTTGATACTAGCGACTTGGATCTTAGCGAGTTGTTCTTTAGCAACTTAACTGTGTCTAGCGACTTGGTGCTTAGCGACTTGTTGTCATAATTCTCAGCGACTTGGTGTTAGCAACTTGGATCTTAGCGAGTTGTTCTTTAGCAACTTGATCGTGTCTTTGCTACTTGGCAGTATAGCGACTTGATTTCATAATACTTAGCAACTTGGTGCTTAGCGACTTGGTTCAAGGATTCTTAGCGACTTGGTTGACCTTTTGTTTGTAATACGGTTTTTTCTTGATTTAGTAAAATCCCGTAAAAGAATCTATTTCCCGGTTTAATCATAGAGTTATAAAATCCCGTGTAATCTGTTAACATGTCTACCAACGTATCTACAATCATCTCCGCTGTTGCTGAGGATGTTCAAGCAGCTGGCTTAGATACTCGTCCACCCACGCTTGACAGAACTGACTACGACTCTTGGGCACAACGAATCAGATTGTACTGCCTTGGAAAGGAAAACGAAGTCAACATTCTCAAATCCATCGATGAAGGACCTTATCAGATTGAGACTACAAGAGACTTAATTGATACAACTGCAGATGGAACAATGATCTATGGAATAGACAGACCAAAGATGTATGATGAGCTCAATGATAAGGAGAAAAAGAGATTCGATGCTGATATCAGGGCATCTAACATTATACTTCAAGGTGTTCCAAAAGATATCTACAAGCTTATCAATCACAACACCGAAGCCAAGGCAGTGTAGGATAATGTCAAGATGCTTCTCTCAGGTTCTGAATTAACTATGGAATACAGAGAATCACAACTGTATGATGAATTTGAGCACTTCAAGATGAAACCAGATGAAAGTGTCTATGAGTATTACGTGAGATTCCAAAAGCTTGTAAATGATATGAGGAATATCAAAATGACCATGCCAAACATTGAGCTGAACTCAAAGTTTGTGAACAACATGAATCCCGAATGGCACAAATTTGTCACCTCTGTGAAGCTAACCAAAGGATTGAAGAACACCAACTATGAGCAACTATATGCCTTCCTGCTTCAGAATGAGAGACATGCCATGTTTGAAAAAATGATTCTTAATGAGTTCAAATCAAAACAGGGAGAAAAAAGTTCATCAAATGATTCAACTGCCTTTTACACCAATGTTGGGATTACCACCAAAGCTTCACAAGTCATACCCACTGGTAATGGTAGTTACAAGCTCATTCCCGATCCATCATATAAGCCTCCAGACTCTAACACACTCATGGAAAACTTCATCAACCAACTGTCCCTCATGGTTAGTCAAAACATGAACTCTCTCCCACACCCCAACAACAACCTCAGAACATCATCCAATCCACACCATCAAGCTACTTTTAGAGATGGGAAGGTTATGGTACAACCAGTTCAAGAAAAGCAGTATGAACAAGGAAGAGGTGGAGTTGGTAGAGGATATGTGGCAAATCTGAAAAGGGGAAGGAATGGAAATCAGGGACAAGCAAAGCCAATCAAGTGCTACAACTGTGGTGGTGAGGGACATATTGCAAGGAACTGCAAATCTCCAAAACGCCCTCAGAATGCAGAGTATTTCAGGGATAAGATGTTGCTTGTGCAAGCTCAGGATAATGGAGCAGCTTTGGATGAAGAGGAGTTATTGTTTCTTGCTGAAGGGAATGCTAAGACATATGATGCAGATGTGGATGAGCAACAATTCAGGAAATAGGTCACAATCATCATAATGCCTTTCAAGTAGCTGACTGTGATGCATTTGACTCTGATGTCGATGCTGAACCTACTGCCCAGACAATCTTCATGGCTAGCATCACACCTATGGTCTCTCCAAAGATCTCTTCACCACAACAGGCTCGTCCATCCAAAGAATCAATCATTTATGAGGTACTAAAACTATACGATGAAGTTGATGAGCAAAAGATACATGACGAAGTACAATCAACTGTAATTATTGAGTCAGATATTGAAAATATGGGTAATATCAATGTTGTCCCATATGATCAATATGTGAAACAAAGTGAAAGTGAGATTGTACCAAGTGATGTATCTTCTGCAGTCAATGATGACTATGTTTTTGATGAATACACTGCGTGTGCCCCTAATGATTCTGTCATCTCTGAACTTAATGCCTATAAAGAACGAGTTGCTATTTATGAACAACGTGCTAAGTTTGAGTTAACCTCCCGTGAGCAGGAAATGGATGACCAAATGCGTACAATTATTAGAAAAAGTAATTTTAGAGAAGAAATCTTAAAACAAGAGTTAAACTCCTTACAAGAAAAGCTTTCTAAAACTGTTAAGCAAAAGCAAGAGCTTCAAGATAATGTTAAAGTTCTTAAACAAGAATTTAACACTAAGGATTCAAAACTGTTGAATGAGTTTTCTAATCTAAAAACTTTGAAAAACAAGCTTGAAAATAAGTTGTACGTACAAGGAAACACCATTCAGACTGCTCACTTAATCACTAAGCACAGAGTCTTAAGCGATAAGCATAGTATTCCCATTGTTAAGGAACCTAACCCTGAAGCTTGTAAGAAAGCTAGAGAAGCCCAGAAAGTAATATATGATGGCAATGAAATCCTTAAGCCTAGGCAGAAACCTAGTTGCGTTGAGTGCACTGAAGAAGATAAGCAATTAGAAGATGCCACTAAAAGGAAATTGGATGAAAAGCTTAAGAGCCCTTCTTGCATAGAAAACAAAATCAGTTTTAAAACACCCAACTATTCTAAGGAAAATTGGATTGCCTTCAACATGTTTAAACCCCAAACACAGCTGACCGTAGAACAAATCTTTTGGAAGAAAGACATGGACAAGTTAAAAGTAGAAGTACTTGTTGAAACAAACCCCCCCCCCTTTAGGAAAATGCCTGTAGCAAATGTGTATCCTTCTAATACACCAAAGCATTTAGTTCCTAGAACCATCGCCACTTATAGCAAGACCTTAATCAGCCTTTATGTAGTTTACCAACTATTTGTTGATTTTGAGAAAACGTGCAAAAAGAGAATCACACCTACGGGGATAACTGAAGGGGAAAGAGGTTTTGAGCACACTAAGGAGTGCTATTTAACTGAGGTCATGCCCTTCTTTACACTATTAAAAGGTCATTTTTGAGAGTCTTCAAAAGGGGATAAACTCAGATATTAAAGAAATGGAAAAGGAATTTGATGCAATGATAATTGAGGTCAATGATTATGAACGGCAACTCAAATATAATGAAATTGAAAGGAAGAATTTGAATATCTTAAATGAAAATTTGATCTCGCAATGTGTTGCTCAAGATGTGTTCTATACTGCTACTAATTGTTCCATTACTGCTTCTCAATTTCATGAATTATCTGTTGCTTTGAAAGTCTCCCATGATCGTGTCATTGAGCTTGAATTCAAAAACTCGAAACTAAATGATAAAATTGAACAGGATGATCACGATAATTTGGTAAAACACTTTTCTAATTTGGAAGTTGAACATTTTGATTTGCAACTAAAATATCAACATCTAAAAGAAAATGTTAAAACCTCAAACATCAAGATATCCTCGGATGTTCCGGACTTTGATGCAGTTTTGGAATTAAACAAACGTGATGAACATATTCAAGCTCACCGTAACACGATCAAAAAGTTGAAAGCCCAAATTTCTCAATTAAAGGGTGAAAAGAACAATGTGAATGGCTCCCAAATGCCTCCTCCTTTAGATTCTCAGGGTTCTCAAAATTTTCATCTTCAAAACTTGGTTAATGCTTTACAAAAGGAAAATGAGAGTTTTCTAGAAGAAAATGAAAAAGTTAAACAACATTTCAATGAGTTATTTGAATCAATAAAGGTCATTCGTAACAAAAATAATGAACAAATAGCTTCATTGCAAAAGGAAATTGAGAATCTGAAGAGTCAGGTAAAAGGGAAAATGCCAATGACCAATGGGGAGAATGGTGTATCAAAGGTGCCTATTTGTAATAAATATGCTTTGTCTGTGAAATATGTTCCTCCTCATCTTAGGAATAACAAACTTGCAATTCAAACATATTTCTCATACCTTAAGGATTGTCTAGAATGTCTCCGTGAGATTGTTGAAGAGGATAAGTTAGAGAAACCACTTGATAATGCAATTGGGCATGCATGCTTATATGCCAAACGATCTCAAGAACTTCTAGAATGCTTAGTCACTATATGCCCTAAGTCCCTAGGTGAGAGAGTTAATCCTTTGATTCCTTGTTCAATGCCTAGTGCCAAGTATGAAATTCATTCAATGCCCAATGTTATGAATGTGAACTTTAGTGTGCCTGCAAGTAGTTCAGATCCCAGATCTGTTAGTGCTAAGAAAGTGAACTCTAATGTGCCTTCAAGTAGTTTAGATCCCTACGCGTCTAGTTCAGGAATGCAAAAAGTAGATCAACCAACTAATGTTCCCATAATTCCCTCTACAGGAGTAATCAGTGACATAAAAGCAAGCGGGTCAAAGCCTCCAGGCAATACCAAGCAAGATAGGACCTCGCAAGCTAAGAATGTGCATTGGAAGAGAGTAGAAGATCACCCTAGGAATATTAAGTTCGAGTTGAATAAAACGAATCGTGTTGGTTCTAGTATTAGCTATAAGCGTACTGTAATTAATTCGAATTCTGCTACTACACGCAAACCATGTAATGATGACTGCTTGTTTTCTGTTACTAATCATGAATGTGGTGTGAATGATTTGTCTAATACTGTCAAATGCCCTGCTAAAATTGTTAATGTCAAAAATCTAGTTAAGAAGGCTAAAAGGCAAAGGCGAAAGAAAGATAGAAAACAGTGGAAACCCACAGGAAGGAAATTTAGCAATATAGGTTATCAATGGATACCCACTGGCCATAAGATTAATGAGCTGTGCCCCAAATTTGCTAAGTCAATGCCCATTAGAAAATGGATGCCTACTGGTAGAACTATTCCCTTAAGAAGTGAACATACTTTGAATAGCTCAAATACAGACACTAACACTGCATCTATTTCTGATGATTCCATTGTTTCTACTTCTGATGTGGGTGTTCCAATCACTGTTACTAACCAAATGGAACCCATTCTTGCATGGGGATCCCAATTATCCAGTTATCCATTCTTGTCTGTGTTCAACTGCAGATCGTTCAAATCGTTATGTGGTACCTGGACTCAGGCTGTTCCAAGCATATGACTGGAGATCGCTCGCGGCTCATGAACTTCGTGAGTAAATTCATCGGGACTGTTAGATTCGGGAACGACCATTTTGGTGCAATTATGGGTCATGGAGATTATGTAGTTGGAAAAAGTGTAATCTCCAGGGTATATTATGTGGAAGGTGTTGGTCATAACTTGTTCTCTGTTGGTCAATTCTGTGATTCCGATCTAGAAGTGGCCTTTAGAAAACATACTTGTTTCGTTAGAGAACTTGATGGTGTGGAATTGTTAAGAGGATCTCGTGGTTCAAATCTATTCACCATCTTTATCGAAGACATGATGAAGTCCTCTCCAATCTGCTTATTGTCAAAGGCTTCGAAAACAAAATCATGGTTATGGCATCGTCGTCTCAATCACTTGAACTTCGGTACCATCAATAACCTCTCCAGAAAGGATCTTGTCAGAGGCTTACCTAGATTAAAATATGAAAAAGATCATCTTTGTTCAACTTGCCAATTGGGAAAAAGCTCGAAATATGTCCACAAATCAAAACCCACAAACTCAGTAATGGAAGTTCTTCATACCCTTCATATGGATTTGTGTGGACCAATGAGAGTGCAAACGATAAATGGGAAGAAATACATATTAGTTTTTGTTGACGACTACTCTCGATTTAATTGGGTAAAGGTTTTGAGGACAAAGGATGAAACCCTAGATGTCATCATTAAACTCATCAAGTAGCATCAAGTTCGACTCAACAATACTGTTAGAATTGTTCAAACAGACAATGGCACAGAGTTTGTTAACAAAGACTTAATTCAGTTTTATGAAAGTGTTGGAATCAGTCATCAAAGAAGTGTTCCACGAACTCCTCAACAGAACGGTGTAGTTGAAAGACGAAATCGAACTCTTGTGGAAGCCGCAAGAACAATGCTAATTTATTCAAAGGTTCCAATGTTTCTATGGGCTGAAGCCATTGCCACTGCTTGCTACACCCAAAATCGTTCTCTTATACACACCTCTCATAGAAAAACTCCATATGAACTTGTTCATAAACGAAAGCCTGATCTCTCTTACCTTCGTGTATTCGGTACTCTGTGCTATCCTACTAATGAAGGTCAAGATCCAGGTAAATTAAGAGCTAAGGCGGACATTGGATTTTTTGTAGGTTATGCATCAAACAAGAAGGGTTACCGAATCTACAACAAAAGAACTCGAGATATCATGGAAACTATTCACGTCACGTTCGATGAGTTGTCCGGGCAAATGGCTCAAGGACAATCCAATAGACCCGCATCACAACTTTCATGTAGTAGTCGCATCAGTTCTACTCTTGTGCAATATTCTTCACCAGCAACTCCTTATGTACCTCCCTCAGAAGATGATTTGAAGAAATTGTTTGATCCAATGTTTGATGAACATTATGAGCCAACTGCTAATGATATGTCAAGTCCATCAACAGAGACTGTTTCTATCCCTGACAACGAAGTTAACCCTTCAGTTTCTATATCATTAAGTCAAGAAGCACCTGCTGCTGATCACTCTATTTCATCAACAAATCATCAATCATCGAGTGTACATCATGGGACTGTGTCTGGCACCTATGATGGAGAAAATCCCTTTGCTACTCCTGAAGATGCTCCATTTGAAAATATCTTTGCCCCTGAACCAACACCTGAACCATCTTCATCAGGGGATCCAAACTCTGCTACTTCAGTTCCACAACAACAACCACATGAACACCTTATAAAGTGGACACATGATCACCCATTGGACAACATCATTGGAAACCCTTCTTGTCCAGTATCCACTCGAAAACCACTTGCTACTGATGCCTTATGGTGCTTCTTCAACTCCGTACTCTCTAAGATCGAACCTAAAGACGTTAAAACTGCCATGAATGAAGATAGCTGGTTCAATGCCATGCAAGAAGAAATTCATGAGTTTGATCGATTAGATGTATGGGATTTAGTACCTGCTCCAGACTGTGCTATGATCATTGCTCTAAAGTGGATCTTCAAAGTGAAGCTTGATGAGCATGGTGATGTTTTGAAAAATAAGGCTAGGTTAGTGGCTAAAGGATATCGTCAAGAAGAAGGTATTGACTTTGAGGAATCTTTTGCTCCTGTTGCACGTATCGAAGCTATCAGAATCTTCTTGGCTAATGCTGCTAGTAAGAACATGGTTGTATATCAGATGGATGTGAAAACCGCCTTTCTTAATGGTGATTTGAAAGAGGTGGTTTACGTCAGCCAGCCAGAGGGTTTTGTGAATCCGGAGCATCCTACTAATTTCTATCGCTTGAAAAAGGCCCTTTACAGTTTGAAGCAAGCTCCTAGAGCATGGTATGATACGCTTTCAAAGTTTCTTCTATCTACTAGATTCAGCAAAGGAGCAGTTGATCCGACATTGTTCACCAGAAAGTCAGGCAAACGTTTAATTCACGTTCAAATATATGTTGATGATATTATCTTTTCCTCGATTGACCCCAATGAATGTGACCGTTTTTCAAATGAAATGGGTTCCAAATTTCAAATGTCAATGATTGGACAAATGTCCTTTTTCTTGGGATTACAATCAATCATTTTTCTTGATATTATCTTTGCCTCGACTAACCCCGGAGGCATTTTTATCAATCAATCTAAATATGCTAATGAGATCTTAAAGAAATTTGGATTTGTTTCGTGTGACACCGTTGACACTCCCATGATAGAGCGTACTAAACTGGATGAGGACCACTCAGGGATCATGGTAGACCAAACAAAATATCGCAGTATGATTGGATCCCTGATGTACCTCATAGCCAGTAGACCAGAAATCTTATTCGTTGTGTGCATGTGTGCTAGATATCAGGCTAAGCCTACTAAAAAGCACCTTGAAGCGGTTAAAAGGGTCTTTCGGTATCTTCAAGGAACCATTCACATGGGTCTTTGGTATCTGAAAGACACTGGTATGTCACTAACAGCCTATGCAGATGCTGATCATGCAGGATGTCAAGATACTCGTCGAAGTACGTCAGGAGGTGCTCAGTTTTTGGGTGATAAATTAGTGAGTTGGTCGTCAAATAAGCAAATGAGTACTTCTATATCCTCTACAGAGGCTGAATACATAGCCATGTCATCTTGTTGTGCTCAAATCCTATGGATGAGATCCCAATTATCTGACTATGGCTTTGAATTCAACAAAATCCCTCTGTACTGTGATAATAAAAGTGCTATTGCTCTCTCATGCAACAACGTTCAACACTCAAGAGCAAAGCACATCGACATTCGACATCATTTCATCAGGGAGCAAGTGGAAAATGGTGTGGTGGAACTTTATTTTGTGAAGTCGAAAATACCGTTAGCAGACATCTTCACCAAAGCTCTTCCAAGAGAACGTTTTGAGTTTATTCTTCCACGACTTGGCTTGAAAAGCCTTCATCCAGAAACACTCAAACATCTTCAGGAGGAAGACGAGGAGTAAAGGTTACTGTCTTTATCCATCTTTTATATATATTGTTTTTCAAAAAGCAAAATACAAAATTACAAAACCAACAAAAACAAATAGAAAAATATAAAATTTTCAAAATCCATAAAAAAAAATGTAAAATTCGAAAATTTTCAAAAAATATTGTCAGTTTGTCATGTTTTTTTTATTCGATATATATCTACGGTCTTTGTGCTGTTCGTCAAAGAGTGACACGGGTCTTTAGATGTTGTTCGAATGTACTATCATTTTATTATTAAAAAAAATAAAAAATTTGAGAGAAAATGAAACGATGGTTTATTGTCATTTCAGGCAGTAACCCGCTTTTCAAAAAAAGAACAGAGCAATGCTTTATCTCATGTTTCAAATCTCATGCTCTGATTCTAAAAAAAATGTTTGTCATTAACAAGACAAATGTTTCCTTTCAAATATTTTTCCTTCTAATGATTCTTCTGAAAAATATTTGTAATCTAATGAAAACACAATTGTTTTGAAAACACTTCGGACTCTATTTTTGAAAATCATCAGAGCTTTTCAGATGTCAAAATCTCATTCCATCAATCAACAACTTTCGTCATTGATTGAGGGGGAGAATGATTTTTCAATTAAATCAAAAAGTGTATTTTTCAAACAATGGTACCAGACCTTGGTTATTATTATGTTTTCAAAAGATACTCAAGCATGTTTAATCTTTGGAGTCTAAAGTCTCAAACTTGATTTTTATCGGTTAAATATTTTTCATAATCAAGTCACATCTTCCCAAAAAAGCTTTCAAAATCAATTTAAATCTACAGAGATCACAAATCTCAAATTATTTGAAAATTTTGATCGGGGGAGAATTTGTGATTAAAATTGGATTTAAACTGATAATTCGATAAATGGTTTCATAAGTGTTTAGCAAGTTTTCCTCCCCGCATGTGACAAACGATTTCAAATTTTCCATGCACATGTTGAGGGGGAGCATCTACTTTAAACCTCAAATTATTTAAACGTGATTGAATTGTCTCTAAGTGCAGGTTCCCTCTAATATGTGCAAAACTCTTTCAAACTTCGAGGCACATATTGAGGGGGAGCAAACTTTTGAAAACCTCATCCTTCCACAAAAGGTTTTATCTACTTAAATTGATTGGGAAGTGATGATGATCATTTTAGAAAATGTTAATCAAAAAAATTGGACCTTTCATTCTTAATCTAACGATTTCAAAGATCTCTTGCCTCCATGTGCTAAACAATTTCGGAATTATATGCATATGTTGAGGGGGAGCATTTCTAAAATATCAAAACAATTAAAATACAAAATGCTTTGAGTTTATATCACAAGTGTCTTTATTGATTTTCAAATGGTTTTCAATTGGTTTCAAGGCGGA
Organism: Chrysanthemum makinoi; assembly: GCA_910596185.1. Lineage (NCBI taxonomy): Eukaryota > Viridiplantae > Streptophyta > Magnoliopsida > Asterales > Asteraceae > Chrysanthemum > Chrysanthemum makinoi. Next base: position 35,190,288 of record OU343219.1, read on the forward strand.
AGAACAATACCAAAAAACCGACCAACTTTACTTTATGTATGGTGATATAAGGATGATAAGGTTAGGTATTTGTTCCCATGATCCGCCAGAACCGGAGGGATCTACCCAGGGACAATCCACTAGATAAGTGTAGAAGTCCTTAGGTATGATGAAAAAAAAGGGAGAAATATGAGATATGGGAAGAGTGCGGACTGAGATAGAGCTAGAACTAGAATAAACCCAACAAGGTTCTAGTAATGAAGTCTCGGTAAGCACTGAAGGGGTTGAAGAATGAAAAAGAATTGAATGAGAAAAGGGTGAAAATAAATAGCCCTCCATTTATTCAACCTTAGGGCAGAAACCGGGTTTAATTCATGTGCTACTGGTGGTTACCAAGGTAACATCGGTATTGAAGACAAGACGTCCTGGACCCAGTGACGCACTGCACTACAACTTCCCAAACTACTCAAGTTCCTCTTAAAAGGGCTTGTTTCATTCTCACGGGGAACCGACATTATCTATCGACTTTCTCTTAGAGTTTGTTGATATTGAAGAAGGAGACCCTCTCCCTAGTCTCTAATGTAGGAAACCAAATATGCACTATTGAGTCTAGAGCCACGAGATCATCATATAAATCTCTTTAGGACATTGTCAATGAAGACTCTCTGTTTCACACAATGTGGAAAGAGAGATTTTATCTTATGAGTCATTATCCCTTTGGTGCCAGAACATCTGAGTGATATGCTAACATATTCACAATGAAGATGGAAAGCCTTCTAAAGTCAACATCAAACAAGCACCGGTGGGTGGCATGTGAGATCTATCCAATAGATCAACCATGTGACAACTGAACAGAAACAATGGGGCGATTCAATCTTTTGAATCAATCCTGGTTCAGGTTATGGATTGACGGAAACCTTTGAAAAACCGGTCGTTGTGCTTAAAAACTCTTTTCTTTAGCACATCGACTGTGTACTAATATTTCAAAATAAAAGGTGTTTATGATTGATAATTGATTTTCTTAAAACCTTCATTGTATTGCAAAAAAAATTTATATTGAGCGATAAACGATTGTTTTTCAACTCTCTTTTCATCAATCAGTGAATCTCAATTCGCTAGTTCACTCACTCCGTGTTGTCTTCTTTGAGACGCTCCGGTTTTGAGAACGGCTAGAGCAGCTGCGAAACCCTGTCAAGGAAACTCTTCGGAATTATACCTGATCACAGGCAGTACTTGTACTGATCAACGGGGAACCATGGGCCGTGTACCTCAATTCAACAAAAGTGATCAAAGACACTCTTGTGCACTTTATTGCTAACTGTTTTATGCAAGAACACCCGACGTTTGCAGCTGATCAGAATGGAGAGGTCAATCCATAGCCGCATGCTCACACTACACATTCTTATCTAAAGAAATCATGATAAGTGCATCAACGACTCTGATATTTTTACTCCATGCTTCGGCTACGCTGCTGCAAATATCATGAATCAACTAAAGCTTCCGCTACTCTGATGAAAAGATATCATGATCCAGAATGTGAGCATGTCTGTCCTAAAGTCACAACAACTCACAATGGCACTGCAACAATAACGGATGAGTCAGAGATTTAATGTGGCTGATGATCTCAAAGCTGACTCAAAACTCATTATCACGTGGATCAGTTAAAGACCTCCACTTGGAATATCCAAACATGCAAAAATGAAGAATCAATGACTACGAGCTACAGAACTAAGAACATGAACAAGAATCCAAGAACAATCTTTATGTAATATCAGTTTGTATTCAATGTAATTTGAGGTGACCTCCCTTAGGGGGAGATTGTTATGATTTAGTAAATCCTGTTATTAAAGTGTCGGTCACCTCAAGTATATGTAATCATTAGAAAGCTCGTAGTCGTAGTTATTTATTGTTAAGTAGTATTTAGTTAAGTAATACTGTGGAGGACGGACGGGTCTTTACCCACTGTATGCCTGATCCACAGCCGGTAGGTGGCGATTTGTGTAAGACTATAAATACTCTCTACCTCCCAAGGTAGAGAGTTGGAGCTCATAATAACACTTTCATTTTCTCTTAATAAGTTCCCAAACCTCTAACTATTTCTCTCTCTAAAACCTTGTGTGTACGCCTCTTTGATCATTGATATGATGTGTATGTGAAATCCAATATCCAACAACTGTGATCGGATGGGCCTGAAAATAGCGCCGGAGCCTCCTTGCTGCGTAGATTAGGGCTAGTATTAACTTCTCCAATGTTGGGTAGTTGATCTCCGCCCCCTGCAAGATCCTACTGACAAAGTAAATGGCGATTTGTCGTTTGTCTCGTTCTGCCGTAAGGACTACGCTAATACTCTCCATTGAGGATGCTAAGTACATGAACAACACCTTGTCATTGATTTGGGCTGTAAGTGTTGGAAGGATTTCGATGAACTCCTTCATTTTCTGAAAGGCAGCTTCTGCATACTGACTCCACTGAAAAGTTTTCTTATCGATGCATCCTTTAAGTGTTTTGAAGAATGGTAGGGACCTATCAGCCCCCTTTGACAAAAATCGAGTTAGAGCAGCCAGCTTCCCATTCAGACTTTGCACATCTTTCAGACACTTAGGAGCTTGGAAATCTGTAATCGCCTTGACTTTGGAGGGATTAGCTTTTATCCCTTGCTTAGTAATCAAAGGTCCTCGGAATTTCCCCTCTTCGACACCGGAGGAGCATTTCTTAGGGTTCAGCTTCATGTTAATCGCCCGAAGGTGGTCAAAGTTTTCTTGTACATCGAGGAGTAGATCCTCCTTCTTCTTGCTCTTGATAACCATGTCGTCAATGTATGCTTCGAGATTTCTGCCTATCTGTTTGTTGAAGGCTTTATCTTCGAGGCGTTGGTAGGTTGCCCCTGCGTTCTTTAATCCGAAGGGCATTTTTACGTACTTGATGACACCTTTGCTTGTGTAGAATCTTTGTCTTTTCCGTCCTCCTTTGCCATGGATCGGTGATACCCTTTGTAGGCATCTAAGAAGCATTTTAGCTAGAAGCACGCCAAGCATTCTACCTTCAGTCAATTTACTGTGAGGGTAGCAATCCTTTGGGCATTCTTTGTTGATGTCAGGTGAAGTCTAACGCACATGCGCCATCCTCAAATTCGCTCTTTTGACCATTCTTGGGTTGGCTACCCAAGTTTGGTATTTTAAATTCCCTTAGATTCTGCTTGTGTGAGTTCATCAACTTCTTTGCAGGCTGCAACATTTCTTTCAAGGGCTAGGCTCCTCCTTTTCTGTTTTATTGGCTCAATGTGTTTGTACTCATTGAGTTTATGCTCCGTTCTGAAGGATCTGTCCGCCTATCAATGTTCTTGGTACCCCTGTCATGTCAGAATATTTCCAAGCAAAAATATCAAGGTTAGTCCGCAACAGCTCTGTGAGCTTCGTTTTTAAATTCGTCAGGAGCTGCTTTCCAATTACCACCGTTTGTTTAGGGTAGCTAGGATTGATTACGACCCGTTCTTCTGCATCTGTACAGCTTAGAATAACTATCGGAGGCTCCTCCGATTCCTCTTTGACTCTTTTCACACCATATACACCCTTATCCACCCCATAATTAGAATGAACAGTTCCTACCCCAAAGGGGGTTTGGAACTTCATAGCGGCATGAATGGTAGAAACGACAATGCCCATCTTTTGCATAGCTGTTCTCCCTATTAGTAAATTATAAGGAGAATCTATCCTGAGTATGACGAAGGTGAGCGTTTCCGTGCGGGATAAGGGGCCTTCGCCTATAGTGATGTCCAATGGTACCTCTCCAAGGGTCCACGAATGTTCGCCAGAGAATCCTACCAGAGGTTTTTTTGAATCCACCCTTCGTGAGCGTATAGATGACTTGAGCTTCAGGAAACAATGCTCATAGATGATCTCGCAGAAGCTTCCGCAATCCATATATGCTCGGTTTACCTCCCTGTTTGAGACGCATACCTTGATGACCACGGGGTCAGTCGAAGGTGTCTGCCCCAGGATGGAAGGGGAATGTTATCTCTCCTACCCTTCCCAACTCTCCGTCCGCTTCTTTCCGCTTCAAGGTAGGATTCCTTCCTGCTTACCATTAGTATCGGAGCCTCTATGGGGGTAGCCTCCTTTTTGTTCCCCTTCCATTCACCCAGTTGGGTGTCGGAGAACTTGTCTTTTCCCTTCTTGATGCCCTTAACCAGGTGTTCCAGTTGTCCGGAGCGTACCGCCTCTTCGATCTGCTTCTTTAGCTCTCTGTAGTTGTTTGTGTCATGCCCATGATCTTCATGGAAATGGCAGTACTTTGACATGTCCCTGGCTTTGCTTCGTGCTGACATCCGAGGTGCTGGATTGAAGGACTTTGCGGCCCATTTCTGTGAACATGTGACATGCTACAAGAATGACCCATTTCTGCATCTTGATAGCACCCTCAAACAAATGTAAGAAGTTATCAGGGTCGCCTTTCCCATCGTAGGTACCTACGTGAGTGGGCATCTTTACACTGTCAGGTAGAGGGTAGTCTTCGATCCACTTCACAAAAGGTGTGCAAGCTCTAGAGGCTTCAACATAGTAAGGGTTAGATGGTGGTGGATAGACAGGTGTAGGGTTGTACAGGTTAGGAAATGGTTATGAGTATGCAGGGTAAACAGTGGAAGGTTGAAAGGAATGGTTCATTGTCACCGACTGCGTAGGGATGTACCCGTAGGGTATTTGCTGGTAACTTTGGCTGGGGAGAGAACCATTTAGAGGGTAGGTATTATAGGTTTGAGTAGGTACACAAGGAGGGGGTAACTGATTTATACCTGAGTATGGAGGGGGACCTCCGACACTCGACACATAGGAAGGGGGTATCGGAGCCCCCATCCCGTCTCCTTCCAAATGAGCAGCTAGGAGAGGGGGCAGGTTTACCCCTCCGTTCCCACTGGATTGCTTCCACCATTGGAGTTCTCGCTCCTTCTTTCACCCAGTACTCTTTCCCTTCTTCCCAGATCTCCTCTGGGAGTTTCTTCAAAACCGAAAGTCCTTCCATTAGGCCTTCTTATGGAAGGAGAACCATTTCGTAGGGCTGAGCGCCCCCAGTTAACCGGTCGAGGCCTCTCATCTACCTCAATCTCTTCAACGTACTCTTCATTGGAATATTCCAGTTCTCTCCGCATTTCAGTATTACGGACTTGCCTCTTATGAGCCCTCAGTAAGGACTCCAAGGCTTCGAAGTTTGCCTCAATGAAGGCAGGGCTAATTTCTGGGATAGGGTTAGCGGATGTTGAGGCGTGATGTACGGGAGTGGTTTCCAAACGAGATTGTATATTGATGGTTGAGGCTGTTATGGGGGCGAGATTGTCGGTGTTAGTTGTGTTGAGTGGGACTAGGGTAGAGAAACCTGGTGGAGGTGTATCTTCCCTTCCTGGTTCCATGCCGGAAAAGTAGCGTAGTTGGTTAAGGCTTTCAGACTTGGTGATTACGGGACTAATAGTAGTGGTCCCACGGATGGCGCCACTGATTGTACAATAGATTACACTACCATACTTCGATGATGATCAAAGGTATGAGGGGTTTATGTTCCAGCCAAGACTTGTCTTTCACCTGAGAATAAGAAATACGAAACTCTACCTTAAGTGATTACGCAAGGGTAGGACCCTGCGAACCACCTCCGGCGTGAGAGTAAGTATGAGTTATGGTTGTATAAGTGTGTGTAAGTAAGGAAATTAGTGTGAAATGAGCATACCATAATCCATTGCCCGTCCAACCTATTTATAGTGGAAGAAATAGGGTTAGGGGCACTTCTGCGCGAATGTCGGAGATCATGGAGGTGTCCCATGATTGTGGGTAACCGCTAGGGCTTAGTGACCCACATTCTCAAGCTTGGTGGGGAAGCCAGGAAAGAGAGGGAGATCGTGGGTTTGACCAACTCAGGAGGTTCTTCTATCCGTTGCTCCTTTGTCAGCCATACCCCGAAGGGCTTAGGGCTTCGAATGGCGAATTCCCCTGAGGTAACCTTCGTTATGACGAATGGTTTGACGCCTATGGATATTTTGGAATCCTAACCTGGGCCCTCGGATTTAAGGGCTTCGACACGTCTCGGAGGAGTGTCCTTCGAGCTACTCGGAGGGTACATCATCATACACAAAGCTAAGTAAAGCATTATGTGGCTTAGAGAAACCTTTAGCTTTGGTTCTTGTGAGCACCCCTGATGTAGAAGGTCCAATGATTTGACCAGCAGGATGATCTTTACCCAAATTTGTGAAATCAGGATCTTCATTGGAATTTGTGAAAATACCTTCATCATCTAACTCATCATCAGTGTCTTCTAACCCAGGCATGGTTGGATCATTCAAACCATCAAAAGTATTGTCAATGGGTGCAGCAGTACTTTGATCCAAAGTACTTTGATCTAAAGTACTGTAAGAGTAATCTATAGATTTACCCTTTTTCTTTGCTTCTTTATAAGCTCTCCTTTGATCATCCTCATAAGATTGTGCTATTGTTTCTTGAAAAAGCATCCTATTAAGCTCATCTTGAATAGCTTGATCTTCATCAGACAAAGTGGATTTTGGTTTAACAGTACTTTTCTCCTTTTCAATAGAAATAGGTTCTTCATCAGGAACATCATCAGGTCTAATATTGACTCCATGAACAATGTACTGTAAATCTTCTTCTTTGAAAACAACTTGATTTTCTTCTCTAACAGGAATATAGTTCATAGAAGGAGTCAAAACATCAAGATCAAACATCCAATCAGGACCTTTACCCTTTTGATTTTCTTCATCTTCTAAAAATTCAACATGAAGACAATCTTGAACCTTTTTGGTAACCTTCTTGTACACTCTAAATCCTTTGTTGTTGGTACAGTACCCCAATAAGTATCCTTCATCTGCCTTGCCATCAAATTTGCCCAAAGTATCAATAGTATTGAGAATAGTCAGAGGACATCCAAAAGGTTTCATAAAATGAATGTTAGGTTTGTTTCCCATAAGCAACTCATAAGGTGTCTTCATGTGAGGTTTAGTGACTGATACTCTATTCAACACATAACAAGCAGTACTTACAAATTCAGCCCAAAATTGAATAGGTAATAAAGAATCTGCAAGCATTGTTCTGGCTGCTTCTATCAATGTTTTGTTCTTTCTTTCTGCACAAACATTCTGCTGTGGAGTTCTAGCAATGCTAAACTCCCTCTTAATCCCTTTCTTGGCACAAAAATCATCCATAAACTTGTTTTTGAATTCAGTCCCATTATCACATCTAATACCTCTTACTTTGAGTCTTAATTGATTTTCAAGGGCTATTATCAGATCATGAATAGCATCAAAGGTTTCATCTTTAAATCCCAAGAAAAAGACCCAGCTAAATCTACTAAAATCATCTGTTACAACTAAGCAGTATTTCTTCTTATTTAAGCTAGCAACAGTAACAGGTCCAAACATATCCATGTGCAATAACTCAAAAGGTTCTCTAATAGTTCTTTCCTCAATCTTTTTGCATGAAGCTTTATGTTGTTTACCCTTCTTGCACGCCAAACATGAATGATCATTCTTGTATGTTTTGGAAGGTAAACCTCTAACTAAATTGCATTTAACCAGCTTGTTGATATTCTTGAAATTCACATGTCCTAATCTTCTATGCCATAGATGTGCTTCCTCAAGTGTTGCCTTTGCTACTAAACATGTTTCTCTTTCAGTAGAGTTAAGATTTTTCAAATCTAGACTATACACATCATTAGTTCTTGGTACTCTCAGTGTGACCAAGTTATCATCAACAAGCTTGAACTTAGGGGAAATAATAAGACATTCTGTGTCAGTGAATAACACAGGGTGCTTCTTGTCACAGATCTGAGATACTGACAAAAGATTGAACTTGAGCTCCTTTACATAACGAACATTCTCAAAGTCTATGCTTCCTGCCTTGATGGTTCCTTTGCCAGTAATTCTACCTCCATTAGGATCATTCCCAAATGCAACTCTTCCTCCAAAATATAATCTAAAATCTGACAGAATCTGTTTGTCTCCTGTCATGCTTCCAGAGCAACCACTATCAACAATCAAATGATCTTTAAGCTCCTCTCCCCTTGTGGAGTGACATACTTAAATTCTTTAAGTATGTAATCTCCACTGTTTTTGAAAACATGATCAATTATTGTCTTTTGTTCCAAAACATGTGTTGGGTTTTCAATAAAACATTCTCTTTCAACAGAAATCTCTTTTTCTTTTTCTTTTTCTTTTTCAACAAAACTTGTTGAAAGTACTGTCTGTCCCCTATCAGTACTTTCTTTCTGAACCCAGTTGGTTTTAACATATTGTGTTGATTTATGTGATAGAGGTACTCTATGTGAAGTGGAATGCCTTCTAGGTTGATAGTAATTGGGTCTCCTTGGTCTTCCATTTATAAAAGTGCTAGCAGTACCTTGATAGGCTGAAAACCTAGCAGTACTTTGAGAAGGTACTGCTTGAGAAACTTTTGACTTACCAGTACCTTGAAAAGTGCTTGAGGGTACTGGTGGTTTTGAAAAAGGTCTTTTCTGGTGAGGGTACCTATAGTCTTTTGAGAAATTAATGTGGTTAACCCTATGTGAGTGATTCCAAACTGGTTTGTCCTCCCTTGGCTTATGGTTGGTAGTTTTAGTCTTTGGGAATTGACTTAAATATTCTGAGTGAAGGTAACAGTCCTTAATCAAATGATCACCACTATAACACACAAAGCATAATTTTTGACCCATACTCCCAAAATTTCTTCATTTAGTTCTATGACCAAAACTATCCTGACTTTTTGGTGAATGATGAAACTATCTTGACCAAAATTATCCCAAAAAGGTTTAGCAGTATTTTGAAAAGTTTTTCTTGAAGGTACTGCTGTTTTTGAAAAAGCTTTAGGAAACCTTTTATCATTGTTAAAACACCCTAAAATCTTAACATTATCATCCTTAGGTTTCTCAACTGTTTCTTTTGGGGATTCAGAACTAGATGAACTTGAATTAGATTGACAAGTAAGCTTTTTCCTAACCTCTAAATTGTCTACACCAAAACAAGAAAAATCTGTCCTAGGTGGTTGAAAACTACCAGTGGGTGGAGGAACTTCATTGTAACCCTTGTCTTTCTTAAATTCGGGAGGTGTTTGACTAATTGATTCCTCATTACTAGATGTGTTTTCTTCTGAGCTAATGAGTTCATCATTACTAGTTACTATGTCTTCTGAATCAACTTTTTGTTTATCACTAGTTGGGGATCTCTTCTGTATTACTATACTCAACACCAAAACCTAGACCAGTTTTAATGTGTGCTTTTCTATGTTTTTAACAAAACTAACATGTGAAAGACCAGCTTCTTTCCAACTTGCAAGTTTTTCTAACAATTCATCCCTTTGTTTAGTCATCTTTTCAAGTTCAGAGACCTTACATCCTAACTTCCATTCACTTAATTTTAATTGATAATCTTGTTGCTCATATTTTTCTACCCAAGCCATTTCATTATTTTCATGAGTAATTATTTTGGCTTCCATTGACTCTAAAGTTAATTGATAACCAGCTACCTCAGACCTAGCCCTTCTACAGTTATCTCTTTCAGTCACATAATCTGTAAGCACCTTTTGATACAAATCATGACACTTAGAACATACCTCAGAGATAGTGGATGAACTTGGTGAAGTAGCTACCATAGCAAGCAGAACAGGTTCTTCTTCTCTTTCCATGCTCCAATCAAAGCTTCCAAGACCATTTCTTGATTCCAAAGCAGCAAATTCTGGTTCCTCATCAAAAGCTGTGCTCCAATCGAACAATTCCATTGCAACCATAGAGTAGGTTACTGGTTCATCATCAAATTCAGCACTCCAGTCAACCTCTGATAGATTTACTTGAGCAACCAAAGCTTTTGGTTTTGGTTCAGTAATAGGAACTTCCCTTATTTCAAGCTTAGGTTTCTCAATCATCCTATTTGCCTGATATTTAGCAAACTTGCATTCTATTGCAAAGTGTCCAGTTCTTTGACAATTAAAGCATTCAATCTTGGATTTGTCAAATGCTATACCCTGTTTGTGTTTGAAATCAACACCTCTTCCTGTCTTCTTCATGAACTTCTTGATCCTTGCAGTGATCATGGAAACTTGCCATCTTATGTCAATTTCTTCTAAATCATCCTCATCAATTTGCAGCAAATCTTCTTCATAAGTAACAGGTATGGTGGCTTGTTGAGCAAAGAAGGAACATACAACATCTTCAGAGTTGATGGTGTTTGATGGTGATGAGGTGGTAGTAGTCATGGTTGTGCAAATATTCTGTTTATCACCAACAGTACTTTGGATAGGATAAGCAGTACTTTTAGTGGAAGTACTGCCTCTCTTTTCAGAAGACACAAAAGCAATGCTGTGAGATTTTGAACTTGTTTGACCATTCATCTCATGCTCATACACCTTTAGATTATTGTAGAGATCATCAAAGTCCATTGTATCTAAACCAGATTGTCCTCTAATCATAGTAGCAACCACATGCCGTACGGATGGCAAACTTCTTAAGAACTCCAGATTAGCATCTTCAACAGATACCTTTGCTTCATATAACTCTAGCATACTTAGGAGATTTTGGAATATGTCATAGGCAACATCAAGACCTTCTCTTTCACCAAAAATGAATGTTTCAAATTGTTGCTTCAATGGATTTCTATGCATCTTCTTGGAAGCATCATTACCTCCAAATTTTGTCTTGATAGCAGCCCATAGTTGTTTTGCATCCTTAGCATCATGAAAATTTTGTAGGTGACCATCAGGAATAGCAGACAGCAGTATGTTGAGAGCCTTCTCTTGATTTCTTTTTGTAGCTGCTGGCAAGGTAGGCTTAGGTGGTTTAGGTTGTCCAGGAACTTCTACAGGCTCTTCAAGAACGACATTACCATTGACAATCAAATCCCACAGTGCATGGTCTGTAATAGCAATGTACTGCATCATCTTCATGCTCCAGAGATCATATTCTCCCTTCTTGATGATAAGAATCTTGCGTGAGGTGATGGATGGGAGTGGTGCAGCTTCATTCGACATCTTTAGGGTTTGTAGTTAAATCCGTTTTAAGGGTTTCTTCTTAATCAGAGTTTCCACACAAGATCTGATACCACTTGTTGGATCGATATACTCTGACCAAACTAACTATGTAGCTTGTAAGGGTTTAGCAACCTTGGATAAATCCTAAGTTACTAACAATGAAACACTGATATTACTCTATTAAGTATGCGAAAACTACTTCAATAAAGCAAAGAAGAATAACTTTAAACTTCAACGATTTTATTAAAACCAAACTTTGAACCTGCTTGATACACAGATTCACTAACAGACCTAATTGCTAAAACTCTAATATCGTACTTGTATGTAAGTTCTAAGTCGCGTATCTCTAATGCCAATCTAGGGGTCCTTTTATAGGCATAATGAGTACCCTAGTCGGTTTACAATTACAATCCTTGTACGACAAGTAATACTAATTCTAATATAAGATTATTCTAGAATTACAAAGCTTTCCATAAACGATATAGCAGTCCTTTAGCCTTTGCAGTACTTTGACACAAGCAGTACTTTGACTTTCATTAAGCAGTATTTTGACTCTCTTCAGCACTTTGACTTTCTTCAGTACTTTATATCCTAAAATCAATTCTCATAAACAAATGAAATTTAACCGAGGCATACCCTGCCTAATTCGCAGTATCAAAATATTTATCCGTAAAAATAGCTCATAAACAACCACTTGGCCCATATCAAAATCATACACTACAACAAATATAGTGCCATGCAAGCTTAACTATGACGCAGGATAAGTCATGAAACCAACGCTAGATAACACATAAACAATCGACATGTTATAAGTCCCCACACATGAGCCATGTTAGCCGGACGGGGTGGCCATTCCCAATAGATCGATCCATAAAATTCGCACCATCCTGAGCCAGGAGGTAGCAATACATAACAACGATTGGGTTTCTAACCTTAACCTAGCACGTAATAGCTCACAAAAACATTTTCAGGTCCAATCCAAAGCAATTCAAGCACTTGTGTCCACATAAAAACATATTTAAACCAAATCACGCATTTCATCAGACCAAGTAACAACAACTTATTCAAATAAATCAAGCATTTGCATTTAATAAAAACGAACATGTATTCTCCCCCAAAACAGTTTGAAAGCAAGTAAAAGTAGGGGCCATGAACTCACCTCGATACAAAGCAACATAAGAATCATAACTGGCATCATTGAGCAAAGAACAGCAGTTTCACAAGAAAAGCACAACGATATCCAAAGGGTACAAGCACAAATGTACTACATCGGCACAACCTAATAGCAATTTGCTATCTCAGAATTCGTCTAGCAAAGAAAAATAATTTCTGAAAGTCAATGTGTCTTAGTTTTCGTAGAATACTCGTATTATAGATTTCAAAAATCCATTTTCAATATTTCAAAAGTTTAGTTTTAACATTTCGTGTGGTGGTAAGAAAAACGAAGACTCGACATACAACTCACGCTGAAAGTATATTACAGTTCCCAAGTGTGACTCGCACCAAGTGAAACTCACGCCAAAATATAATATATATATCCCAATATATTATGATAGAATAGTCAATAAAATTGACCCAAACTCAAGTCAAGAAGACAATGACCAAAAAGAAGCCTAGACAATAAAGACAGATAATTTCTTCGATAAATAAATCAGTTGGTAGTTTCGGTGTTCACCCCATAATCCCAAATAGCTCGCGTATAAAAAAAACATGTTTTATAATCAATGATAAATTTGAATTTGCAATTCAAACTATAAAAGATTTTACCACTTACAAAGAACACTTGTTTAGATTTTCGTTGGGTTTTATAATCAATAAATGAGATTTGAATTTAAAAGTAATAGTTTAAAATGTTTTTATAAATCTTGGCATGACGCGTCAACTTATAAAACGTTTCCAAGTCATCGAGACTTTAATAAAAAAACAATTTCCTCAAAACAATTTACTAGCCAATTATCAAGAGTATTCATTTGGTTATCAGGCATTATTTCCTTATTATGTATTTGTTGTGAATCAAATATATTAAATTCATTTTGAGTCTAATATATTGTATTCGTTTCAAGTCAAATAAGTCCGTATTGTTTAATTGTCAAATGAATACGTCTAATAATTGTCCAATAGTCTCAAAATATTAATTTCAATCCAATTATTTATTGCCAATGTCAAATCATAACTCGTACCAATTCCAAATTACCATCCCAATAACGAGTGTCAAGTATCACCAACATATCCGAAACTTACCTATATCAATATTAGACAACTCATTAGTCAATTGTTTTATATTCGCAAAATATTACCACAAGTACTTATACTAATATAGTTTTCAAAATTTTAATAAACCAAATACCTTTAGTTCATTTAACTTGGGCCCAAGGCCCCTTTAATTTAACAACCAAACTCACCCATGTTGGTTGAATACCCAACAATCATCGCACCCCTTGGTGCGTTTTGCTTGACTCGTTGCCAACAAACACCAACCCCCCTTCGCAAACTGTTTACATTAAAATTCAAACACCACATAGCATGGTCATGTAACACCACACCCCTCTTAGGGTTGGCGGCTGCCCCAAACGTAGCCCAAGCATATGACAAACACTCCTTTGAGTGTGTCGCCTGCTCCCAACCAACAACGGACCCTTGTGGGCATTCGCTAACTACCGAGGATCAAGAAGAAGTAATACCCTATATACTAGTTTTTATAACAATCTGAAATCAAACATCAAGAGTCAAAGACCAAGTACCAAAACGAACTCAATCCGGGTCGACTCGACCCGTGCACAAATGTATCACAGACTCCCACCGGGTTACAACCCGAGAATAAAAATCACTCATTTATTATTTTATTCAAACACACCACACGACTAGTTTATCAAAACCCATTTTTATTTACTTTTTAGTTCCACGAAAAACAATAACAAACCGACTCTCACTCGATTTTATACCTGAAATAAGCAAACAAGAAAATTCGTGGGTGTCAACTTTACCCTAAACGTCGAGAGAGAGAACAAAAAAGTACCAAGTGAGGCGGCTGTGATGAGTTTACACAAATGAACAAACACCCAATGGTTTGAACGCCCGTAACAAGGTAAAACATCACCCGATTCAAACGTTAATACCTTTAGAAAAATTATCCACACACCTCGAAACATAAATCTTTAGACCTATGTCGCGTGGGCGGCTTTGAAGGCGAGTGCAACACATGAGATGAATCACAAAAGCCCGATCTATCTTTTGGGGAGGCGGTCAAATTTTCCGGCAACACACGGCGGCGTGTGACGACGACAGCCGGTGACGTACGGTGGTTAAGGTGGCCGGATAGTTTAGAGAGAGATGGGAGTAAAATGTATCAGTGTGTGTGTGTAAAGATGAGACAAGAGAGAAAAAGTGAGGGTATTTATACTCCTGGAGGGGTCAATCTTGCCAATTTTTAAAGTACGAGGTGTGGTGAATGAAACTATCACAGGGGCTAAACTTGTAATTTAGGAAATCTTTAATAATTATTAGCATTGGGACACATTTGGAGGAGTAAACGGACTCGAAAAATTACGAAACTTGCGCCATCGTTCACGAAATCAATTTTCCAATATAAATGAGTATTGATTCGACTACTTTCTCGCAAATAGAAATAATGATCAAATTAGAATGTTTTAACGAGGTTACAATTATGCCAGTACGCGTAGGGTCCAATTTTTCACGTTTCGCGAGATAGCTTTCTTGTTTTCACGTCAAATAAGCTCAGTGAAGTTCGTAAATGAAAAACAGAGGAATTTTCTCGAAAACGAATATCTTGAAAAGTTTGAAGTTGTCACATACTAGCAGTTCATAGTGTTCTACTTTGTTGACTCTTCTATATTTGTACCAGCAGTTGAAAATATTTGACTAGCTAATTTTGTTCGAATTTACCAAATATAACATATATTTTTTGACTTTGTGTTAAATATGTCAGAAATAATGAATTGACTAAATTGCCATGGCCATGTATGCTTTAAACTTTATACCTGACCTATAATTTTAGAAAGAGAAGCAGAAATTTAGAGAGAGAAGCAGGAAAAAGAGATAAAGGGAGGGTGGTGGTAGTGATGGTATAACCAAAACAATGATATGACCATTTTGCCCCCATGTGCAAGACACATGAGAAAAATAACAGAAGTTGACTATCGGAAAACGGGTCAATGGACTGGTTTATCCTAAAAAACCCATAGTTTGGACCACTGGAGACTAAAATGCCATGTTTTTTGGTTCAGGACGACGTTTTTGGCAAAGTTTAGGGATCAACGGTATATTTTAGTCTTAAATATTTTATAAATTTCATGAAAAGAATGAAATAGACAAACTAAATGCATAATATACTAAGAAAAAATATTACATCAAACAAAACATATTCGCGTAATTAATGCAAACAAACCATATTCGTATAATTAATGCACTTCAATATTTAGGTAAAACATAGTTTTGATATATTTAGAAAAATATATGGAGATGATTTGCAAACTCTTCTAATTGATTGTCACACTATAATTTAGAGTCTGTTGACATTTATACCTTTACAGGATGAAAATTTGTACAGATAATGTGAGGGTATAAATGTCAAGAGTGTGACAATCAATTTAAAGAGTGTGCAAATCACCTCTCAAAAAATATGCAATGAATATCAATATAATTGTATGTTCACCAAATATTTATGAAGATTTTGCAATGCTTTAATTGCTTAATAAAAATTAAAAGCACAACATGGAATTAATTCATAAGATTGTATGTGGCAACGTAAAATACCTTTAAGGGCAAATGTTTTTAAAAGATATCATATTTGCTACAATTTGCTTTTGTGAGTAGCAAATAATTTTTATTTTTTTGCTTTTGTGGGTACTTTTCTTTCAAATTAATCATTTTTTGGGTATTTTGTGACATTTTTGGATATTTTTGCACCTCTTTGCTAATAGAAAAAAAAATTCCCGAAAGACAAAAATGTCACATAATACCTTAAAAACGATGAATTTAAAAGAGAGGTACTCACAAAAGCAAACATTTACCCTACCATTAAACTACCGTATAAATAGCATTACAACCATGACATAGAAAACATTGCATCTTAAAATTCACATATACTCACACAAAGAAGATATTGACGCATCTTATTGAATGGCTCTTTCAAAAAATGTTTCCCCTGTTGCAGTAATTTTCGTTATATTGTTTCTTTGCATGACACGTGTTATGAATTCAGGTATAACTATTTGTTTATGTTTTTATTTTCTAATGTGAACGACAAGATAACACTTGTCCATTCATGCTTTCAGTAACTAGTTAAATTATTTCAAAATTGTTGTTGTGCTGTTTGATAAGAGGAGATTTAGTTTACATATTAAACTTTTCTCACATATCAAGGGATTCATTCTCATCTTACATCTAAAAAGAAATCAATAGTTGAGATTATAAGCATTTTATTATTTCACATATTTTATATCATTTATATATCTCTTAAATTGTTAATCATTAGGCGAAAATAATTACACCATCGCGACGAGCATTTAATTATCTTTCTATATACGGGCACTTTAATATACCTTCAAAAAAAGTAAAAAAAAATCATTTTTTCACGCTTTTTCGTCTTTTTTTTTTGTTTTTTTTTCGAATATGATATTTGCATTAAAAAATCACATGTGATTAAACACTAATTTGAATAAACATGTGATATTAGTGTTAATCATATATGATATGTAATCTCACAGGTAATATTAGTGTTAAATCACATATGATATTCACACGTGATAGGACATGTGATATGTAATATCACATGTGATTTAACAATAATATCACATGTGATATTCAAATTAGTGTTTAACCACATGTAATTTTTTTAATACAAATTTCACTAATGAAAAAACGAAAAAAATGTAAAAAAAAAGTGAAAAACATGAGAAATTTTTTATTTTTGTCAAAAGTATATCAAAGTGCCTATCTATAAAAAGATATTTAAAATCTTGTCGTAATGGTATATTTTTTTCGCTTAACGATTAACGGTTTGAAAGATATTAATGTTTGAAAAAAAAATAGGATGGAAGCGAGTTTTTTAAATTATTGAGATTAATCTCATCCATTAGATCAAATAAAAATGGAGGGAGTAAAGAATGTTTTGTCCTCAAATGATCTGAAGATTAATAATTATATGAGGATGTCTTTATGTCATTACTTTCTCTTTTTTGTTTTTTATTTAATTTATTTCTCTCCATATATAAATGAAAAATTCTTAGAGTCTTTTATTTATGCTCAGGCTTGCGTATTAACCTCCACAAGTCTAATTTATTTGGGGTTGCTACCGAAGATATTGAAGTTGATAATATGATGGAGGTGTTGGGATGCAAAAGAGGAGCCTTTCCTTTTGATTATTTGGGAATTAAAGTTGGAGCAAAAATGTCTAGAATCAATAATTGGAATGTGGTGATCGAGGTTATAAAAAATCGCTTGGCCTCATGGAAGACAAAACATTTATCTATTGGAGGCCGTCTAATTCTTATTAGATCGGTTCTTGAAAACTTGCCCATTTATTATTTCTCTTTGTACAAAGCCCCTAGGGCGGTTATAGAAAACATGGAGAAGATCCTGAGGCGTTTCTTATGGGCGGGGTCAAGTGATGATAAAAAGATTAATTGGGTGGCTTGGAATACGATTACATTGCCAAAGAAGATGGGAGGTTTGGGAATAACAAAGCTGCAACATGTTAATGACGCCTTACTCCTTAAATGGACATGGCGTTTTAAAAATGAAGCCCGTAGTCTATGGAAGCGAGTTGTTTTGGGTTGCCATGGATCGAGTAGGACAAGGTCTTTTTTGCCATGTTCGCCTTCGGTAAACGGATGCTGGAAACAGATTGCCAAAGCTGGTGAAAACAGAATTGGGAATGATGTCCGGCTCAATAGTTATTTCGCTGCTACTGTGGGGGATGGATCTTCGATCAGTTTCTGGGCAGATTCATGGCTGCTTAATGAACCCCTTCGTTTTGTTTATCCAAATCTTTTCAGGATTGAGAGATATAAGTGGGCCAATGTCGCGGACAGGATTCAAGTTGTTGATGGTGTAAAAATTCTGACATGGGACTGGCGAGTGGTTCCTTCTGATGCAGAACAGATATCAGAGCTTTTTTCTTTGTTATCGGACATATATGATTATGTCTGGACAGGTGGTTGCGATAGATGGAAGTGGACAGCAGCTTCTGATGGTATATTCTCTGTTAAGAAGGCAAAAACTCTGATGCAAACAGTCAACTTGCAGCCGAACACTTGGTATATGAAGTGGAAAGGATGGGCGCATTTGAAGTGTAAAGTTATGGCTTGGAGAGCTGCAATTAATCGCCTTCCAACAAAAGACGAGCTGCTGAAACGAGGGGTTCCTCTGCAGAGCGATCTGTGCGTTTTCTGCAGCTCTTATGCGGAGTCAGCATCCCATTTATTTACCGGGTGCATTTTTGCAACTGAGATTTGGTCACGGGTTGCTACGTGGTGTCGCCTTTCGCCTTTTTTCGCTTTCGAAGTCACTGATTTGCTGAACTTGGCAGACTATCAAGCTCCTACGTCGAATGATAAATACATCTTACGGGGAATTATGGTTACTTCTATATGGGCGTTATGGAACGAAAGAAACAATAGAATCTTCAAAGGTACAAAACGGAGAGCTATAGAAGTCGTGGAGCACATAAAAACAACTTCATTTTTCTGGATTCGAAATAGGTCTAGATTCAAAGACTTAGATTGGAATGTATGGTGTAATTCTCCTTTGATTTCGGTGTAGTAGGTTTGTAGCCCAGGGGTCCTTGCTTTGAGGACCGTCTGGTGCGTTTTTTAATGAAATTTAACTTTCAAAAAAATATATATAAATGAAAAATTCACTATTCAATTTTGTTTATTGCAGAGATTTCAAAAATACCGCCTTGTACTAATATGAACTGTCTGATTCCGGAGGTCAAAACGCATTGCCAAGAGATTTGTTTTTCACAAAGCTTCAGTCATTATTTTTGCAAAAGTACTCTATGTTGTTGTGTTGATTTATAAATTGTTACCCCTAAAATTTAAAATGTTTATGGAAGAATAATTTAAGAGTTTCATTCTCTATGATTTAAGTTACTTGTATTTGCTTGTCGGAGTGATGCATGGAAATGAAGATTATAAGATTGTGCTTTGATGTAGTCGTATGAAGCTTTTATTTTACTTCCATTGAGTTAATATCTTCATTACATAATGGGCATCTCATGAAATGTAAATAAATACGCCTTCGTAAGGGCGTCAATTCTCAAAAAAAACACGATAACTGACAAGAAGTTAAACATGTTTGAGTTAAGAATAAACGTGTTTGTGATAAAAATAGGTCATCCCGGCTAACACATTTAATAGACGGGTCGTGTTTGGGGTGACCAAGTATTAAACATGTCGACACGTGAACCCTTTTAAGTATGTAAGCCTTTATAATAAAATATATATAACTTGGTCTTTATAGGGGATTTGGATTGAAATGTATTTCCCTATGTACTTAATATGAAAGGAAATTAAAATTATAAGTCGGATATTATTAAAATTAGTGGTGGCAATTTGTACCCAAAATAAAGAAAATGGGCAAAATAGGTAAACTTTTAAAAGATTTTGGCACATTTAGCCCCCCCCCCCCCTTCATTCTTTTGATATGGGCGTGTATTACCCATTTTAAAGTTCAGTTGGAGAACATTAAATTTCTTTTAATGAAAAACTTATAGATATAGTATATTTTATATAAATGAGGTGCTACGTTTTAGGTATTTTTTTTGTCGATTTAAGTCTTTTCTAAAAGTGATTCGTATAACATCAGCCCGTTTAAGCCTGTTTAACAAGTGCGTTGGGCTAGTGCTCGCTTGGAACCGCTGCATGTGCCCACCCTTCCCTTCCATTTTGCCACCTCTAATTAAAATCTTTGTTTAGTTATTAATATGTTATTTATCATTTTTGTATTCATCATGTCATTTTTAGATTTTAGTTGAATCGGAAAACCGCCAACCTTCTTCGCCGCTTAACCTATTTACTTAAAAGATTCACAAATTTGTTACACGGGTTATGCAGGTCTGGGTTATGGTTGAGTTTCTTGAACCGATTAATAAATGGGTCGTGTTTGGGTAGAAATTCTAACAACACGCAAACCCATGAACCCAAGTAGGTTGTTGGGAATTATAATTTGATGATTAAAAAACTACAAGGACTTGATATGACAGTTTTGGAGAAGAAATAAAAGCTGGAAGATCTTCTTATGATTATAGAATATTTAAAATATAATATTTAAAGTTTAAAATATTTGTTATTATCTTCTTAGTTAGCTTCTTAGGTAAGTCATGTAAACCTAATCTTCAGTATATAAAGAGATTTAGGTCATTAGTTTTTAGTAGAGTTAAGCAAGATGTAAACACCAAAAGTGTGTGTGTGTTCCTAGGCGTAGGGTTTGTAAAACGCCTAGAGTTTGAGTTGTTTTGTTAGTTTATGGTTAATATAGAAAACCTTGTTAGTAACATTGATGTTCTTACTTATTATTCCGCTGTGCAAATCAATGTTATGATATCCTAGATGGGCTTAAATGGGACTTTAAAATTGGTATCAGAGTGGGTGGCTCTCAATATCTAGGATCTACAAGGTTTTTTTGATGTCGTGTTTTTGAAGAAAAAGGTTTTATTGACAAGATGCAGTTTTGAAGATGATCTGACTAGATGCGCATGTGTTTGTGTGTGAATTAAATACTCGTTTAATACTAATATGCATATATGAATAGTAGACGAATCTTTGTACCGGTCAAATTTGAAACGTGATATGAGGATATTTTGATAAGCCGAAGGACCCACTTGAGGACGGTGGCTATGAATTGACAACATATCAGAAGTTATTTTTTTTTTCATAAATGAGTTCACATTTTAGAAATCATTCAAATGGATTGATGATAATTTTACTCGTGGAACGAATTTGGATATTCATGGGACCAGGTGGGATGTTAAGAGTTGAGATCCCTTACAAAGTGAAAAAAAATAAAAAGGCTAGAAAGCCTATCATTTATTGTCATGTGTCCTCCTTCCAAACCTTCTCTTTTTTCTTATTAAATTTGGTTAGGGGGTATTTTGGTCCTTTTAACATGTTTTTTTTATTTCACCCCAAAACTTCAAATGTAAATAACTTTCAAACGACAAACTTTTATAAAAAACCGATTTCGCCATAATTTTTAAATTTGATTCTCTTTAATTTGGTATGCATTTTGATATATAAATCGTAACTTTTTTTTCAACTTTTTAAGTGGGTGTTGATTTTCTTGAAATTTTTGGTATTTTCGGCTCTAATTTTGACTAGTTTAAAAGCCGAATTTTACAAAACTTAAAATATGAAAATTGTAGGCTTTTGACAATTTTTTACTCATAAATTTGAATCACTCAAATCCGATATGATATGAGTGAGATATTGCATGTTAATGATGGCGTCTTAGTCATATTTAGTGCATACAAAGTGTTTGATAAAATGCCTAAAAGAGATTTTCTTATAAAAGTATGTTCAAATGCACTAATTGGTATACCAAAATACATTTTTTGTTATTTTTGTTATTTTTTGTTTATTTTTAACCGATGAACAACCAAATGATAAACTGATGAACATTGTGACCATAACTGATGAACATTATGACTTTTTTTGAATACCGATAAACTGATGAACAAAATTTAAAAGAATTGATGAATATCTTTTTTATTGCTGAACAATACTAACTGATGAACAAGACTAATCGATGAACTGATGAACAACTAAATGATGAACATTGCGATTTCTTTTAGACAACTGATGAACAATATCAAAAAGAACTGATGAACGTTATTTTTTCGAAAACTGTTGAACAATATAAAAAACAACTGATGAACGTTATAAAAAATAGCTGATGAACAATATCAAAAATAACTGATGAACTAATGAACATTAATATATATTTTTTTTAATACTGATAAAAAAAATATTAACGGATGAACAAGACTGATTGTACCTAACTGAAGAACAATGTAATTTTTTTATTTGGAAAACTGATGAACAACACTATTTGCTTAAAAAAACCGATGAACAAATGATGTAATTGATGAACATTATAACGTAACATCAAAGAAAACTAATGAACATTATAATGTAACATTAAAGAAAACTAATTGATGAACACTGTGACTCAAATAGATGAACATTACGATTTCTTTTAAACAATTGATGAACAAATTTTTTATTGATGAACAATACTTTTATTGATGAACAATAAAACTGATGAACAACTCGTTTTATTGATGAAATAAAACTGATGAACAATAAAACTGATGAACAACTCATTTTATTGATGAAATAAAACTGATGAACAAAGTTAAATAGAACTGATGAACAATAAAACTGATGAATAACTCGTTTTATTGATGAAATAAAACTGATGAACAATAAAACTGATGAACAATAAAACTGATGAACAACTCATTTTATTGATGAAATAAAACTGATGAACAAAGTTAAATAGAATTGATGAACAACTCGTTTTATTGATGAAATAAAACTGATGAACAACTCATTTTATTGATGAAATAAAACTGATGAACAAAGTTAAATAGAACTGATGAACAAAGTTAAATAGAACTGATGAACAACTCGTTTTATTGATGAAATAAAACTGATGAACAACTCATTTTATTGATGAAATAAAACTGATGAACAAAGTTAAATAGAACTGATGAACAATAAAACTGATGAACAACTCGTTTTATTGATGAAATAAAACTGATGAACAATAAAACTGATGAACAACTCATTTTATTGATGAAATAAAACTGATGAACAATAAAACTGATGAACAACTCATTTTATTGATGAAATAAAACTGATGAACAAAGTTAAATAGAACTGATGAACAATAAAACTGATGAACAACTCGTTTTTTCGAAAACTGCTAGACATTATAAAAAATAAATGATGAACGTTATCAAAAAAACTAATGAACAATATAAAAATAACTGTTTTTGTTGATGAACAACAGCTAAAATGGTTATTATTAAATAATCATCTACCGTTAACAAACTAAAAACCTTTATTATTAAATAATAAAGTAAAAACCTATAAGTAAAAAACTACTTTATTAATAAAGTAAAAACCTTTTATTGGCTAATCATTTTCTCTCAGTCACCACCTTCGTCTCCTTCATAGCATTTTGTTTCATTTTTTCTTTGTATGTAAACTGTAAACCTCTCGACCACTCAATCATCCAAAAAGTGAAATCCAAAGACCATTGGACCTGCACTTTCATTTACGCTGACCCAAGTCAACCCATAACATCTCGCTGTAGAAACCCACTCACCACTCTCACCCTTTGCACACACACTATTTACACCTGAAAACACACAAACACCCTTTCTCTCTCTCTCCCCCAAAAGAAATCATCAATGTAATGGTCACGGTGGTCAAACCACCGCACCTTCGGCCGTCACGCCAGTGAAAGAGCTTGATAAAATGTCGTTGGTGACACCGTCGCCGCCGTTGATGGTGTCGCTGGTGCCGTCAGTGGGGAAGAAGATGAGAACGCCGTCGAGAAGTGGGTATGGTTCAGTTGAGAGAAATATTTGGTTGATATGTATTAGCTGAATAAGATGAGCGGTGATCTGAGATTGGATATGAGATGTGGGTTGTTTATTGAAATGACCATCATGCCCTTATGTGTAGATTTCCTCTTTGTAATCTTGAGAGATCCAACGGTTGATATTACTTTTTAGACTTTGCAAACATTACTTCCTTTTTAATAGATCCGCTTTCGGGATGTTAATACTGGTTCACGCTCTTTGAATCTTATGCTACTCGTTTTATTTGTTTTTAATACTGGTTGGTTTATTTGCATGTCACCCATAGAAAGTTAATACTGGTTGAGTATTAATACTGGTACTGTTTCATTATTAGTACTGGTCTGGTCAAGTTATGTCTGGTCACCCAATTAAGTCTGGTCGAGGTAGTTCTGGTGGCCTTTTAAGATAATTTTGGTAGCTTGATAATTAATATTGGTAGATGCGATGGTTAATTCTGGTCATCTATAATTTATATTGTTCATTGATTACTAGTTTTGATGAGTTGAATTTTTATTCAATGATGAACCTTAGTAATTATTATATTTTCGGCTTGATGTTTTTGATTGTCACACCCTCGCCGGAGGCGGAAACACGAGGTGTAACGGAAAGGAACATAAGCACAAGATAATAGAACATACCAACGTTAAGATTAAAAAGAAATAGTACACCATTACAATACCAGTTTAACCGACATCGGCAAATATAGTACAAAATTTAGATTCCAAAATATTGCGTTTTATTACATAACGATTTGTAGTGACAAGTGAAAACTTCATTATGCAAGACCTGGTAGAAAAAGCTTACTAACGATCACCTGAAATGCATGAGAGAAAACGGGTCAACTATGAAAATCGTTGGTGAGTATACACGCTTCGAAAATAAGAAACTCGTAAGAGAGATTCAAAGGTTTCGGTCATCGGAAATAGTTCACAAAGCAAAGCATTGTAAATCCACTCAGTTCCAAGTTGTGACAATCCGTACTTTCAGGTCATTTCTCGACACGATTCATGTCTCATTATTTCAACATTTATAGTAAACTTGGTTTACTTGTTTCAAATTCGCGTAACCTTGAAGGTTTAGCGGCGAATTCATGATCATGACATCACGTACATTTCATATGGACTATGATTAGTCTACATTTCATGGACATCATTTGCATCTCATTAGTACATTCACGACATTTCATTTTACCTTCAACACGTAATTTTTATTTAATAATTTTTATCGCGTGAGTTATTATTTTAAATATTTAATCCGCTACTTTCAAAAATGATCCCGAGGTATTTTTAAACTTACATTTAGTTTATAAAACTATATTTTTAGTTTTCCTAGTGTTTCAAATTTATTTGGTACTTAAATCGTTAAAATTAAATTATTACGTCGTTTTTCTTAAAAATTATACGATAATTATTTTATCACTCAATTTTCACAAGGAATGTATTTTTACAATTTTTATCATCTCATTACATTCTATTTTGACTTAGTAAAAACTTATTTGTACATTTTCTACACTTTACTTACCAATTACTTATACTTTGTCAAGTATTTGCACATTTTACTCAAACAAATATATACAAGTTGCATCTATAAAAAAAAAAAAAAAGATATTTTGAGACAATCATCCCATGAAAACCGGCCCTATGGAGGGATTTCATTTAATGAGTTGGTAGAAATGTGATAGTATAGATTTAGACTCAAAGATCTTCATCTCATTTCATTTTTCACTTCTAATAATTCACTAGTAGCAAAAATAACTTTTTCTCTCCTTCTTCCTCATTACAAAACCGCCACTTCAAAGGGGAGCAAGAAATCAAAAATTTTTGCAAGCTCAAGTGTTAATACAATCTAGTTTATACTCTTTATATGGTTTTGAAATAAAAACCAAGGGTATTTAAGTTTAATCCTTGTTACTTTCACCTCATCATAATCACTTGTAAGCTTGTTTTATCATTTTCATGTTTCCTTTTCATTTTTGGAGATAGTATGCAAGTTATGTGATTTATACCATTTATTTCATGATTTTTAAGTTATATATACATATTGGTCATCCTATAATTATTCCCATGGTATTCTTTGGTCTTGATGGTGATTAGGAACCCATGACACCCTAAGAAGGTGTATGGTAGGATTAGAATAGTTTTGGAGTTGATTTGAAGGAATTAGAATAGGTTTTGTCCGAGAAAAACTATTTTCGATAACTATATTTTATGTTCTGTTTTTGTTTCGAATTTCTGGAAAAACCTACTGTTGGTACGACTTTTTGGCCTTGATATTTAGAAAGTATACTTTAAAACGAATCCGTGGCCGCTTGAACGGAATAAAACGGACTTATAACGAAGAAGTTATGGATTTTTAAAGTTTGACGACGAAACGTATTATTTTCAGAAAATTCAGCTTTGCTGTTTTTACTTGTTCGGGTCAAAAACTAGCCTTAAGCTTCACAAATTATTTCGACTTCTCAAAAATATATTAGTTTACTTCGATACGAAGCTAAGGACATATATTACGTAGAAAACGGATTTAAAACGACAAAGATATGGCCATTTTCATAAAGTTGCCGTAAATATTATTTTCTGAAAATCTATATTATTTTTACGTTACAAGTATTTCACTAGCTGTAACGACCATGTTTGCGGCTGTTTTTAACCATGATGCGAAACTTTTTGGAACGAAATGTCTTCTAGTAAAATCAAGTTCATCGGCCATATTTTTCAAAACAGAAAGCTGTTTGTCAAGCGGAGTCATAGTGAATTATTTACGGATGTTCAAACTTGGCCGAAACTTATTTTCTGCACACAATTAGCCAAAATCACCAACTTTAACCCCTAATATCTTTATGATCGAGACCTTTTGGACGAAAACTCCTGAACTGAAACTTCTAGATATCGATGCAAACTTTCCAAAACCGTTGAGTTCGTTCTCTAACGATCGACGTACACTGTTTTACGACTATTTTTCCGAAGCCATTTTTGTTAATTTCAAGAAAATTCCGTCGACATTGTTTTACGACTAAAAGTGGAAATTTCACCAAAATCATTATAAAACCATTATAGGATGACATTTTGACGTAAAAACATGTAAGGTCATTTTTGAAGGGTCAAGACGTCAAAAGAGTATTTTTCGACGACGAGTAATATTTTCAAAACCCGTAAATGGTATAAATAACATACGAAGTGCATGCATAACATTACATTGCAACTCATGACATATCAAATCATTCGTAATAGGTCCCGGTTAACGCATCACTTTAAACCTCGGTGTACTCACTTTTGCCATTATTCCAGTTTACCAAGTGAGTTCCATAGCCCCACTTTTAATTGTTTTCATAAATGTTTTGGGGGAGATACATGCTCAATTATTTTCATAACTATCATGATTATTTGAAACTACATGTTTAACTGAACTGAATGCTTAGTCATGCGTAGTAACAGTTTTGCCATACTTAGAACTTTCATATTATATTCATTGGACTGATGGTCTTGGTATATTCATTGGACTGATGGTCTTGGTATATTCATTGGACTGATGGTCTTGGTACATTCATTGGACTGATGGTCTTGGTACATTCATTGAACTGATGGTCTTGGTATAATCATTGCACTAATGGTCATGGAACAATGTGAAACCGTACAAATTATGTGTTATATTAAGTAACTGTGGATACATTAAGTTATGCACTATTTGTGAATTCATTTGACATCATATGTTTGGAACATAAACTATACACATTCTGGCAATGGGTTGTGAACACACAGGTTGCAAGTTTTGTATGGGCGGAACTTGGAACTGAGTGGATTTACAATGCCTTTGCTGCATAAACGATTTTGAAAGGGCTTTTCATTTCAAAACAAACTCTATGAACTCACTCAACCTTTGTGTTGACACTTTTAGCATGTCTTTATCTCAGGTATCTAAGGCATTCACTTCATGGCATGCATTTGGACACATCATGGAGTCGTGATGACGACGCGTCTCACTTGGGCTTTACGTACTTTAAAACATTGTTTGAATTGTAACAAACTTATTTCCGCACAAGTTGATTTACATTTGGGACCTAATTTGTAAACTCTGATTGTTTTATTAAATCAAACGATGTTCTTTTCAAACGACACTTTAGGTCGTTCAATATAACTGTGATTGTGATGCTATGACAGTCAATCCCCAGGAATTCCATTCCGCTGCAAAATAGGTAATTTGGGGTGTGACAGATTGGCATCAGAGCTTCAGTTATAGAGAACTAGGTTGCATCATTGACCCTAGACTATAACTACATTATCATAGCATCTCATCATTTCATCACAAGTACATGTTCACTTCACATGCGGTCATTATGTACATTTTTCGAGTTATTCACTTTCATTTCACATCGATTGTCACATGGATGCCCTTAAATGCCCATCCCATTATCTTTTCCCCATACTCTAACGTGGAGAATTCCTTGTCATTCCCTATCACAATTTTTAATATCAGCTGATTCATCATCAATAACGACGAATGCCGAGATAAACGTTTAAATAGGACGAAGTCGCTCTCACTCCTTCGTTTCACCACTAACATGTCGAGTTACACTTTATTCACACATTAAGTCTCTAAACCATCATACCTTGAAGCACTTACAACACCTCATAACCCACCCTTTGCGAACCCGCCGATCATTTCGAAAAAATAACTTCAAACTTATCGTCTCTTATCACATCTCTTTAGAACGCTTATTATTAACATCGGATTTTGCTACGTCTCACATTTTCTCTTGTTTTGAAGAAGATATGGAACCGAAGAAAGCTACAGTTGAAATGACCCAAGCGGCTATTCAAAGTTAGTGAATGATAGCATTGCTAATGCTCTAAGAGTCGAAAGGGAAACAGTGGCTGCTGCTGTTGCCGAGGCCACGGCTGCCGCGAAGCCGCTAGACTAGCTACTGCTACTGGTAATGCCGGAGGATCTGGGGTTAAGAAATGTTCGTATAAGGATTTCAAGAGTGGCGAACCCACCAAGTTTAGAGGGACGGAAGGAGCTACAGCAATGGTACGATGGTTTGAAAAGTTGGAATCCGTGTTTTTGCTTTGTAACTGTCCGGATGATAGTAAGGTCAAATTTGCTACGAGTACTTTACTTGATGGAGCATTGTCTTGGTGGAATTCATATGCTCAACCGATTGGAGTGGAGAATGCTTTCAAGCTTACTTGGGAGCAATTCAAGAGTTTGGTGACTAAGAAGTTTTGTCCTCGAACGGAAGTGAAAAAGTTGGAGACGGAGTTCTATGAACTAGAAACTATTGGGTATGATATTGACACTTACATTCGGAGATTCCAAGAATTGGCCGTGTTATGTCCATCTATGGTTCCGGATAATGAGAAGCTACCGAGGCTTTCATTGATGGACTTCCTGAAATTATTCAAGGTGACGTGACTTCTTCTGACCCGCAAACGATTGAGGAAGCTATTCGATTGACTCAAAAGCTCATGGCCCAGGTAGTGAAGAGAGGCAAGTACACAAACACCAACCAAAACAACAACAACCCCAACAACCGCACCAACTACCACAATAACCAAAACAACAACAACAACAACGGCGATAACCAACTCAACAACAACAAAAGGAAATGGGAAGACGACCAAGGAGATTATAACAACAACAACCACAACCACAACACTAACCATCATCAACAGCAGAAAAGAGGGCAAGAAACTGCGATGGTATATGTTGCTGCACCAATAGAAGGCAGAGGTTATGCTGGAACCTACCCACTATGTAATCGATGTAAGTATCATCACACGGGTCTTTGTCCTGCTAAGTGCTACAAGTGTCAACAACTGGGACACCTTGCCAGGAATTGTAGAGGCAAGGCCATGGTTACATGTTACAGATGCGGGGAGCAAGGACACTATCGGAATCAATGTCCTCAAAACCAAGGTCAACAAGTCGAAGGTGCTCATGGGAATGTGTATATGTTAGAAGGAGCTCGTCAAGGTATCAACGACGCGGAAGACTGAAGAAGTTCGGAAACTAACAGTCTTATTTCTCCTTATGTACTATGTTGTACTAATTTTATGTCTTCCATCGTATCCGAAACTTTATAACTTAACGATGTACTACTTTTGCTAAACTACTCGTTGTAAAATATTCTCATCTATCGTACTTTATTTCCTTTCGATTCGATATCATTTACGAGGATTTTAATTCCTTTTTATTTTAACTATTATTTTAACGACACTTCTCCATGTCTTCTCTCCTCGGTGTTCATCACAATTTTAACATCAGTTGACTCAACACCAAACAAACATATGAGTCGATTAGTCCAAGCATTGCATAGTTACTCCTAAATTATACATGGCCTGATCACCTATGTCTAATTCAGGAAGAATCATGCAATGAAGGGAGTAGTAGGCTTATATGTGTAAGCAATTCCGTAATCGAGCCAAATTTTCAAAAGATTTTCTTCAAACCACTTGTTTCCAGTTTGATCCGCGTGACAGTTCTTGTTTGATGAGTTGCAAAGATCGAGCTAGAAACAAGTTGTTACCTAAACCGATTTAGCCTAATCGTATGACAGTTCTTGTTTGATGAGTTGTGGGATTAAGTAAAAATCGGTTACCAAAAAGTCTTTTGAGGGTTTTGCTCGGGAATGGGAAAGTTTGCCACATCAAACCCTAAACCCGTTAGACCTAACAACGATTGAATTCAGGGACTGAATTCCTTTTGGGATGGGCGAATGTGACAATCCGTATTTCGGTCATTTCTCGACACGATTCATGTCTCATTATTTCAACATTTATAGTAAACTTGGTTTACTTGTTTCAAATTCGCGTAACCTTGAAGGTTTAGCGGCGAATTCATGATCATGACATCACGTACATTTCATATGGACTATGATTAGTCTACATTTCATGGACATCATTTGCATCTCATTAGTACATTCACGACATTTCATTTTACCTTCAACGCGTAATTTTTATTTAATAATTTTTATCGCGTGAGTTATTATTTTAAATATTTAATCCGTTACTTTCAAAAATGATCCCGAGGTATTTTTAAATTTACATTTAGTTCATAAAAACTATATTTTTAGTTTTCCTAGTGTTTCAAATTTATTTGGTACTTAAATCGTTAAAATTAAATTATTACGTCGTTTTTCTTAAAAATTATACGATAATTATTTTATCACTCAATTTTCACAAGGAATGTATTTTTACAATTTTTATCATCTCATTACATTCTATTTTGACTTAGTAAAAACTTATTTGTACATTTTCTACACTTTACTTACCAATTACTTATACTTTGTCAAGTATTTGCACATTTTACTCAAACAAATATATACAAGTTGCATCTATAAAAAAAAAAAAAAAAGATATTTTGAGACAATCATCCCATGAAAACCGGCCCTATGGAGGGATTTCATTTAATGAGTTGGTAGAAATGTGATAGTATAGATTTAGACTCAAAGATCTTCATCTCATTTCATTTTTCACTTCTAATAATTCACTAGTAGCAAAAATAACTTTTTCTCTCCTTCTTCCTCATTACAAAAACCGCCACTTCAAAGGAGCAAGAAATCAAAAATTTTTGCAAGCTCAAGTGTTAATACAATCTAGTTTATACTCTTTATATGGTTTTGAAATAAAAACCAAGGGTATTTAAGTTTAATCCTTGTTACTTTCACCTCATCATAATCACTTGTAAGCTTGTTTTATCATTTTCATGTTTCCTTTTCATTTTTGGAGATAGTATGCAAGTTATGTGATTTATACCATTTATTTCATGATTTTTAAGTTATATATACATATTGGTCATCCTATAATTATTCCCATGGTATTCTTTTGGTCTTGATGGTGATTAGGAACCCATGACACCCTAAGAAGGTGTATGGTAGGATTAGAATAGTTTTGGAGTTGATTTGAAGGAATTAGAATAGGTTTTGTCCGAGAAAAACTATTTTCGATAACTATATTTTATGTTCTGTTTTTGTTTCGAATTTCTGGAAAAACCTACTGTTGGTACGACTTTTTGGCCTTGATATTTAGAAAGTATACTTTAAAACGAATCCGTGGCCGCTTGAACGGAATAAAACGGACTTATAACGAAGAAGTTATGGATTTTTAAAGTTTGACGACGAAACGTATATTTTCAGAAAATTCAGCTTTGCTGTTTTTACTTGTTCGGGTCAAAAACTAGCCTTAAGCTTCACAAATTATTTCGACTTCTCAAAAATATATTAGTTTACTTAGATACGAAGCTAAGGACATATATTACGTAGAAAACGGATTTAAAACGACAAAGATATGGCCATTTTCATAAAGTTGCCGTAAATATGATTTTCTGAAAATCTATATTATTTTTACGTTACAAGTATTTCACTAGCTGTAACGACCATGTTTGCGGCTGTTTTTAACCATGATGCGAAACTTTTTGGAACGAAATGTCTTCTAGTAAAATCAAGTTCATCGGCCATATTTTTCAAAACAGAAAGCTGTTTGTCAAGCGGAGTCATAGTGAATTATTTACGGATGTTCAAACTTGGCCGAAACTTATTTTCTGCACACAATTAGCCAAAATCACCAACTTTAACCCCTAATATCTTTATGATCGAGACCTTTTGGACGAAAACTCCTGAACTGAAACTTCTAGATATCGATGCAAACTTTCCAAAACCGTTGAGTTCGTTCTCTAACGATCGACGTACACTGTTTTACGACTATTTTTCCGAAGCCATTTTTGTTAATTTCAAGAAAATTCCGTCGACATTGTTTTACGACTAAAAGTGGAAATTTCACCAAAATCATTATAAAACCATTATAGGATGACATTTTGACGTAAAAACATGTAAGGTCATTTTTGAAGGGTCAAGACGTCAAAAGAGTATTTTTCGACGACGAGTAATATTTTCAAAACCCGTAAATGGTATAAATAACATACGAAGTGCATGCATAACATTACATTGCAACTCATGACATATCAAATCATTCGTAATAGGTCCCGGTTAACGCATCACTTTAAACCTCGGTGTACTCACTTTTGCCATTATTCCAGTTTACCAAGTGAGTTCCATAGCCCCACTTTTAATTGTTTTCATAAATGTTTTGGGGGAGATACATGCTCAATTATTTTCATAACTATCATGATTATTTGAAACTACATGTTTAACTGAGCTGAATGCTTAGTCATGTAGTAACAGCTTTGCCATACTTAGAACTTTCATATTATATTCATTGGGACTGATGGTCTTGGTATATTCATTGGACTGATGGTCTTGGTATATTCATTGGACTGATGGTCTTGGTACATTCATTGGACTGATGGTCTTGGTACATTCATTGAACTGATGGTCTTGGTATAATCATTGCACTAATGGTCATGGAACAATGTGAAACCGTACAAATTATGTGTTATATTAAGTAACTGTGGATACATTAAGTTATGCACTATTTGTGAATTCATTTGACATCATATGTTTGGAACATAAACTATACACATTCTGGCAATGGGTTGTGAACACACAGGTTGCAAGTTTTGTATGGGCGGAACTTGGAACTGAGTGGATTTTCAATGCCTTTGTTGCATAAACGATTTTGAAAGGGCTTTTCATTTCAAAACAAACTCTATGAACTCACTCAACCTTTGTGTTGACACTTTTAGCATGTCTTTATCTCAGGTATCTAAGGCATTCACTTCATGGCATGCATTTGGACACATCATGGAGTCGTGATGACGACGCGTCTCACTTGGGCTTTACGTACTTTAAAACATTGTTTGAATTGTAACAAACTTATTTCCGCACAAGTTGATTTACATTTGGGACCTAATTTGTAAACTCTGATTGTTTTATTAAATCAAACGATGTTCTTTTCAAACGACACTTTAGGTCGTTCAATATAACTGTGATTGTGATGCTATGACAGTCAATCCCCAGGAATTCCATTCCGCTGCAAAACAGGTAATTTGGGGGTGTGACACAAGTTCCGCCCATACAAAACTTGCAACCTGTGTGTTCACAACCCATTGCACAAAATATAGCGTGTCAAGTAGTCAAGTATAAGTGGTCATAATAGTTCACAATATAGTACCACGTATATAATAATGTATGCCAGGCAAAGCCCCTAGAATAAATAATATGCGTCCCGTAACATAGTGGATGAGAGGTTGGCCGACCTCTAATAGCGCTATCCATACTACCTACTAATAGGAGACTAACAATGCGAATGTACGAACAGTACATCATACAACTATTATATACAATTAAGAACACTCCGAACATGGGAGAATTTGCACACTCCACCAATAAGGCGAGATTTGGTATTGCTCCGTTCACATAGGGAGACTTTGCACACTCCACCAATAAGGCGAGAATTTTGGGTCATAGTACGTACGGTTCAATAAGTTCAAATAAGGCCTAATCTCGTAATTAAGTTCAAGGGTTTGATTCAAGTTCAAAGGTTCAAGTATGGTTCATGCATTTCGCCCCAAAATATAGTAAAAACGGTAAAAAGGGGATGTGATTACTCACCTCAAGCAATAAGTAATACGTTACAAGTAAGTGTGCACGGGAAACGATGCGCGATACCCTAGCCGCAACCTAGAGTAATAATGTGTTTTAGGTAATGCAATAATGTCGTATATGCAAATTATGAAAGTTATATCACCCCTACATGTTTGATTGTAAACTTAGTTATAAGAATATTGTCACTTGACGATTCTTAGCGATAGCCAAAATATAATATTTTTGGACTTTTAGTAAATACGTATCGTGGCTACGATAAATGTGTTTTGATAATATATATTTTGAAAAGTTTCCGACTCGACCAAAATACCTATAAAAAATGTTACTTCATTTATTCAGTCCGTTTAGCCTAAAACGATCGTTAAGACCTCTAAAAATGACATTTACAATTTCTGACAGCTTTTGGTAAAAAGTTATGAATAGTGTTTATATATAGCTTTCGACCAAAATTTATCAAAACTCACTCGTTTTAACTCCGTTTTCAAAGTTCTACCTATCCTCACGAAGGTATTTAAGTATACTACAATATTTTCAGGTTTCGAGGACCCGGTTTATCTTTTAAGATTGGTTTTATCACGTTCAAAATCCGGACAGCAATTGTTAATTTTTCTGAAAAATAGTTATCGACAATATATTTAGAAACCTCGTATTTTATTCGTTACAAATCCGTTTTGATCCGTTCAAACTACCACGTTTTCGTTTAAAAATATATTTTCCATTTCTTCGACTAAATCTTTGTAAAAATAATTGATTTTCTAAAAGTTAGAAATTTGGCCAGCGCTTCCGCGCATATTTTTAAATAATCCATTTTTCTATTCTAAATCCCTTCAAATCAACTCCAAATCTATCCTAACTTTTCCACCAATTTTTCCAACATACAAATAGTTCAAAATGACCATAAAAACATAACAAAAATTTAGATCTAAGATATATGACAAAATCTAATAAAAAAATTATAGATCTTTATATAAACATATATATGACACAAGATTCTATAAATCAAAGTAAAAATTGTTTCAAGGCTTGTAAATACTCATATTTTTCTCATCCAAATTTTATAAGACTTATATTCACTTGATTTCATTATAAAAATTCACAAACATGATCATGGGTGATATATTGATTTAATGAGTTTAAATAACTATATAAAATCTAAAAATGCATAAGTGAATGAAATAAATATGAAAAAGTATAAAAATAAATTTTATACTTACTTGATAATAGTGGAAAAATGATGAGAACAAGAACGAATAAACCCGAACGATACTCCAAAACCCGATAATACTACTCTATTAACCCGAATCTACACTTGTAAACACTTGAAATGATCAAAACGATTTTCCTTCTTCTTCTTTTTATCTTGGCCGAAATTTTTAGGGTAGTATAGAGGTTTCCTATGTGTTTTTCTCTTATGAATATACTTGTGCTAGTTTCTTTGATTTACATAACCAAAATATCTAAAATATATATTATAAAACTAAGTAAGTACTTGCATTTAATGTGATTTTTGTCAAAGTGGTAAAAGAGATAAGGTTTGCTCGTGGGTTTGGCTGAAAAAAAAAGGAAAAAGAAAAGAAATGAGGTAAAGTGCATTTAATTCTTGTGTTTCTTTG
This sequence comes from Chrysanthemum makinoi, assembly GCA_910596185.1. NCBI lineage: Eukaryota > Viridiplantae > Streptophyta > Magnoliopsida > Asterales > Asteraceae > Chrysanthemum > Chrysanthemum makinoi. The sequence continues at coordinate 35,225,997 of OU343219.1, forward strand.
TCTAAATAATATCTAATATATATATATATTATAATAAGTTTGATATTATTATTTAGGTATTGAATTAGCTAAAAATAAATTTTAGTGGAACAAAATAAAGTGTAAACAGTTATAAAAATATAATTTGTACAAGTATCGGGTGTTTAAATAATTGTCGTTTCGTAATACTAAATTTATCGTAAATATATATATATATTTAAGAATATATATAATAAATGAATTAGAAATACGAGGTAAAATAATTCTAGAATTTTTGTAACATTTTAATGAGTGTAAAAATATATTAGGACCTTTGTTGGGAGTATGGGGTATATTGTTCGTGCACAAAATCATGTAAACGCGTTTAATTATATAATAAATATAATCAAAATAAAAGTGCAAACACATGAATGACTTAAAATGAAAATGATGATACTGACAATGTGTAGACTAGCTCTAATCTATATGATGTGCACCAAATGATGTTTCATGAATACGCAGCTAAACCCTTACGGTTACGCGAATTTAATACTTGTAAACCTAGTTTACGATAAACGATGAAATAGTAAATGTGAGAAATGACCGGAAATTGAGAATTGTGACATTCTTCCCCGGTTAGAGGAATCACGTCCTCGTGATTCAATTATTGATACTATAGTCCGAACCGCGACAAAGGTTCTAAAAGTTCATGCTCGTACGAATAGTCTAAATGATCATGTCAATGTTCATGCATATGGGTTCCTCATCCACTAAATACATGCCCGTGGTTAGATTTGATGGGGTAAACTTACCCAACACCGAACGTATCCCTCAAAAGACCTTTTGAGTAAAAACTTGACTCTTAGCTTGATTTTCGCAACTCATCAAACAAGAACTGTCACTAGATCAAGCTAAGAAACAAGTTGTTAGTATGATAGGATTCAACATCCTTGAATGAAGTCTTTTGAAAGATCCGTTCGATCTTGGATTCGCTTACACAAATCAAATCAACAAAATAATTTACAACTAAAGTCAATATCAATAGGTCTCAAATTAATCAATGTCGTGAACGTGGTAAAAATTGGGAGGAAGTTATGTACTCAAAATCATGTTGTACAGAAATAAGGTGGTTGTTCGAAAGAATGTACCCGTTACGCGTTGCGGGCTTCCTCGGTACCCATATAGAATGCTCGGCCACGTGCGGGGGAAACATTAATGTTCTGATCTTGTGGGCCTTCTATTGCCAACGCCATATTTGGACGATTACCTTCTTGGTTGGGTGCTCTTTTCAACTTTGGGCAGGTGTTCCGAAGGTGATCCAGACTTCCACACTCGTAACATGCTTTTCTTTGTCCTTGGTTCCCAGTCCTGTTTGAGAAATTCCGCGCGATGTGGCCCGTCTGGCCCACATTTGTGGCACTTTTGAACAGTCTCCTGAGTGATGATAATTACATCGAGTACACATAGGATGTGGACCTTATATCCTTTGCGCCTCCCTGAGTGGTCGCTCCATAGTTCTCGGTTTATTCGTTGCCTCTTGTTTTGCTGGTCCGGTCTCCGACTTCCCGATGATCATCCATGCCGCTTTCGTCCGTTGTCGTTTGCTTTTGTTAGTTCTCCAGAACTGATCACATCATTTGTCAAGCGATACGCCATGCCCACAGCGGCTTGCAGAGTGGTTGGGTTCGACGAGGTGACGTCCCTCCTAATTTCCGGTATCAATCCCCATATATATCGGTCAATCAACTTCTCCATAGTGGAAACCATGTGAGGAACCATCCTAGTTAACTCGTGGAAACGGATCGTGTACTTGTCGATTTCTACTCCAACCATCAAGTTATTCCAAAATCCGCCCAAACCGCGACTTCATCTTTCTCAGTGATCAAATCGGGCTTAGTATTTTTTAAATGCTTCCCAAGATAATGCATTTGCAGCCCTCTAGTCTCAGTAGCTAGATTGTTCCACTTATAGTCAATGCTCGACCAGAGTATACCAAATAGAAAACTCAACCGTCCTTGCGTGATACTGTTTCGACTAACATTCTCGAACTGTGTTAGGTCAATGGCACCCTCAGTACCATAAAATTCCATCTTTATCATGAAGGTCTTGTAAACATCCATGACCCGTGTTTGAAGTACCCTCGTTGTTGCTTCGTCCAGCATCAAGGTGTGTCATAATTTGGGTGAGTAGATCCGCTATTCGGTCGTTGTTGTTTGGATTGTCATTGTTGTTTAGGTTGACATTGCTATTTGAATTAGAATTGTTGTTGACTCGGCGTGTGTGTTTCTTGCACCATGATCCTGCAGTGGACCAAAACATGGGTTGAGTAAACGACATTGAACGAAGTCGAGATGAGGTGCTGAACGGTGGTAATATGTGCTATAGTGATCGAAATATGACAGGAACAGAGACATACTATGTCTAACAAGTCGAAAGATGGAAAAGAGAAGGTATAAACAAGGACGGTAATGTAGACGTGAACGTAAAAATATGCTATGCATACCACCCGACCAATGCAACTTGGTGACGGACTCTAAAGACTCGACTAAACATGATTTAAAACTACCACTCTTATCATTGCATGGTTCTTCATAAATTAGACACAGTTGATCAGGCTATGTATAATTTATGAGTACGATCAACGATAGAACTAGTTGACTCGGATGATGTTCGGTGTTTAATAAAACCTTATTCCGATTATAGCTGTGTTTTTATTTTTGAAAAATCGGCATTCTCTATAACCTTTGGCTCTGATACAATCCGTCACACCTCGCGGGAGGCGGAAACACGAGTGTAACGGGAAAGGAACATAAGCACAAGATAATAGAACATACCGGCGTTAAGATTAAAAATAGTACACCATTACAATACGGTTTAGCCGACATCGGCAAATATAGTACAAAGTTTAGATTCCAAAATATTGCGTTTTATTATAACGATTTAGTGACAAGTGAAAACTTCATTATGCAAGACCGGTAGAAAAACTTACTAACGATCACAAATTGAGAGAAAAAGGTCAACTATGAAAATAGTTGGTGAGTATACACGTTTGGTAAAATAAGAAACTCGTAAGAGAGATTCAAAGGTTTCGGTCATCGGAAATAGTTCACAAAGCAAAGCATTGTAAATCCACTCAGTTCCAAGTTCCGCCCACACAAAACTTGCAACCTGTGTGTTCACAACCCATTGCACAAAATATAGCGTGTCAAGTAGTCAAGTATAAATGGTCATAATAGTTCACAATATAGTACCACGTATATAATAATGTATGCCCGGCAAAGCCCCTAGAATAAATAATATGCGTCCCGTAACATAGTGGACGAGAGGTTGGCCGACCTCTAATAGCTATCCATACTACCTACTAATAGGAGACTAACAATGCGAATGTACAAACAGTACATCATACAACTATTATATACAATTAAGAACACTCCGAACATGGGAGAATTTGCACACTCCACCAATAAGGCGAGATTTGGTATTGCTCCGTTCACATAGGGAGACTTTGCACACTCCACCAATAAGGCGAGAATTTTGGGTCATAGTACGTACGGTTCAATAAGTTCAAATAAGGCCTAATCTCGTAATTAAGTTCAAGGGTTTGATTCAAGTTCAAAGGTTCAAGTATGGTTCATGCATTTCGCCCCAAAATATAGTAAAAACGGTAAAAAGGGGATGTGATTACTCACCTCAAGCAATAAGTAATACGTTACAAGTAAGTGTGCACGGGAAACGATGCGCGATACCCTAGCCGCAACCTAGAGTAATAATGTGTTTTAGGTAATGCAATAATGTCGTATATGCAAATTATGAAAGTTATATCACCCCTACATGTTTGATTGTAAACTTAGTTATAAGAATATCGTCACTTGACGATTCTTAGCGATAGCCAAAATATAATATTTTTGGACTTTTAGTAAATACGTATCGTGGCTACGATAAAGGTGTTTTGATAATATATATTTTGAAAAGTTTTCGACTCGACCAAAATACCTATAAAAAATGTTACTTCATTTATTCAGTCCGTTTAGCCTAAAACGATCGTTAAGACCTCCAAAAATGACATTTACAATTTCGACGCTTTTGGTAAAAGTTATGAATAGTGTTTATATATAGCTTTCGACCAAAATTTATCAAAACTCACTCGTTTTAACTCCGTTTTCAAAGTTCTACCTATCCTCACGAAGGTATTTAAGTATACTACAATATTTTCAGGTTTCAAGGACCCGGTTTATCTTTTAAGATTGGTTTTATCACGTTGAAAATCCGGACAGCAATTGTTAATTTTCGAAAATAGTTATCGACAATATATTTAGAAAACTCGTATCTTATTCGTTACAAATCCGTTTTGATCCGTTCAAACTACCACGTTTTCGTTTAAAAATCTATTTTCCATTTCTTCGACTAAATCTTTGTAAAAATAATTGATTTTCTAAAAGTTAGAAATTTGGCAGTAACTTCCGCGCATATTTTTAAATAGTCCATTTTTCTATTCTAAATCCCTTCAAATCAACTCCAAATCTATCCTAACTTTTCCACCAATTTTTCCAACATATAAATAGTTCAAAATGACCATAAAAACATAACAAAAATTTAGATCTAAGATATATGACACAATCTAATAAAACAATTATAGATCTTTATATAAACATATATATGACACAAGATTCTATAAATCAAAGTAAAAAAAATTTTCAAGGCTTGTAAATACTCATATTTTTCTCATCCAAATTTTATAAGACTTATATTCACTTGATTTCATTATAAAAATTCACAAACATGATCATGGGTGATATATTGATTTAATGAGTTTAAATAACTATATAAAATCTAAAAATGCATAAGTGAATGAAATAAATATGAAAAAGTATAAAAATAAATTTTATACTTACTTGATAATAGTGGAAAATGATGAGAACAAGAACGAATAAACCCGAACGATACTCCAAACCCCGATAATACTAATCTATTAACCCGAATCTACACTTGTAAACACTTGAAATGATCAAAACGATTTTCCTTCTTCTTCTTTTTATCTTGGCCGAAAGTTTTAGGGTAGTATAGAGGTTTCCTATGTGTTTTTCTCTTATGAATATACTTGTGCTAGTTTCTTTGATTTACATAACCAAAATATCTAAAATATATATTATAAAACTAAGTAAGTACTTGCATTTAATGTGAGTTTTGTCAAAGTGGTAAAAGAGATAAGGTTTGCTCGTGGGTTTGGCTGAAAAAAAAGGAAAAAGAAAAGAAATGAGGTAAAGTGCATTTAATTCTTGTGTTTCTTTGTCTAAATAATATCTAATATATATATATTATAATAAGTTAGATATTATTATTTAGGTATTGAGTTAGCTAAAAATAAATTTTAGTGGAACAAAATAAAGTGCAAACAGTTATAAAAATATAATTTGTACAAGTATTGGGTGTTTAAATAATTGTCGTTTCGTAATACTAAATTTATCGTAAATATATATATATTTAAGAATATATATAATAAATGAATTAGAAATACGAGGTAAAATAATTCTAGAATTTTTGTAACATTTTAATGAGTGTAAAAATATATTAGGACCTTTGTTGGGAGTATCGGGTATATTGTTCGTGCACAAAATCATGTAAACGCGTTTAATTATATAATAAATATAATCAAAATAAAAGTGCAAACACATGAATGACCTAAAATGAAAATGATGATACTGACAATGTGTAGACTAGCTCTAATCTATATGATGTGCACCAAATGATGTTTCATGAATACGCAGCTAAACCCTTACGGTTACGCGAATTTAATACTTGTAAACCTAGTTTACGATAAACGATGAAATAGTAAATGTGAGAAATGACTGGAAATTGAGAATTGTGACATTGATCCCCAACGATGATGGCTATTTTATTTGAAGAATTGATTAAGAAGAAGGTTGAATATCGTTTATTTGATGTTGTAGTTGAGTTTCACAGGTGCGTGTCTTATCATATCTTTTAGTTGGGGGTAACTTGTTCGTACGTTCATGTTGTGGCTAAGACTAGGCAAATCTAGCAAGTAGAGTTTGCTATCACTTAAAGCAGTTACGTTGTAGTGCTTAGTGTCTAATTGAAGATGAGGATTTTATCAAGAGATCGAAGTCTACTCATATATCCTCAGGTATGAGTTCATAGTCATGTGGTTAGTACAAGACATAAAACATAAGTTTGGGAAATTCAACTTCTTCATCAATAGGTTATATTCAGTTTTCTTCATCAGTAATTACTACATAAATCCATCTACATTCATCACTTGAGGGGAAGTGTTATTCAGGTTGCAAGACCCCTATTTGATGATTTCAAAAAGGGGAAGTTGGGACCAGGTTATGTGGTGACATGTTCAAGAAGATCTTAGTTCAAGGGGAAGCATTGAAGATAGTTTTGTAATATCAAGTAGGGGAAGATTGTTGGGAATTATAATTTGATGATTACTAAACTACAAGGACTTGATTTGATAGCTTTGGATATTTGTGGAGAAGAAATAAAAGCTGGAAGATCTTGCTATGATAATAGAATATTTAGAAGATAATATTTAATGTTTAAAAGATTTTTTATTATCTACTATATAAAGAGATGTAGGCCATTAGTTTTAAGTAGAGTTAAGAAAGATGTAAATACCAAAAGTGTTTGTGTGTTCCTAGGCGTAGGGTTTGTAAAACGCCTAGGGTTTAAGTTGTTTTGTTAGTTTATGGTTAATATATAAAACCTTGTTAGTTTCATTGATGTTCTTACTTATTATTCCGCTATGCAAATCAATGTTATGATATCCTAGATGGGCTTAAATGGGACATTACATAAGTCAACCAGAACACGACTCGATTGCCACCCATACCCCTTTGGTAAAAGATTGCATGAGTTTCCATCCTACCATTCATTACTCGTTATGTTTTGATATTAATCTTCAATGGAATGGCTTTATTCCAACAGGTTGCTAGGATGGTATCGGATTAAGAGACAAAGTTGATAAATGATCTCTTGCCCTGGACAAATGCGTCCTTGCTATATGTAGTTTAAAGGATAAATTAGGAGATGTGATCAATGTACTATCTAATACTTTATTGTTATATGTCATAATAAACTTATAATAGTTGCAAAACAGGCCACAAAAATAAGCTTATAAAACATAAGCCCAGAACCAAATAACCAAAAGGCGAGACAAACACGTCTAACTATGGTTATTGATGCTCTTTTGTTGATAGGTATAACGATCTTTGACTCAGTGTTGCCATTTTAGAATAAAATTAAAAGTATATGTCATTGAGAATAGTTTTTAAATTTTATTTATATGTTGCTATGTGTTTTTTAGAGGTGGCAATTTGAGACCAATTGATTAGAAATGGGTCTCTGAAAAAATAGGGCTTTACATGGTTTAAGTCTGTGTGGCGGTGGGTTCAAACCTTGTGGATTAGTGATAACATCAAATAGTCCTGAATATTAAGTGTCAATTTTCCCCGATAATGCTCGTTATTTATATCATTTATATGGATTTACGCTTGTTTTCCATTGTTTTCCACTTTCAGGTAAATTACGAGCATTGGAGCTAAAGAGACGCGTAAATGGAAACATTACTAAAGATTCATCACAGTATGCCTATTTTGAAGAAGTTACGGCGTAACTCCTCTCTCACATCACGCCGTAACTATTGCGTGACTCAGAATACCAACTTATCAAGAGGTTACAGTAACTCCTCCCAAAGGTTATGACATAACTCCACTAGGTCAAAAGAGGTTCCACGCCGCTGATACTTACGCCGTAACTACTGCATCACTTATGACGTAACCGAGTTTATTGAATACTACGGCGTAACCACTTATAAGGTTACGCCGTAACTTCAGATCTAGTGCATTTACTGAAATATAAGGTTCGGCGTAACTCTGAATTGGTTACTGCCGTAACCGACTGGCCTATAAATACCCACTAATTTCAGCATTTCTAATCATCCCATTCCACACACAATACTTTGAGAATGTAGGAAAAAGCTCAAGGAAGGTCTAGGGGAGCATACGGAGATGTTTCCAAGGGAGAAGTCACTCAATTACGATAAGCTTTAGCATTTCTTATTTCTTTAAATTCATGTATTTTGTATAATTGAATATTGATTTGATTTGCATGGTTAATATGAGAGGCTAAGCACCCTTTGGTGCTAGCCTAGTTATGATTCCTTAATTGTTTTGTTTACGTTTACCTTTACTTCCGTACAATTATTTCTAGTGTATGCATGCATAGTTCTTTGGTAGTCACCCCTGGTTCGGTAGTTTTGAATGGCGGTAGAGGCCAATTGCCTAGGAGATATGACCAGCTGACCCTAGGTGAGTGGATTGAGATGGGAAGGGTAAGATATGAACAACTGACGACCCTTTCTACTTGTGCGATTTGAACAACTGATCACCTATCGTTTGGATGAACTCAAGAACTAGGGGGTGTAGTGTCTAAGTTCCTAACGGTCGGGCACTCACTATTTAGAATCTAGCATGTAGCGGTACTTAATGACTTGGCTTAGGGGACCAGGAACAACAGGACTTTTGAAGGTGCGCCTGATTTCTCCTGTGGTGGCATCTTTGTTGATAGGTTAGGGCGAATTGACCAAATGATGTCCTCTCGAATTTGACCCCACCTAAAGTAATTGGAAGTAGGTAGACGTAGACATTACTAGCTAGGATGATTGACTAGGTTAGCACCACTATTCCTCTATTGATTTCCCTTTATCATTTATCTTTTATTTTATTCGCATTAGTAGTTTAATCAATTAATTCCCTATCGAAAAAATATTATTCGTGACATTAGACTTAGTAATAATCCAATACACATAGCTCTTGGGATGACCTCGGCTTTACCATTTACTACCTACACGACCACGTACTGCCCGTTAGTGCATTAGGGTAGACCATAGGTATAGCGAGACACTATAAATATTAAGACCTGGTCAGTAAAACCTGCATCAAGTTTTTGGCGCCGCTACTGGGGAGTTATATTAGGATTGATATTAAGTCTTTCATTTCGTTTTTAAACTCTTCTCATGATCATATTTCAAGTTTTCAGGTACCATGGAAGTTGTCAACATCGATGAACTCACTCTTGAGGAATACTTGGCGTTGACAATAGCGGAACAAGGGCCGGGTCTCGTAAGACCGGCAATCGGAGTGAATGTTCGCTTTGAAATTAAAGACCAATTTATGAGGGGCTTGCGCTAACCCCGGAAATAAGGACGAAGACGCATATGAGCACATTGAAAATGTCCTATACATCGTTAGTCTTTTTAACATTCCGGGTGTGACTCATGATCTTTAGTTATGCTTCGGGGTTTTCCAATGAATCTTACTTTGGAGCGACGGAAGATGGATCGAAAGATAGCGCCGGCGGTTAATACTTCGCTACTAAAGAAACATTTTATTCAAAGATATTGCGGCGCCATCAATTTCTAACCAGCTTTTGGAAATCCATAATTTCAAACAAGAAGACACGAGAAACTCGTATCAAGCTGGGACCGATACAACGATCTTCTTTATAAGTGTCCTACCAATGATCTGAATAACCAGTAGAAGGTCAATATTTTCTACAAAGGAATTAACGTAACTACAAGGCAAATGCTGGACTATCAAGGACCAATCCCAAACATGACTCCTACTCTTGCAATCGAAGCCATTCAAAAAATGGAAGATCACTCTCAAAAGTGGCACGACGGAGGAAGTAAAAGGAACCAAGGCGGAAGTTTTGACGGAATCGCAGCAATCGCTAGCAAAATTGAAAATCTTAGTCGAGATATGCTGAAAGTCAGGGAAACCGTTCATGCCATCCAAGTAGGTTGTGAAAGTTGTAGGGGAGGACATCTTACAAAAAATTGTCCTCATATGGAAGAAGATATTGAAGAAGCTAAATATGGGGAAAATCGACCATTTTATGGAGATAATCGAAATAGTAATGGTTATCGTAGAAATTACAACCGTGGGCCTTATGGAGAAAGAAGGCCCAGTTTGGAAGAAACAATTAATAAGTTCACGAAACTTCGGCCCGAAACAAAAGAGCAAGATGAGTGGTTGAAAGAATTCCGGAGAACAGGAAAAACATTTCCAAGCACGACACAACTCTGAAAAACCTAGAATCCATGGTGATGAAGCTCAGTGAAAAAGTAAGGAGGAATAGCGATAAACCTGAAGGATCTAAACCAGCTATGGAATGTAAGGTAATATTCTGATGACAACTCAAAGATTCCAATCAATGATGCGGATTTGGGGGATAATTTCATCCAGATCGAGTTGCAGTAACATTCCCAATGAGTTACGGTAACAATATGTTTGCAGCAATACGGGGTTGTAAAGAATCTGAGGAAATCCTCCTAGCGAATGCAGTAACCAAGAATATCGATTCTGGCGTGGCTGGAATAGATGGGCATACAGCTTCCTTGATATTGAGACTGGAAAATAGTGAATGGTCCCACGATATTAACCTATTTCCTTTTCATATCTAAAAAGATATCATTGGTGCAAGGCTATACTAGTAACTAAGGAGGACTCGTTTGATCTATGGGCTTTATGTGATCCTAAAAACGAAACTTGTGATGGAGGTACTGACAAAGAGAGAATCAAGAATAATAAGTTTTTATGGAGTCCTTACACTAACGATGAAAGACTCAAAAAACTCTCTCTTGAAGATGAAGAAGAGCCACTTATAACTCACTTGTGTGCTCCTGTCATTATAACCGACAAGGAAACTGATAACGCTACACGCGTCGTTCGGGGTCAAAGGAATTTCCTTTTCGTCGAGCAAGTTTTTCAACACCCTAGGCAGTGAACCTAATCGTTGTAGTGTAGTATTAGGGTAAGACAAGGAAATTGATATCGTTCTCTAGGGGAATAGGAATGCTAGTGAGAAGTTACTATGCTAAGGTTGGGGTTGAGGAAGATTATTTTTTATCTTTATATGTTTTTTAGGAAATGGAAAAGTACGAATCTCGGGGTTTGGATTTGGGGGGTTGGTATTTCTACCGATTACTCTACTATCTAAATATATAATTAACTAAGGTGGTGTTAGTCTATATCTAATTATTGTGCGCTCGTATGATAGTTTAAAGATGTGTTTACTTAGGTTTTATTACTCCTTAATTATCTCCTATTGATGGTTGAATTGTCACGTCCTTATTCTTAATCGCGTTGTGTGTCTAAGGTCGTAGGGTATGCGTTTATTCCTAACTCTTTGAAAATACCAAAGGGTATTGCCTGCAAAGTCTCTAGGATTCATAAACTTTAACTCTAAGGTACTCTTTAGATGGTTTATCCTACAACAACTCTAGGTGTTATAGTCTAAGGTTCACACAGATTAATCAAGCATTAACTACACAACGGATGACCTATCGAATTACTAGATCATTAACAATTAAGATAAGAGACAACCAATCAATACTCAATAGTTAATTTTCATATTCCCTAAGCAAACACACAAGTAAATTAGCCGGACATGGAGAACATGCAAGCATACACACAAGTAATTGAAGACATAATTAAATCAATGAAGTAAAACACTTATCTTGGTGTAAGAGATGGTTTGGAACCCTAAAATACTGTACAAGACAGCCTTGGTTCGGTTTAGGTTTTTACTCCAAAAGACTACACATTGAAAACTAAAAAATTCAGATTCTATATATAAGATTACATTCGCGACGGCGTCACCACGATTTGTGGCCGTAGTTCGTTGCGTCATTAGGGTTTCTTCTTGGCCGTTAGTCTTGCGACGGCGTCACCTTATGCTTGTGGCGTCCGCCGATCTCGGCGTCTGCGGATCAAATCTAGGTCGTGCGAGTTGTGACGACCTACTCTTTTAAACCCGACACGTCCTTGGAAAATAAACAATTTGGCTCTTTGATCGTCACAACATGTTTCGACGGCGTCACAATAACACGGCCGTCCCGTGTTCAGTAGCAGAGTGTCTCGATTCTTGACTTTGGCCATTTTCTTCAGTATATCGCGCCTTTTCATCCAAATAAGTGCCATTCCACCAATTTTCCTTCAAGAGACCTAAAAAGTGAAAATGAACGATATTAAGCAATAACGGATACAAAAGTGATCAAATAAGGGCTTAAACGACCCCTCAAAAGGTACATTTTAAAACCTTATCAAATATCCCTACACTTGGTATTTGCTTGTCCTCAAGCAAATGTGCTTTTAGCCAACTAATTTATAAGTTAGGGTTCATGAAGCATTGGTTTAGAACAATCCACAACACATATAAGCCCCGCAAAAGTCATAACAAGCAAGGAAATTACATACTAGCACCTCACATGGGGTGTTTGGATACTCACATCTCTCGGGTGTATATGAAATATAACAAGTTAGAAATAGAAGATAAACACTCATTAACCGGTCCTAGTACATAGATTACCATAGGCTTGAGAATAGATTAAACCTCCATCGCTTTGGCGTAAGCACCTAGGAAAGACTATCAAAGAGGTCTTTTAAAGGGTTGTAATGTTAGGCTTACGGTAGGGAAACAAAGGGTTTGGTGGGATAGGCTATTTAGTGGTGGCAAGTCAAAAATCTTTATGTTACAACCATATGAAGAATGGCGTTGGTAAGCCAAGACTCGACACTCTAAACTCTAGATAACTGAAACAAACAAAAATAAATTAAAAGGATAGATGTAGGATGGTAGCCCGTATGTTTTTTTTTTTGTTTTTTTTTTCAACATTCTATTTTTTTTCTTTTTCTCTTTTTCTATTTTTTTTTCAATTTTTTTTTGCATACACTTTTTCTCTACCATCCTCTACGGTAACATCAAAATGATAGGGATTTATAGGCATATCTCTACACTTGAGTTTTATTTACTGTAACACTAATTTTGAAAAGATCAAAACACTTGGAGTACATTATTACGCAAATAAAGGGAATTTGAATTTAACGTTCCCTTCCGTCATTTCATAAACTTTAACTTTTCCCATGAGTCCCAATCGTCCCAAAACCGTATACAAAGGATATGACTCGACTTAGCAACTTATGCAAGCAACTAGATAATTGAACTAAGGGTTTTTATGGTGATAACAATAATGCACTGAAAGTGAGTGCATACAAGGTAGGCTAAGGCGATTTTGGTGTAAATTTGGGGGTGGGGTGTAAACAATGCTCTTCATTGATATTCCGAAAAACCAAAATATCACGAGAACCGCAAAAAGGATAGGCTATGAGGGGTTAACTAGGGGTATCATGTACTAAAGATGAGTACAACGCAAAGGTGTGGGGGAATTACTTAACCGATGTGGAAGAACTAATTATATTACGGGTATCAAACAAGGGTTATCCTAATGCCTCTTATCATTTAGTTATTCCTAACTACACAAGTGTAGTCTTACTAGCGATCTCGGGATGCATCACAAAACAAGTTCTAGAATCTATTTTACTACCGGTTCACACACTAAGCATTAAAGATGAATGCTTTAATTCCTACTAATCTAAGGGTGATCCTCACATTTTGGGCGGAATTTAAGTGGTAAAGGGTTTTTGTGCTAGTCATGTAACTTCCTATCCGTAAGACGCTTTTGTTAAGACTAATGGCCCACTCCTATATTTCGTGAAAAATTTTAAATTTGGTGCCAAAATTACCTTAACCGACATTTTCTCATGGTTTATTACACAAATGCAATTGGACAAGGCAAATAGTCAATGATAAGCATAGTTTCAAAGTTCCCGTTTTATTTTCCCTCCCTACACTTAAACTGAACATTGTCCCCAATGTTCCCCGAAAGTATCGATGTTATGATAATAGAAGGTAATTAAAAACGAAAGAAACTAATACTCCCCTGATTAGCTCGGTAGGATCCGTGTGCGAAGTATTGGTTAAATCCTTTCCAAGAAGAATGTATGCGTGAAAAGCTCCTTCCAATCTTATGTATCTTCTTCTTGATAAATAAAACTTGCACACTTGAAGAAAACAAATGAAACCTTAAGCGTAAAATCGACGGTAATAATATATATAAGACTCTACTAAACTAGGATATAATGCTTGTGGAATGGATGTTTACAGGTTTTCTGGAAATTAAGACCGGAAAATTCAAAATTTATAAGTAGCTCGAAAACGAGAAAAACGTGTCATTGTTTTGCTCCTTCACTACGTCGATTTGCGATCTGACCGCGTCGGGTTATCTCGACAAAAAGCGGTCGCGATTTTGGAAAAATTCGGAAAAATTACATCTTTAAAATCTGGAAAAATTTTCTGCAAAACATCCATTATGACTCGATACAAGCATTTGACTCGAACAAACACACATGTATATCCTTTAATTAATTGAAATTCTCATGTTTATGTTTCTTTTGAAAACGTGTGTAATCCTCCCTACACTTATCCTTTATGTGAAATACCTTTATATGTAATTAAGATGAGGTTAAAAACAAAATAAAGCATTTTTACAAATTTAAACATGAGAATGAACAATCAATAAAAATATATATAACCTGAACAAGCAAACAATTAAGCATGGGTTGCCTCCCACGAAGCTTTTCTTTATTTATGAGTCTTGTAGCTAGACTCGTAGTCGATGCCCTCGTGACTTCATTACATACCTTCTTCTAAAACAATATCTTCATCATTCACCATTTCATTATTATCTAACGATAATGTTTCACCGTTGTCCATTTACGGTAAATTCCTCCATCATGGTCCGGTAGCACCACAATCCCATTGCTCATACGCTTCTTTACTAAAAAGGTCCATACCATATCGATTTGAGTTTTCGGAAATAGTCTCATCTTGAATTATCACAGGGCACCTTATCTCCTTCCAAAAACTCTTTAGGATTCTTTATCCGTTGATCATGCCATTTTTTCGCCCTTTCTTTGTATGTGATCGGCGATTCATAAGCTTCGGCCTTAGTTCATCCAGTTCTTGAAGGCTGGAACCTATTTGACCTGCTTTCAAATAATCCATATTACGGGCATTAAGTGCCCGATGCGCTTTTGCTCAAGTTCAATAGGGAGGTGGCACGCCTTCCGTACTAAGCGAAAGGGGTTGTTCGCGATAGCGTTTACGAATGCCGAGTGCCTCATCGAGTTTGAATGCCCAATATTTCCTATTACGGTGGACCGTTTTTCTACTATTCGCTTTAATGCCCTATTTGTATTTTCTACTTGTCCATTAAATTCGAGGATGATATGCAGTAGAAAATCTATGTGGAAACATCATACTTCTTCATTACCTTCTCTATTTGAGCATTGCAAAAGTGGGTTCCTCTATCACCGATCAATGCCTTAGGAATCCAGATCGTGCAAGAGCTTTTGAGAAATGAATGACTACTCTCGCATCATTAGTTTTAAGGGCTTGGGCCTCCACCCATTTGGATACATAGTCGATAGCTACGAGAATGTACTCATTTCCTCCGGATGATGGGAAAGGTCCCATGAAGTCAATACCCCAAACATCGAATATTTAGCGGACTTGGATATAATTCGAGGTGATTCATCCTTGAGATGTTTCCCGATCGTTGGCATGCATCACCGCGTCTGAACCAATCTTTAACATCCCAAAATAGTAGGCGGTAGAATCCGGCATCGAAAACCTTCCGTGCCTTGACATTTACCGTGATGTCCCCGGATGGTCTGCATGGCATTCTTTCGAACTTGATCAATCTCTCTTCGACCCGCAAGCATGAATGATTTGATAAGGGCATACACGAAATAGGAAGGGTTCATCCCAGAAATAATGTTTAAGCGTGGTGAAAATTTTTCTCTTATCTTGCTTGGTCATGTAATTTTGCAAAACCCTACTGGACAGATAGTTAGCGTAATCTGCATACCATGGCTCAATTTCCTTAATGGCCATTAGTCGCTCCTCGGGAAAAGTCGGCGAATCTCGTATGATCCAACTTCTCAAGATCGGGGTTTTCCAAGCGTGACAGATGATCAGCAGACAAGATTTTCACCCCTTTTATCTCGAATTTCAATGTCGAATTCTTGAAGCAATATAATCTAATGAGTGAGTTTATCTTGCTTGGAAAAAAGTAAGTAAAGGCGGGTGATCGATGAAGACAACATTCTTAGAGAGGAGATATTGCACGAACTTGTCGAAGGCAAAACCACAGCTAAAAGCTCTTTCTCGGTGGTCGTAAAATTTTCTTGCGCTACATTCATGGTTTTGCTAGCATAATAAATTGGTTGAAAATGCTTTTCTTTTCTTTGGCCAAACACGAGCGCCTCAGACATAATCAGCACGCCATGATTTGAATGGTTGAGACCAATGACCATTATTGGAGTCGAGTGAGATCTTTCTTTAGGCGATTTAATGCTTCTTTTCTTCGAAAAATCAAAGGGGCATCCTTGACAAGGTTAGCGTCATCGGGCGAGCAATTTTGAAAAGTCCTTAATAAACCTTACGTAAAAGCCCGCATGCCCTAGAAAACTCGAATGGCCTTGCGGTAGTAGGATAAGGTAGTTTGGATATAGCCGATTTTGCTCTATCGACCTCGATTCCATTTCCGGAGACTTTATGCCCCAAGACAATTCCTTTTCTTACCATGAAGTGACATTTTTCCCAATTCAGGACCAAATTAGTTTCTTCACATCGTTTCAACATCTTCTTAAGGTTGGATAGACAAAGATCGAAGGAATTCTCAAAGACCGAGAAATCATCCATGAAGACTTCCATCGCGGTCCTCAATTAGTTCATGGAATATGGCCATCATACATTGCTGAAGGTGGCGAGCGTTACATAACCGAAGGGCATTAAACTTATAAGCAAAGTCCCGTATGGGCATGTAAACGTAGTCTTTCTTGATCTTGAAATGGGGATTTGGAAGTATCGGAGAAGCCATCAAGGAAAGCATTGAGTATTCATGCCGGCTAACCTTTCGAGCATTTGGTCAATGAATGGCAGAGGAAAATGATCCTTCCAGGTGGCATCATTTAACTTTCTGTACTCGATACAAACACGCCAACCATTAACCGTTCTTTGTGGCACTAAATCACACTTTTCATTCTTTACAACCGTCATTCCTCCCTTTTTTGGAACCACTTGGACTGGGCTGACCCATGGGCTATCTGAAATGGGGTAGATGAGACCTGCGTCAAGGAGCTTGATGTCACACCCCCAAATTTTGTTTTTGCGGAGGAATTGAAATCATAGCATCAAAGTTCTGATTATCGAGCGACCTAAAATTATGCGTTTAGAAAATACATCGTTTGATTAATTAAAATAATCAGAGTTTACAAAATGTAGGTCCCAAATGAAAATCAATGTATGCGGAAATAAGTTTTATTACAAGCCAAACGATGTTTTAAAGTTCACAAAACCCAAGTGAGATGCGTCGTCACCACGACTCTATGATATGTCCAAATGCATGCCATGAAGTGAATGCCTTAGATACCTGAGATAAAACATGCTAAAAAGTGTCAACACAAAGGTTGAGTGAGTTCATAGAGTTTGTGTTGAAATGTAAAGACTTTCAAAATCGTTTATGCAGCAAAGGCATTGTAAATCCACTCAGTTCCAAGTTCCGCCCATACAAAACTTGCAACCTGTGTGTTCACAACCCTTTGCAGAATATGTAGAGTTAATGTTCAAGTGCATGATGTCAAATGAATTCACATAATAGTGCATGGCTCAATGTATAGAAATCGTTTATGCAGCAAAGGCATTGTGAATCCTGGGTTCCAAGTCCCGCCATACAAAACTTGCAACTTGTGTGTTCACAACCCATTGCCGAAATGTATATAGTGTATGTTCAAATCGTTCCAAGACCGTTAGTCCATAATCGTATACCAAGTCCGTTAGATCAATATTATACCAAGTCCGTTAGACCAATGAATATACCAAGACCGTTAGACCAATGAATATACCAAGACCGTTAGACCAATGAATATACCAAGACCGTTAGACCAATGAATATACCAATACCGTTAGACCAATGAATATACCAAGACCGTTAGACCAATGAATATACCAAGTCCGTTAGACCATTGAATATATGATATAGAAATTCTAAGTATGGCAATAATGTTACTTCGCATGACTAAACATTTAGTTCGGATAAACATATAATTTGCAAATAGTCATGAGCGTAATAAAATATTGAGCATGTATCTCCCCAAAGCATTATGAAAGCAAGTAAAAGTAGGGGCTATGGAACTCACGGTAATCCATAAAAGTTAAAGTACTTGTGAAAGTTAATGAAAACAGTTTGAGCATGTATCTCCCCAAAAGTAGTACAAAACAATGAAAGTGGGGCTATGAAAACTCACCTGGTGTGATTGATACGCTAACAAAATGAAGTGCAAGAAAATGAGGCTCGGAAACTATCCGCGACCTAAAATGAATGATATGATACTTAATGAGTTGCAATGTAATGTTATGCATGCATTTCGTATGCTATTTATACCATTTGGAGTTTGAAGATAATACTTATGTCGAAAAACTCTTTTGACGTCTTGACCATTCAAAAATGACTTTACAAGTATTTACGTCAAAATGTCATCCTACAATGGTTTCATAATGATTTATAGTGAAATTATCACTTTTAAATAGTAAATAATGTAACGGAAATTTCATGAAAGTGACAAAAATGGCTTTGGAAAAATAATTAAGTAAAATGGTATGCGTCGCACATTAGGAAGCGAACTTCGGCGGTTTTGGAAAGTTTGTATCAAAATCTAGAAGTTTTAGTTCAGGTTTTTCGTCATAAAGGTCTCGAACATAAAGATAATAAAGGTTAAAGATAGTGATTTTGTCCAAATGTTGTGTAAAAAGAGTTCGGCAAAGTTTAAGCATCCGTAGATAATTTATTACAACTCCCGATACAAGCGGTTGGTCGTTTTGAAAAATATGCTTGGTGATCTTAATTTCATTAGAAGACATCTCGTTACAAAAAGTTTCACATCGTTGATAAAAACAGCCGTCAACATGGTCGTTTTAGTTACCGTAACACTTATCTCGTAAAAATAATATAGTTGTTCTAAAAATAATAGTTCGACAATTCTGTAAGCGTGTATATCTTAGTCGTTTCAAATCCGTTTCTCGTATTATATGTCCTTAGCTTCGTATCAAAGTATACTAATATAATTTTGATAAGTCGAAATAATTTGTGAAGCTTAAGGCTCGTTTTTGACTCGAATAAAACAATAATAGTGTGCTGAAATTTTGAAATTATATATTTAAATCGTCAAACTTGTAAAATTCATAACTTCTTAGTTATAACTCCGTTTTATTCCGTTCAAGCTGACCGCAGTTAGTTTTAAAGTATATTTTCTAAATATCAAGGCCAAAAATTCGTGCCTACTGTCGGATTTTCCAGAAAAACAAAATAAGGACAGAACACTTTTTATACTAGTCGAAAATAGTTTTTCTCGTACTAAACCTATTCCAATCCCTTCAAATCAACTCCAAAGCTAATCTAATCCTACCATACACCTTCTTAGGGTGTCATGGGTTCCTAGACATCATCAAGACCAAAATATACCAAGGGAATAATTATAGGATGACCTTTATATATATAACCCTAAAATCAATGTAAAAATGGTATAAATAAACACAAGTCTTGCATGCTTTAGCTCAAAAATGATGAGATGAGTATGAAATGAATATGTAAGATGAAAAATAAATATGAGATGCTTACAAGTGATATGATGAGGTGATTAGAACAAAGGTTTAACCTAAACACTCTAGGTTTTTATTTCAAAACCTTAACAAGAGTGTGATCTAGATTGTGTAAAACTTGATCTTGAAAATTTTTGATGTTTTCTTCTTCTCCTATGGCTTGGACGGTTTTGGAGAGGAAAAGAGAAAGAAAACATTAACTTTTACACTTTGAATTATTGTAGTGTATGTGTAAATGGTTGAGTGTAAAACACTATAAATCAAGATCTTGTAAATATCTAGTGAATCATGTATTTAATAATACATATATATATATTTTTTTTATTTTATTTTATTATTATTATGTAAATGTATAAGTGTAAGTAGATGTAAAGTTATTTGAGGATAGTAGTAACTTGTAGTATTGTTAAGTAATATAAGTAAGTTGTATACACATTTGAATATTTAAGGTAGCGTTAGATAAAAATAAATTTTCACGGGTCAAGATAAAATATATTTAGATCATAAAAATTATAAAAATACACTTCTTGTAAAATTTGAGTGATATATGAATTATCGTGTAGTTTTTAAGAAAACCGTCGTAATAATATAAATTTAACAATTTATATACAAAATAAATTTAAAATACTGGGTAAACTCAAAATATTATTTTTACAAACTAAAAGTAAGTATAAAAATATGTCAGGATAATTTTTGGAAGTATCGGATTAAATGTTCAAAATAATAACTTACGCGATAGCGTTTATTTAATATAAAATTTTCGCGATTAATGTGAAATGAAATGTCATGAATGAACTAATATGATGCAAATGATGCTAATGAAATGTAGACTAAACTTAGTCCATGTGAAATGTTTGTGATGTTATGATCATGAATTCGCCGCTAAACCATAAAGGTTACGCGAATTTGGAACACGCAAACCTAGTTTACGATAAATGATGAAATTGTGAAGCATGAATTGTTTTGAGAAATGACCAAAAATTTAGAATTGTGACATTCTTCCCATGGGAGGAATCCGCGTCCTCGTGATTCAATCGATGATACTATGATTCGAACCTCGACAAGGGTTCTAAAAGTTTATGCTTGTGTATGGTCTAAATGATTATGTGCTCATGCATATGAGTTACTCGTCCCACAAGATACGTTCCTGTGCTATAGTGAGCAATTCCCATCCTAAATACATGCTTTCTTATGATTAGGCTCGATGAGACAAGCTTTCCCATTCTCAAGCAAAATTTTTAAAAGACTTTTTGGTAACCGAATTTTGCTTAATCCCACAACTCATCAAACAAGAACTGTCATACGATTAGGCTAAATCGGTTTAGGTAACGACTTGTTTCTAGCTCGATCTTTGCAACTCATCAAACAAGAACTGTCACTCGGATCAAACCGGAAACAAGTGGTTTGAAGAAAATCTTTTGAAAATTTGGCTCGATTACGGAATTGCTTATACATATGAGACTACTACTCCCTTCATTGCATGATTCTTCCTGAATTAGACATAGGTGATGAGGCTATGTATAATTTAGGAGTAACTATGCAATGCTTGGACTAATCGACTCATATGATGTTTGGTGTTGAGTCATAAGTCCGCATGTATAAAGAATGTGCACTTATAATGATATGATGAGATGCTATGATGATGTGGTTATAGTCTAGGGTCAATGATGCAACCTAGTTATCTATAACCGATGCTCGATACCAATCATCACACCCCAATTACCTTTTTTGTGAATTGAATACCTTGGGGAGGGCTGTCATAGCATCAAATTACAGTTATATCGAGCGACCTAAAGTGTGGATTTAGAAAATACATCGTTTGATTAATTAAAATAATCAGAGTTTACAAAATGTAGGTCCCATATGAAAATCAATGTATCGCGAAATTACAAGCCAAACGATGTTTTAAAGTTCACAAAACCCAAGTGGGATGCGTCGTCACCACGACTCTATGATATGTCCAAATGCATGCCATGAAGTGAATGCCTTAGATACCTGAGATAAAACATGCTAAAAAGTGTCAACACAAAGGTTGAGTGAGTTCATAGAGTATGAGTTGAAATGTAAAAGACTTTCAAGCTATGTGGCAAAAGGCATTGTAAATCCACTCGGTTCAAGTTCGCCCATACAAAACTTGCAACTTGTGTGTTCAAACTACGAGAATATGTAGAGTTAATGTTCAAGTGCATGATGTCAAATGAATTCACATAATAGTGCATGGCTCAATGTATCGAAAGCGTTTATGCGACAAAGGCATTGTGAATCCACTCAGTTCCAAGTCCCGCCCATACAAAACTTGCAACTTGTGTGTTCACAACCCATTGCCGAAATGTATATAGTGTATGTTCAAATCGTTCCAAGACGTTAGTCCATAATCGTATACCAAGTCCGTTAGATCAATATTATACCAAGTCCGTTAGACCAATGAATATACCAAGGCCGTTAGACCAATGAATATACCAAGACCGTTAGACCAATGAATATACCAAGACCGTTAGACCAATGAATATACCAATACCGTTAGACCAATGAATATACCAAGACCGTTAGACCAATGAATATACCAAGTCCGTTAGACCATTGAATATATGATATAGAAATTCTATGTATGGCAATAATGTTACTTCGCGCACTAAACATTTAGTTCGGATAAACATATAGTTTGCAAATAGTCATGAACGTAATAAAATATTCGAGCATGTATCTCCCCCAAAACAGTTATGAAAGCAAGTAAAAGTAGGGGCCATGAAACTCACGGTAATCCATAAAAGTTAAAGTACTTGTGAAAGTAAGTGAAAACAGTTTGAGCATGTATCTCCCCCAAAAGTAGTATAAAAACAATCGAAAATGGGGCTATGAAAACTCACCTGGTGTGATTGATATGCTAACAAAATGAAGTGCAAGAAAATGAGGCTCGAAAACTATCCGCGACCTAAAATGAATGATATGATACTTAATGAGTTGCAATGTAATGTTATGCATGCATTGTTATGTTATTTATACCATTTGCGGATTTTGAAGATAATACTTATCGTCGAAAAATACTCTTTGGCGTCTTGACCATTCAAAATGACTTTACAAGTATTTACGTCAAAATGTCATCCTACAATGGTTTCGTAATGATTTATGGTGAAATTATCACTTTTCGTCGTAAAATAATGTCGTCGGAAATTTCATGAAAGTGACAAAAATGGCTTTGGAAAAATAGTCGTAAAATGGTGTACGTCGCACATTAGGAAACGAACTCGACGGTTTTGGAAAGTTTGTATCAAAATCTAGAAGTTTTAGTTCAGGAGTTTTCGTCATAAAGGTCTCGAACATAAAGTTAATAAAGGTTAAAGATAGTGATTTTGTCCAAATGTTGTGTAAAAAGTGAGTTTCGGCAAAGTTTAAGCATCCGTAGATAATTTATTACAACTCCGCGATACAAACGGTTGGTCGTTTTGAAAAATATGCTTGGTGATCTTGATTTCATTAGAAGACATCTCGTTACAAAAAGTTCCACATCGTTGATAAAAACAGCCGTCAACATGGTCGTTTTAGTTACCGTAACACTTATCTCGTAAAAATAATATAGTTTTTCTTAAAAATAATAGTTACGGCAATTCTATGGCGTGTATATCTTAGTCGTTTCAAATCCGTTTTCTACGTGTTATATGTCCTTAGCTTCGTATCAAAGTATACTAATATATTTTTGATAAGTCGAAATAATTTGTGAAGCTTAAGGCTCGTTTTTGACTCGAATAAAACAATAATAGTGTGCTGAAATTTTCAGAAATTATATATTTCGTCGTCAAACTTGTAAAATTCATAACTTCTTCGTTATAAGTCCGTTTTATTCCGTTCAGCGTACCCAGTTCGTTTTAAAGTATATTTTCTAAATATCAAGGCCAAAAATTCGTGCCTACTGTCGGATTTTCCAGAAAAACAAAATAAGGACAGAACACTTTTTATACTAGTTAGAATAGTTTTTCTCGTACTAAACCTATTCCAATCCCTTCAAATCAACTCCAAAGCTAATCTAATCCTACCATACACCTTCTTAGGGTGTCATGGGTTCCTAGACATCATCAAGACCAAAATATACCAAGGGAATAATTATAGGATGACCTTTATATATATAACCCTAAAATCAATGTAAAAATGGTATAAATAAACACAAGTCTTGCATGCTTTAGCTCAAAAATGATGAGATGAGTATGAAATGAATATGTAAGATGAAAAATAAATATGAGATGCTTACAAGTGATATGATGAGGTGATTAGAACAAAGGTTTAACCTAAACACTCTAGGTTTTTATTTCAAAACCTTAACAAGAGTGTGATCTAGATTGTGTAAAACTTGATCTTGAAAATTTTTGATGTTTTCTTCTTCTCCTATGGCTTGGACGGTTTTGGAGAGGAAAAGAGAAAGGAAACATTGACTTTTACACTTTGAATGATTGTAGTGTATGTGTAAATGGTTGAGTGTAAAACACTATAAATCAAGATCTTGTAAATATCTAGTGAATCATGTATTTAATAATACATATATATATATTTTTTTTATTTTATTTTATTATTATTATGTAAATGTATAAGTGTAAGTAGATGTAAAGTTATTTGAGGATAGTAGTAACTTGTAGTATTGTTAAGTAATATTAGTAAGTTGTATACACATTTGAATATTTAAGGTAGCGTTAGATAAAAATAAATTTTCACGGGTCAAGATAAAATATATTTAGATCATAAAAATTATAAAAATACACTTCTTGTAAAATTTGAGTGATATAGAAATTATCGTGTGTAGTTTTTAAGAAAACCGTCGTAATAATATAAATTTAACAATTTATATACAAAATAAATTTAAAATACTGGGTAAACTCACAATATTATTTTACAAACTAAAAGTAAGTATAAAAAATGTAGGGATAATTTTTGAAGTATCGGATTAAATGTTCAAAATAATAACTCACGCGATAACGTTTATTTAATATAAAATTTATGCGATTAATGTGAAATGAAATGTCATGAATGAACTAATATGATGCAAATGATGCTAATGAAATGTAGACTAAACTTAGTCCATGTGAAATGTTTGTGATGTTATGATCATGAATTCGCCGCTAAACCATAAAGGTTACGCGAATTTGGAACACGCAAACCTAGTTTACGATAAATGATGAAATTGTGAAGCATGAATTGTTTTGAGAAATGACCAAAAATTTAGAATTGTGACACTTGACGACCTCCTTCTTTACTACCTCCTTGATATTAGGGTTAACCCTCCTTTGCGGTTGAACGGTTGGTTTGTAATCTTCTTCCATGAGGATTTTATGAGTACAGAATGTAGAATCAATACCCTTAATGTCAACAACACTCCATGCGATAACCCCTTTGTACTCTTTTAAAACTTCCAAGAGCTTATCTTTCTGACCAGTGGTCAGTGAAGAGCTTATGATGACAGGAAGTTGGTCCTCTCCTTGAAGGAAGGCGTATTCCAGGTGACTCGGGAGTTCTTTCAGTTCTAAGGTAGGGGGTTCCTTGATTGATGGTTTTAGCTTGTTTTTGAAGCTCAATGGGTTCAATTTCTTCCTTACGTGGATAAAGAAACGGCTCCAACCATCTCAAGCTTCGTCGTTGTATATTGTGTTGTTATCATCATTCATGAATTCGTTTAATAGATACTCGTCAATGCAGCCATCTATGTCAACAACAAATTCATCAACTTCCTCAACAAAATAAACAGGGTGATCATAGGAGGAGGAATGGCTCATAGAATCCTTGATGTCGAAGGTCAAGCTTTCAATTCCCACTCGTAAAGTGAGTTTTCCATCATGAAAATTGATGGTGGCACGAGCTGTAGCCAAGAAAGGCCTTCCAAGGATTATTGGGACTGAGCTATCTTACTCCATTTCTAAAATCACGAAATAAATGAAAACTTGAATTCTCCCACCCTTACAAGAACATTTTCACAAACTCCAATGGGATATTTGATTGATCGATCGGCTAACTTAATACTCATTCTAGTTGGTTTCATTACTGAATATCGAGTTTGAGGAACAAGGAATGAGGCATCAGGTTAATGCTTGCCCCAAGATCCGCCAAGGCGTTTTTCATAGAAAGTGCCCCTATAGAGCAAGGAACGGTAAAACTGCCTGGATCTTCTTTTTTCTTGGGCAGGCCTTTCTGGATGACAGCTGAGCACTCTTCTCCTAATGATATCAACCCTTAGAGTTTCTTTCGATTAGATATTATCCTCTTGAAGTATTTGCCATTTTTAGGGATATGATAGACTAAATCAAGAAGTGGTATGTTAACGGAAGCCCGTTTTATGTAAGACAATATTCTCTCATTGTCTTCTTCAGCCTTTTGATTCTTTAGACGCGAGGGATAAGGGATCTGTGCGAGAGTTGGTTTAGTAGTCTTTGGTGTTTGTGGAGGGATCATTGAGGTTCAGGATTGCTTCATTTCTTGACGTGGGCTCCCGGTGGTGGGATTCAGTCGGGTGTGGGGGATCTTTGGTAGTGATTCTGACCGGTAGTAATGGCACAAGTTGGATCATGACGGGTTAGGCGGTCGGATCTTTTGTGGAGCTCGGCGAATTGACTCTCTAATTCAGCTTGCTGCTCTTGTATGAATCCTTCAAGACCTTTTAAGAGTGTGGCCCCTTCTATGGTAAATTGCCCGAGTTCTTTTTCAAAGGCATCACGGATGGTGTATTCAGATCCTTCCAGTCCTTCAGTCTTCCATTTCAGATTACCCCAAGGATTACATTCATCGTTTTGATAGAATGTAAGAAGTGAAGGGTCATCATAACTATCATGACTTGAAAGGAAGACGCTCTCTTGGCGTGTGTCATCACACTTGATAAGGTTTTAAAATGTACCTTTTTGAGGGGTCATTTAAGCCCTTATTTGATCACTTTTGTATCCGTTATTACTTAATATCGTTCCTTTTCACTTTTTAGGTCTCTTGAAGGCAAATTGCTGTAATGGCACTTATTTGGATGAAAAGGCATGGATATCTGAAAATGGCCAAAGTCAGAAATGAGACACTCAAGCTCTTTGAAAGTACAAGGTGGCGGTCCTTTGTAAGCTATGACGCCGTCGAGAGCATTTTGTGAGACCGAAGTCAAATTTCTTATTTTCAAGTGCGGTCAAGCTTTAAAAGTAGGCCATCGCAAATCAGACGGCCTAGATTTGATCAGGCGGTCATAAGGCTGAAAGAGGGCGGTCACAAGCACAAGGTGACGCCGTCGCAAGATTAACGTGGCCAAGACGAAACCCAAATGACGGCGATCCGACGGCGTCACAAAACATAAGGTGACGCCTTCGCATATGTAATCTTATATATAGAATCCGATTTTTCAGTATTTGTGTGTAGTCTTTGGAGTAAAAAACCTAAACCGAACCAAGGCTGTCTTGTACAGTATTTTAGGGTTCCAAACCCTATCTTACATTAAGATAAGTGTTTTACTTCATTAATTCAATTATGTCTTTGATTATTTGTGTGTATGCTTGCATGTTCTCCATGTCCGGCTAATTTACTTGTGTGTTTGCTTAGGGAATATGAAACTTAATTATTGAATATTGATTGGTTGTCTCTTATCTTAATTATTAATGATCTAGTAATGCGATAGATCATTCGTTGTGTACTTAATGCTTGATTAATCTTTGTGAACCTTAGGTTATAGCACCTAGAGCGGTTGTAAGCTAAACCATCCAAAGAGGCCTTAGAGTTAGAGTTTATATTCCCTAGTGGCTTTTGTAGACGAGACCCCTTGGTAAGTTTAAAGAGTTAGGGATAAACGCATACCCTACGACTTTAGACACACAAAGCGATTAAGAATAAGGACGTGACAATTCAACCACCAATAGGAGATAATTAAGGAATAGTAAAACCTAAGTAAACACGTCTTTAAACTATCATACGAGCACACAATAATTAGACATAGACTACATACACCTTAGATTAGATAATTAGATAAGTAGAGTAATCGGTAGCAATACCAACCCCCAAATCCAAACCTCGAGATTCGTACCTTTCCATTTCCTAAAAAACCTAAAAAAGATAAAAAATAATCTTCCTCAACCCCAACCTTAGCGTAGTAACTTCTCACTAGCATTCCTATTCCCCTAGAGAACGATATCAATACCCGTGGCTTACCCTAATACTACACTACAACGATTAGGTTCATTGCCTAGGGTGTTATAAAACTTGCTCGAAGAAAAGGAAGTTCCTTTGACCCCGAGCGCGCATGGCGCTATCAAGTTTTTGGCGCTGCTGCGGAAATAGAATAGCTAGTTAGTAGTCCACCTCATTTAGGTTTCTTTGCTTGATTCCTATCAAGTAAAATTTTCTCATTTTAGCTTCCTCGTAGTCTATCCCCTTCTTTCGTGACCTTTGTTCGTAACACCATCACTTTTCATCATGAAGGTGACAAACCACAAACAACACTTTACCACTGAACAAATACATACCGCTTGATCCAGCCTTTGTCAACCTACTTCGAGCTCGTGTTGGTACAATCAATGTGAATGAGGAGGATAGTGCTTATTTTAATCTTTACCCCACTAAGGAAGAGGTTGCCTACCATCAATACATAATCGATAATCCCTGATCACCCATCATTAGGATATGCCCAAAGATTAGGAGAGGAAATCCTTGGAACCTAAAATCCCTGTATGATGGGATATAAGTGTCGACCATGCTTACATAGATCGGAATCCCCATTAATGTAATGTCATCTGCATTTACAATGACATTATGAATGAGCGACTTTATTAGGAAAGACCCTAAGTATCCCAGGTTGCAACTTTGTGGGAAGAGTCAAGGATGTACATATCTTTATAGGGAATTTCACCTATCTAGTTGATTTTGTAGTCCTAGAAGATGTAGGATGCGTCATTGACTATAGCTTATCCCAAGTAGTGCTAGGGAAACCGTTTGTTGAAACATCTAAAATGAGCCATAACAAGTATGATGGAACGATTAGTTTTAAGGAAGGAACATGAAATATAGGATGCCTTGGAAGACAAATGAATATGGCCATCTACCCATTTTTGAATGAGACAACATCAAAGCTTTTGAGGACAAAAGCAAGGACGATGTGGAAAAAGGTTATAAATTTATGTGGGAAAGAAGGAGACTTTATTATAAGGATTGTTTGACCCTCGGGCCTAGATATAGAGTCGATGAAAATTTTGTCAATATGATTGAATTCTCATTGAGAATGCAAAACGAGACAACGTAGGGACGACTCGAGTCTAGCTACAAGACTCTAAAATAAAAAAGCGCTTCGTGGGAGGCAACCAATGCTTAATTGTTTGCTTGTTAGTGGCATATATCTTTTATTAATTGTTTATTCTCATGTTTAAATTTGTAAAAATGCTTTATTTTGTTTTTAACCTCGTCTTAATTACATATATAGGTATTTTATATAAAGGATAAGTGTAGGGAGGATTACACACGTTTTCAAAAGAAACGTAAACATGAGAATAACAATTCATTAAAAGATATATATGTGTGTTTGTTCGAGTCAAATGCTTGTATCGATTCATAATGGATGTTTTCTGAAATTTTCCAGATCCCAAAGATGTAAATTTTTCCAGAATTTTTTCCATAAAATCGCATACAGTTTTGTCAGGATAACTTTGTGCGTCGAGTTGCAACTTGTGGCGTCGGAAGGAGTAAAACAACATATTACTTTTTCCGTTTTGGAGCTACTTATAAATTTTTGGAATTTTCAGGTCTTAATTTTCCAGAAATTCTGTAAACATCCATTCCACAAGCATTATATCTTAGTTTAGTAGGGTCTTATATATATTTACGCCGATTTTTACTGAAGGTTTGTTTTGTTTTCTTGAAGTGTGCGGGTTTAATTTAAGAAGAAGAAACAAAAGATTAGAAGGAGCTTTTCGCATACATTTTTCTTGGAAAGGATTTAACCACCACTTTACACGGATCCTACCGAGCTAATCCGGGGAGTACTAGTTTCTTTCATTTTTAATTACCTTCCATTATCATAACTTTGATACTTTCGGGGAACATTGGGGACAATGTTCCGTTTAAGTGTAGGGAGGAAAACAAAGCAGGAACTTTGAAACTATGCTTATCCTTGATTATTTGCTTTGTCCAATTGTATTTGTGTAATAAACCATGAGAAAATGTCGGTTAGGGTAATTTTGGCACCAAAGTTTTAATTTTTCATGACATATAGGAGTGGGCCATTAGTCTTAACAAAAGCGTCTCACGGATAGGAAGTTGCATGACTAGCACAAAAACCCTTTACCACCTAAATTCCACCCAAAATGTGAGGATCGCCCTTAGATTAGTAGGAATTAAAGCATTCATCTTCAATGCTTAGAGTGTGAACCGGTAGTATATTAGATTCTAGAACTTGTTTTGTGATGCATCCCGAGATCGCTAGTAAGACTACACTTGTGTAGTTAGGAATAACTAAATGATAAGAGACATTAGGATAACCTTTGTTTGATACCCTTAATATAATTACTTCTTCCACATCGGTTCATTAATTCCCCCACACCTTGGCGTTGTACTCATCTTTAGTACACGATACCCCTAGTTAACCCCTCAGAGCCTATCCTTTTCGCGGTTCTCTTGATTTTTTGGTTTTCCGGAATATCAATGAAGAGCATTGTTTACACCCCACCCCCAAATATACACCCAAATCGCCTTAGCCTACCATGTATGCACTCACTTTTAGTGCATTATTGTTATCACCCTAAACCCTTAGTTCAATTATCTAGTTGCTTGCATTAGTTGCTAAGTCGAGTCATATCCTTTGTACACAGTTTTGGGATTATTGGGACTCATGGGAAAAAGTTAAAGTTTAAATGATTAGAAGGGAACGTTAAATTCCCTTATTTGCGTAATAACATACCCCAAGTGTTTTGATCTTTTCAATTCAGGTCAAATTAGTGTTAGAGTAATAAAAACTCAAGTGTAGGGATGTGCCTATAAATCCCTATCATTTTGATGTTACAGTAGAGGATGGTAGAGTAAAAGTGTATGAAAAAAAATATAGAAAAAAAAGAAAAAGAAAGAAAAAATAGAGTAAAAAAAAAAAAAAAAGAAAAACATACTGGCTACCATCCTACATCTATCTTTAAATTTATGTTTGTTTGTTTCAGTTATCTAGAGTTTAGAGTGTCGAGTCTTGGCTTAGCAACTTCATTCTTCGTATGCTTGTAACATAAAGATTTTTGACATGCCACCACTAAATAACCTATCCCACCAAACCCTTTGTTTCCCTACCGTAAGCCTAACATTACAACCCTTTAAAGACCTCTTTGCTAGTCTTTCCTAGGTGCTTACGCCAAAGCGATGGAGGTTTGATCTAGTCTCAAGCCTATGGTAATCTATGTACTAGGACCGGTTAATGAGTGTTTATCTTCCATTTCCAACTTGCTATATTTAATATACACCCGAGAGTGATGTGAGTATCCAAACACCCCTTGTGAGGTGCTAGTATGTAATTTCCGTGCTTGTTATGACTTTTGTGGGGCTTATATGTGTTGTGGACTGTTTTAAACCAATGCTTCATGACCCATAACTTATAAATTAACTGGCTAAAAGCACATTTGCTTGAGGACAAGCAAATAACAAGTGTAGGGATATTTTATAAGGTTTTAAAATGTACCTTTTTGAGGGGTCATTTAAGCCCTTATTTGATCACTTTTGTATCCGTTATTACTTAATATCGTTCTTTTTCACTTTTTAGGTCTCTTGAAGGTAAATTGCTGTAATGGCACTTATTTGGACGAAAAGGCGCAGATATATGAAGAAAATGGCCAAAGTCAAGAAATCGAGACACTCAAGCTGCTGAAGTACAAGGTGGCGTGCTTTGCTTAAGCTACTGACGTCGGTGGAGCATTTTGTGACGGACAGTCAAATTGTTATTTTCAAGTGATGGTGTCAAGCTTTAAAAGAGTAGGCCGTCGCAACTCGAGGCGGCCTAGATTTGATCCAGATGGCGTCATAAGCGAAGAGACGGCGTCACAAGCACAGGTGACGCCGTCGCAAGATTACGTGGCCAAGGCGAAACCCTAATGGCCGGCGATCCGACGGCGTCACAAAACATAAGGTGACGCCGTCGCATATGTAATCTTATATATAGAATCCGAATTTTTTCAGTATTTGTGTGTAGTCTTTTGGAGTAAAAACCTAAACCGAACCAAGGCTGTCTTGTACAGTATTTTAGGGTTCCAAACCCTATCTTACATCAAGATAAGTGTTTTACTTCATTAATACAATTATGTCTTTGATTATTTGTGTGTATGCTTGCATGTTCTCCATGTCCGGCTAATTTACTTGTGTGTTTGCTTAGGGAATATGAAACTTAATTATTGAATATTGATTGGTTGTCTCTTATCTTAATTGCTAATGATCTAGTAATGTGATAGATCATTCGTTGTGTACTTAATGCTTAATTAATCTTTGTGAACCTTAGGTTATAGCACCTAGAGCGGTTGTAAGCTAAACCATCCAAAGAGGCCTTATAGTTAGAGTTTATATTCCTAGTGGGTTTTGTAGACGAGACCCTTTGGTAAGTTCAAAGAGTTAGGGATAAACGCATACCCTACGACTTTAGATACACAACGCGATTAAGAATAAGGACGTGACAATTCAACCACCAATAAGAGATAATTAAGGAGTAGTAAAACCTAATTAAACACATCTTTAAACTATCATACGAGCACACAATAATTAGACATAGACTACATACACCTTAGATTAGATAATTAGATAAGTAGAGTAATCGGTAGCAATACCAACTCCCAAATCCAAACCCCGAGATTCGTACCTTTCCATTTCCTAAAAAACTTAAAAAAGATAAAAAATAATCTTCCTCAACCCCAACCTTAGCGTAGTAACTTCTCACTAGCATTCCTATTCCCTTAGAGAACGATATCAATACCCGTGGCTTACCCTAATACTACACTACAACGATTAGGTTCACTGCCTAGGGTGTTATAAAACTTGCTCGAAGAAAAGGAAGTTCCTTTGACCTCGAACGACGCGTGTAGCGTTATCAACACTCATCACTCCCGTGTGGCCCTCCACAAATGTCGCATATAAGGTATGGGTTAAATAACCTTTTGGGTTCTGGCGATTTCGTAAGGTATGCAAGCTTCTCTCGCGCTTTCTTAATCCGATCATCGAGAGATGATAAGTTTTTACTCGAAAGCGAGAGATACTCATGCGATAGGTCTTGGCTTATCGTTCCAAGGGTTGTCTTGGTATTGAACATATTCCTCAATGCGGTCCCACCTTCTTCCCAGCGGTGAGATTAGAAATTCTTCGGCCGATTTGAGAAATCAATCCCTTTTTTATCCTTTCGAGAGACATTGTCGTAAAAGATTTGAACAAGCAACCAAAGGTTGATACCATTGTGTGGGGCTTGTTGAATGAGATCTTTGTAGTGAGTCTAGGAGTTAATGATAGATTCTCCATCTGTTTGATGGAAATGAAGAATTTTGCTCCTGATTAATGCAGTTCTTCTAGGGGGAAAGAACTTCATGGTGAACTTGGTTGCGAGTTGTTCCCACGTGAAAATGGACTTTGGAGGCAGCTTATCGAGCCACTCCTTTGCCTGTCCTTGAAGAGAGAATGGGAAAAACCGGAGTCTAGATGTCTCCTTGGATGCTCCGTCAGCATAGATAGCATCAACAATTTTTTAAAATTTTTTGATGTGATTAATGGGGTTTTCGCTGTTGGATCCACGGAATTGACATGCATTCTGAATTAGCCAAATATCGGAGGCATGCAACAACTCATTGACTTGCTCCGAAGGATAGAAAATGGCATTGGTAAATCCAGATGCAGAGGGGGAAGAGTATTCCCCGAGGGACTTTGCTTCAGGTAGATTAATGGGTCCATTGACCGGAGTAGCGGGAATTTCCTCGCTATGTTGGCTCAAATTGTCAATGTTGATGGTTTCAGGGGATTGGGGGAATGAACGGACTCTTCATCAGTTGTGACTTCATCAAAGTTGATGGTAGTGCCTTGAGGTCCCGAGTTATGGAGAGCTTTTCTTCGCCTATTGAGCTCTCTTTCGGGTTCTGCAAACGGTTCAAGAAGGGTTTTGGTGGAACTGCGGGTTCTAAGTTGTCTAAGGGGGTTGGTGGGGGGAAATGGCGGGTTTGGTGGTTGGCTATCACCTTCCATGATGAAAAGTGATGGGTTACGAACAAAGGTCACGAAGAAGGGGGATAGACTATGAGGAAACTAAAAAATGAGAAACAAAAGTTTACTTGATAGGAATCAAGCAAAGAACCCTAAAAGAGGTGGACTACTAACTAGCTATTCTATTCCCCGGTAGCGGTGCCAAAAACTTGATAACGCTACACGTGTCGTTCGGGGTCAAAGTAACTTCCTTTTCGTCGAGCAAGTTTTTCAACACCCTAGGCAGTGAACCTAATCGTTGTAGTGTAGTATTATGGTAAGCCACAGGAATTGATATCGTTCTCTAGGGGAATAGGAATGCTAGTGAGAAGTTACTACGCTAAGGTTGGGGTTGAGGAAGATTATATTTTATCTTTTTATGTTTTTTAGGAAATGGAAATGTACGAATCTCGGGGTTTGGATTTGGGGGGTTGGTATTTCTACCGATTACTCTACAATCTAATTATCTAATTAACTAAGGTGAGGGTAGTCTATGTCTAATTATTGTGTGCTCGTATGATAGTTTAAAGATGTGTTTACTTAGGTTTTATTACTCCTTAATTATCTCCTATTGATGGTTGAATTGTCACGTCCTTATTCTTAATCGCATTGTGTGTCTAAGGTTGTAGGGTATGCGTTTATCCCTAACTCTTTGAAACTACCAAAGGGTATTGCCTACAAAGTCTCTAGGATTCATAAACTTTAACTCTAAGGTACTCTTCGGATGGTTTATCCTACAACAACTCTAGGTGTTATAGTCTAAGGTTCATAAAGATTAATCAAGCATTAACTACACAACGGATGACCTATCGCATTACTAGATCATTAAAAATTAAGATAAGAGACAACCAATCAATATTCAATAGTTAAGTTTCATATTCCCTAAGCAAACACACAAGTAAATTAGCCGGACATGGAGAACATGCAAGCATACACACAAGTAATTGAAGACATAATTAAATCAATGAAGTAAAACACTTGTCTTGGTGTAAGAGAGGGTTTGGAACCCTAAAATACTATACAAGACAGCCTTGGTTTGGTTTAGGTTTTTACTCCAAAAGACTACATACTGAAAACTAAAAAATTTGAATTCTATATATAAGATTACATTCGCGACGGCGTCACCTTATGATTTGTGACGTCGTCGGGTCGCCGTCATTAGGGTTTCGTCTTGGCCACGTTAGTCTTGCGACGGCGTCACCTTATCCTTGTGACGCCGTCCTCTTCAGTCTCTGACGCCGTCTGGATCAAATCTAGGTCGTCTGAGTTGCGACGACCTACTCTTTTAAAGCCTGACACCATCACTTGAAAATAAGCAATTTGGCTACTGTATCGTCACAACATGTGTTCTGACGGTGTCACAATTAACACCTGACGCCGTCCCCTTGTGTTTCAGCAGCTTGAGTGTCTCGATTCTTGACTTTGGCCATTTTCTTCGTATATCCGCGCCTTTTCGTCCAAATAAGTGCCATTCCAGCAATTTGCCTTCAAGAGACCTAAAAAGTGAAAAGGAACGATATTAAGCAATAATGGATACAAAAGTGATCAAATAAGGGCTTAAACGACCCCCTCAAAAAGGTACATTTTAAAACCTTATCAGAAACCAGAAGAGCGTGGCCTACATGCAGCCCCTTCCATGAGTATTGCAATGGCAGAGACAATGAAAGAATGGAAGAGTGGACATGCCCTCATGAGCGAGAAAGACATTGTGTAAAATTCAGTGATTTAACATTTAAAGACTGGTACGCAATTCAATTCGGGGATGCCAAGATCAATCCAAATCTCCTTAAGAAGCTAAAAATTGACTACGAAGAACACTTTCAGAAAAAGGAAGAGGTTAATAAAGACATATACTGCACGGATGAGCATTTAAGTGAAACTGACAACAATGAATTACGCAGTCACTGGTGCGAAAAAGTAAAATCTCCTAGAGAAATTTTATGGGCGTCATGCAACCCGTATGACGATATGTGTAACGGGGGAAGCAGCTCTGAAAGAATAAGTAAAGATGAATTCTTTTGGTCCTCAACCAATGATGAGGAGAAAACGAGTTTTCCGTGGCTGGACAACCTAGGATTCGATAGTTAGGTGAAGATTAAGTATGGACATGTGGACACATTAACCAAAGAAAAGATTTGGAAGGAATACATGGATTGAGAAAATTCAAACAACGAATGTCTCAACAACTCGAGTGACATAACAATTGAAAATGACGAAGAGTTGAGGAGTAATGATAAAGAATAATGCAAGCGCATTCTAGTAGAAAATCTACTTGACGAGGAATGGTTCAAGGACACAGCTTCTGATGAGGATGATATTGAAGGGATCCTAGATTACCTTGAGTTGCAAGGAAATGAAGAGTTCACTGATCCTGATTACGAAGCTTACGAACAAAGGAGGTGCAAAATCCTGGGGATTCCCTACAAAAGACCACCTACAATTATTGTCAAAAAGTATGAGTTCACTCGATATCACCTGGGGACGGAGGATAAATTTTTCAAAGTCCGAAAAATCAAAACCAATGAATACCTCCGAACTGCCTCGAATGTTGCGTGGTTGAGGTACAATTTGATGAAAGATATTGAAGAAGTAGGGCAAGTCCAAAGGCCCCCATAGAAGCCACGCGGCTCTGAGTCTAACTTAAAGACTCGTTAATAAAGAAAAGTGCTCTTTCGGGAGACAACCCGAATTATCCCTTTCTTTTGTTTTTATTTCTTTTCTGTTGGGTTTTGTGCTTTCTAACGATTTTTGCAGGAAACGAGGAAATTATTGCTGCAGTTGCTGATCTGAACAGAGTTACGGCGTAACTCATTTTGGTGATTACGCCGTAACCAACATTTTAGCAGCAGAACTCTTGACGCATAACCAATTACGGCGTAATACCATCTCAGTGGTTACGCCGTAACTACTCGCTCCTCAGCTCCTACCAGGTTTTGCCAGTTACGGCCTAACTCCCTCATAGGAGTTATGACGTAACCTTCCTCGGCTTTAATTCTTTCATTTTATAACACAGTAACCTTGTATTAGTTTTTAAATGAACTTTGTGGGTGTGTTCCCTGTAAACCCTCACGAGACTTCACTCGTCCACTTGGGACACCAAGTGGTTTAAAAGGCTTGTTGCATTCGCTAAATGCAACCGTGATTCCTACGAAAGTGAGTTAGGTTTGTTTTTTTGTTTGCATTTTTTCTTTTTTAGAATTATGCTTGTCGGTATTGTGATTTCAGGGATTGAAGTTTGTTCATGACGCTTAAACGAAGGCACGATTCTTTTTCGTGGGCCTTCTTCTTTTTGGAGCAAATTTCAGGGAAGTTCTCGCTCTAATTCTACCTTTCTCTTCACATCTATTTTAATTTCTAGTACAAAAGGGACTTTGTACAATTCAAGTGGGGGGGACGGGAGTATAATTATCTCCTGAACTTTATTTCGCCCTCATTTTTCTAGTTTATTTTGAAAAATTATGCCACTTTAAAATTTTGACATGTTTTTCCTAACCTAACTGGATTAGACCTTAGCCGAGCACATACAACCCTTGACATTACATGGTGAGATTAGCCTTATCCGTTTCCAACATTTTATCCCAAATCCACCAAATTATGAGTGTGCCGGTAGCTTGTAAACTTTAGAACTTCGCCTTTGCATCATTTCGAGACCATAGACGAGGTATGTTGAGTTAGCTTGATGTATTTGGATTTTTCAGTTTTAGAAGGCAATATTATAGGATTATCACCCAAACAGCCTACCATTGTGAGTCTGTCGATTAGTCACCTCGACTTTTCGACCCCCATGTGAAACCCTTTTGTTTCACTCACCTTTAGTGCAAGATACCCCTAGATACACCCTTCTGAGCCATTCCTTTCATTTTGTCAACCCAATATATTATTTCGTTACACCTATACACCTTAGCCTACCCTGTAGTCTTTATTTGTGATTGGGAAGTCATCATTTGCCTAAGTTCAAGGTTCAAGTGGAAAGGTTCGGAAATCATGCTTTCATCGACAACATTTATGAAGATCATTGAAGACCCCCCAAATTCCCATTGTTCATCTCAAGTGGGGGAGATGTTATGTTATTATGTTATGTTGAAAAAAAAATGATTCGAAAAAAAAAAAAAATGATTGATACAGTTATGATATTGTAAAGTACGATGTTATAAGCACAATTGTATGAGCTTTATTGATTAGCATCGAGGAGGCCACCTCGGTCACATTTGAATATTGAAGAAGAAAAGGTAGTGTGCCCATCACGACGTCCTCTAATTGACACATCTACCTTGCATTTCATGATCCGGTTTCTAGACTTCTAAGCTTGAACTTTGGGCGGACGGTAAGTGGTGATGACTGGTTATAGATTTAGACTACCTGCTTGTTTTTCATTTTACACCAATTATATATCCCATGTCTTATCCTACCCTTTAGTCATGAAGTGTGTCTAGGTGATGCAGCGAGCAATCTTTGGTGTCTTGGCCATGGATTTGGTCATGTGTCATTGATTTTGTCCACTTTGCCGTGACATGTTAGTAATGACGAGTCACCCCTTAACCTTTGTCGTGTCTACCCAAATTCCCTTCGAGAATTGTTTAGCCCTTAACTCTAGTGGTGGAGATTTGTGTAACCGCCAATCTTATGATAGAATACATGCTATGATTGTGTGATTGAGTGATCACCCCGAACTTGAAACTTAGAATAGTTGAGAGATTTGAGTGTTTGTTCCCCTTTCGTGAGGTGTGCGGCTTTGTTTTATTCTAGCATAAGGGATTTGTAAACTCATATTTTAAAGGTTTTGGGAGATATCTTTTTAGAAATCTATCTAATAAGGTCTACTTGAGGGCAAGTAGAGTTCAAGTGGGGGGATATTTGATAACATAAAATAGTCTTGAATATTAAGTGTCAATTTCCCCCGATAATGCTCATTATTATATTATTTATATGGATTTACGCTTGTTTTCCATTGCTTTCCACTTTCAGGTAAATTACGAGCATTGGAGCTAAAGAGACGCGGAAATGGAAACATTACTAAAGATTCATCACAATATGCCTATTCTGAAGAAGTTACGTCGTAACTCCTCTCTCACATGACGCCGTAACTATTGCGTGACCCAGAATACCAACTTTTCAAGAGGTTACAGCGTAACTCCTTCCAAAGGTTACGGCGCAACTCCACTAGGTCAAAAGAGGTTCCACGCCGCTGATACTTACGCCGTAACTACTGCATCACTTACGACGTAACCGAGTTTATTGAATACTACGGCGTAACCACTAATAAGGTTACGCCGTAACTAGCAGATCTAGTGCATTTACGAAGAAATATAAGGTTACGGCATAACACCTAAATTGGTTACGCCGTAACCCAGACCTGGCCTATAAATACCCCACTAATTTCAGCATTTCTAATCATCCCATTCCACACACAATACTTTGAGAATGTAGGAAAAAGCTCAAGGCAGGTCTAGGGGAGCATACGGAGCTGTTTCCAAGGGAGAAGTCACTCCATTACGATAAGCTTTAGCATTTCTTATTTCTTTAAATTCATGTGTTTTGTACAATTGAATATTGATTTGATTTGCATGGTTAATATGAGCGGCTAAGCACCCTTTGGTGCTAGCCTAGTTATGATTCCTTAATTGTTTTGTTTACGTTTACCTTTACTTCCGTACAATTATTTCTAAGTGTATGCATGCATAGTTCTTTGGTAGCCACCCCTGGTTCGGTAGTTTTGAATGGCGGTATAGGCCAATTGCCTAGGAGATATGACCAGCTGACCCTAGGTGAGTGGATTGAGACGGGAAGGGTAAGATATGAACAACTGATGACCCTTTCTACTTGTGCGATTTGAACAACTGATCACCTATCGTTTGGATGAACTTAAGAACTAGGGGGTGTAGTGTCTAAGTTCCTAACGGTCGGGCACTCACTATTTAGAATCTAGCATGTAGCGGTACTTAATGACTCGGCTTAGGGACCAGGGAACAACAGGACTTATGACGGTGCACCTGATTTCTCCTGTGGTGGCATCTTTGCTAATAGGTTAGGGCGAATTGACCAAATGATGTCCTCTCGAATTTGACCCCACCTGAAGTAATTGGAAGTAGGTAGACGTAGACATTACTAGCTAGGATGATTGACTAGGTTAGCACCACTATTCCTCTATTGATTTCTCTTTATCATTTATATGCTTTATTTTATTCTGCATTAGTAGTTTAATCAATTAATTCCCTATCGAAACAACTATTATTTTGTGACATTAGACTTAGTAATAATCCAACACACATAGCTCTTGGGACGACCTCGGCTTTACCATTTACTACACTACACACGACCGGGTACACTGCCCGTTAGTGCATTAGGGTAGACCATAGGTATAGCGAGACACTATAAATATTAAGGCCTAGTCAGTAAAACCTGCATCAATTAGTCAGCCAAAAGGTCAAAAACCATAGTTAAAAAAATTATCCAAGAGGAGATGGCCTGAGTAGGGTTTTCTTAAATGGGTTAAATGCACGAAAATGTATTACTTGCCACTTTTTGTCATTGTGTGTATCATCTTTTTTTTTTCAATTTGACACCAACCTTTTGAATTCGTGCTATTGTGTATATTTTATGACCTTTTACCTTTACTTTTTCAAATTTTAAAGGGTAAAATGGTCATTTTACATGACAAATAATCACAAAATACATACAATAACACGAATTCAAAAGGTTGGGGACAAAATTGAAAAAAAGGACGATATATGCAATGACAAAAAGTGGAAAGTATGACACATTTTCATGTATTAAACCCTTATTAAATATATAAATGAGTCTAATCGGGTATCTGGTAGAAAATGCAATTTTATAGACGGATCTAGCGGGATCAATCTTTTTTTTTACTTTTTTTTCTTCACATTTTTCATCTTTTACTCAAAAAATATTCTTGTCGACTGGACCAAAAACCATCTAGAACAGGACTCATTTAGACAGATGTTTCTACAAGACCCATCAAGACCCGGGCTCGTCTAGATCCAAACCCATTTAGATCTGTGATCCAAATGACCCCCGTAAATTGCGCAAAACCGTCAAGGAAATCTCCTTGCCTCCCCTTAACTAACAAACTTCCGATCGTAGGATGCTCGAGCTTGAAGATCAAGTCAAATTCCTAATGAACTCCAACAAAAATCCTAAGTCCTCACGCCAAACAAGCTTCTGTTGACTACGCATCCTTGCATACCAATGGAATGGGAGGAAGATTCCCTACAACACCCGGACCTAGGACATTCAATGATGCTCGAGCAGCATGGAGGGGCAAACTCGACTTCTATTGGGGACAAAACAAAGAATTCACCTCTAATGATTTCCCATGGTCCCCCTCTCACGGCCCTAGTCACCAAGACATAGAAAAGATGTTGCAACACCTAGTCACATCCCAAGAAGGTCAAATAGCCGAGCTTTCGGACCGCTTTAACCAGCAACAAGCCGAGATGGATAGGAAGATAGATAACATTCTGAAAGCTATGACCAATAGTGATAGGAAGACCACCGAAAAGGATAATGCCATCTTGACTCATTCCCCTGAAGCTTGCAGTGTGAAAATTAAGGACCCAAGTAAGTTAGCCAAGCATGTTCAATTCGTCAATACCTTCACCTTTGTGAAACCTAATAGGACTAGCGACGAAGCGAACCATGAGACGATACTTGAGGTTAGTGAGACTCCTAAGAATGAATCGACCGACAAAGTAGATGAAGTTGGTCATGACTATTTCAATAAGTTTCCTACAGAAGAGGAACTCTCACGCCACCCACACTTAGTGCGAGACCTCCGTCACATGTATGTTAGGAAAAGCCCTCGGATCAAGTTTGGGAACCCTTGGAATCTCAACATACCATGTAACGCCCCGACCCGACAAGGGTAAAGGAATCACAAATAATGGTGTCATATCAAAGCAAACATAAATATCCAAAAAAAGTCTTAGCATAAATGCGGAATAATTCAAGTCAACATGACTTCAATACATAGGTCCCAGCGGAAAATAAACTCCAACAAAATATCTAAAATAATGAAGTCTTAAATGGCATCATAAGATCAAAGCTAAATATCTCTAAGGTAAGTCCACTCATGCACTCATCCCAAAGCAAAACCCAGCTCCAATGCTTAGATACCTGCCGCGGAAGAAAAGAAATGCGGCTGAGCTTCAAAAGCTCAGTGAACAGATATAAAAGCAAAGCAAGTACGAAACGATATCGAATACGGAATATAGTGAACGAAAGATAGCAAAATCATAATCATTTTCATAGTATAAATCAGAATTAACGAATAAAGTTTATTGTTAACTACCACGAGCCCAGAAACAAATATCAGATCATAATCATATTCACATAAGGCAACATTTGTAGGGGAGACCTACCAGAGTTATGAAGGACGTGCATGCACGCAGCATCAATCATCAGATAACATATAACAAATAACAAATAACAGATCTAGGATGCATCCATACGCCCCACAGACAGATATTGGTCATATAACATAACTTGAGCTCATAACAAATAACAGATAAGGGACGTGGCAGAACATCACTCTACTGCCCTAGAGTAATGTCAGAGGTGCATCACTGACACGGACATGGAACCTTCATGACTAGTGAAATATTTGGCTCGGGTGTCAAACTATCTTAGGTCAAATCTGAATGTCAAAACTGACACAGATCATACTTTATCATAAGGTTAATCATATTTTCAAAATCAGAGTTTTCATATCTTATAGTTCAAAATCATTTGTTTCACAATTCAGAAATCGAGTTCAGATAAGCAACAGCTCAAACAAACAGAATGGGGTTCATAGCAAAGGCTTAGGAAACCTTATTATAAAAGCTAACGAAGAAAAGCGTTATAAGGAACCTTTACTAAAAAGGTCAGAATATCTGTACCTTATTCCAAAGCAAATGACCAAAAAGCAGAAATACGAAAAGCAAAGGATTACTCCTTCTTCACAGAACCTATACACATTAACGGTCGTACATGTTATTTATGATTCCATAATTGTCGAAATGATCTTTTACTATTTGATGTTTATACTTAATGTATTCAGTGATCCTAATATTTTAGAGATTTATGATTAAATGAGACTTAAGTGTTTTATAACCGATATTATAGATTAGGGTTCATTATGTCATTTATTAAAGTGTAGGGTTAAATGTGAAAATAGTTTAAACGTCATAACTCACACATGAAATAATGAATTATTATACTTAGCTTCAAACCCTAATCGACTCTCATTTATGTTCTAGGGTTTTCTCATTCTTTTAATATCATATTAATGCACAATTACTTTACATATTACGTCATTTAATGACTCATTACTCTTGTTTATTTACTCAACACATTCATGACTTAACCATACGTTACTTATACACATATTATACGTCAACTTTTATATCCATGCACATTTATGATTTCATGTGACCCCAAAGTTACTTATTACTCGGATTAGTTACACATTTACACACACATGCACAATAGTTTAGACTAGATATGACCACGTACTACGTTTACATATCAACAAGCCTACTTGACTTATAAAACACACGCATGATACACGGTTCACAAACCAATTAGGGTTCGGCATGCATGGTTCGGTTCACACCTCAATCTAGGGTTTAGGTTTTACATGACCTTTCTCGTTTAACACACGTTCAAAAACCCTCACATGGTTCGGCTAACATGTAGGTTTCGGCTAACATGTTTTACGCAAACCCTAGCTAATCTACGTATCTTACTTAATCACGTTTGCATGTTTTACCTTGTCCGATTCATGATATATGTGGTTCGGTTTTTCTTAAGCTCGACATACTAATGATCCGATTCAAACAATACATATATATTACATGTTCTCTTAATATTACAAGGTTCAATTCATATTGGTTTGTTGGTTTCATATGGTTCGGCCAAAAGAAAAGAACACAAGCTCGACTAAAACAAATATGATACAACATATTATACGTTAGGTGTTATCAAAAGAAGACGAAAAGATCATTGTTATACCTTAGCTTGTTGGACACAAGGTCTCGACACCAAGGGAGTTGGTTCGGCCGAATAGGAAGAAAAAAAAAGAGAGGCAAAGAAAACTAGGGTTCCAAATTATGTTTAATGTGTTGTATATATAGCTAGTACAATTTTCGGTTTAGGCTTGAGATGGGG
Organism: Chrysanthemum makinoi; assembly: GCA_910596185.1. Taxonomy (NCBI): domain Eukaryota; kingdom Viridiplantae; phylum Streptophyta; class Magnoliopsida; order Asterales; family Asteraceae; genus Chrysanthemum; species Chrysanthemum makinoi. The sequence goes on from OU343219.1 coordinate 35,269,878, forward strand.
TGGGCTTCGGCTTGGTCCAACCGAACAAACAAAACTCACGCCCCTTTGGGCTCTCGGCTCACTAGTCCAACCGGACAAAATTACACGGCCCAACATGGTTCACAAAATAAACGAAAACAAGGCCCATACGATTGTCCCAACTATTTAACGAGACGTTTAACTTCCGTCGTACAATGTCGATCACGTACACATATTCGTTAAGTTTTAATTATAGATAAGTTAAGTTTTTAATTTCGTTAAATGAATATAAATATCTTTTACATATTTTATAAATTTCGTTTCCAAGGGTATTTTAGTCTTTATTCATGTTTTAGATTTTCAGGTTTTACATACCATGTTGCATAGGACATCTTTTCGTGGCAAAGGCCTACATTGATCGCAAATCCCCAATAAACATCATGACTAGCACGTACTATAATTGGATGATGAAGAAGCCTATCCCAACTAGGCAAGATCCCGATAATCCTAGAATTAGTTGTAATTTCCTTGTTAGAGTTAAGGGATTGCACGTCTATGTAGGTAGTTTTACATACCCTACGGATTTCATAATTGTGGAGGATATTAGTACAGCCATAGATCCTAGCTTGTCCCACGTAATTCTAGGAAAACCATTCATAGAAAACACCGGGATGACTTAAGATCCGTCATTAGGAATAGTGAGATTCAAGGATGAGACCGATGACGTAGCTTACCAAATTCCATTTAAGATTGAGAAATTTTCATCACTATCTAATGATGAAAAGGAACTTAAGCTATCGGGTTACTATAGGAATGAGGAGGATAAGGAGAAAGGAGTAGATTATGTTATGAATAAGATTTTTGGGTTCTATAAGGATTGTTTGAAATTAGGACCGGAATATAGAACCGATTCGGGATAATACGACTTCTTAGAAAGATGCATAATAGGGCATTACTATAACATTGAAAACCCCAATCGGGACCATTGTGATGAATAAGGTGAAGACAATGAAGTAACATAGGAGCACGACTTTGAGTCTAGCTACAAGACTCATAAATAAAGAAAAGCGCTCCGTGGGAGGCAACCCTTCGTTGATGCGGGTTTTAATATTCATAAGTCTCGTTATGCCTATGGTCTACCCTAATGTACTAACGGGCAATGTACCCGGTCGTGTGTAGTGTATTATTTGGTAAAACCGAGGTCGTCCCAAGAGTTATGTGTGCGGATTTTAACTAAGTGTAGGTGTTACTGATTTTAATATGATTATGAGGTTAATTTAACTAATTAACTACTAAGAAAATAAAAGCAAATAAAGGAGAGGGTTGTGATCAATAGAGGAGAGGGGTGCTAACCTAGTTACTCATCCTAATTAGTAGTGTTTAAGTCTAATTACTTCCAATTACTTCAGGTGGGGTCAAAGTCGCTTGGACAGCATTTGGTCAGTTCATCCTAACTTATTGGCAAAGGGTCCCACTGGAGAAGTCAGTGTTGGATCGATGTACTCTAACCAAACTAACTTATGTAGCTTGTAAGGGCTTAGCAACCTCAGATAAATCCTAATTCACTAACAATGAAACACTGAATTAACTCTATTAAGTATGCGGAATTTACTTCAATAAAGCTAAGAAGAATTAACTTTAACTTCAACAATTTTATTAAAACTCTGAACCTACTTGATACACAGATTCACTAACAATCCCTAACAACTCTAATATCAAACTTGATAAACTCTAATACTCTCTAATATTGCACGTACATCTAATGCCAATCTAGAGGTCCTTTTATTGACATAAGGATAACCCTAGTTGGTTTACAACTCTAATCCTTGTATGACAAGTAATACTAAGAACATTCTGGAATTACATAATAATCCTTAACGATTTGCATAACAGTCCTTTATTCTTGCAGTACTTTAAAAAGTGAGCAGTACTTTGACTTTCTTCATTAAGCAGTACTTTGACTCTTCAGCATTTTATATCCCAACAATCCTCCCCTAACTTGAATTCTACTTGCTTGATTTCAAGTTTCTTTGTATCTGTATCTTTAACATCTTTGTCTTCAAGGAAAGATTGTGTCTTTATCTTCAATTTTTGTCTTTGTATTCCCTGTGCTTGTATTCTCATCATCAAAGTAGTCTTTATCAGCAATCCTTTACAGCAACAATCAGCAAGCTCCAACTTTTCAGCTACTCAGCAACATTTGACAATTTGTACATCAGTTCATTAAGTTTCAGTCTATTCTCATCACTTCCAGGTGTGTAAACTCTTGTGAGAGGTGAATCATTGAAAATTTTAATGGATTTTGATGTCTCTTTACCAAAGCCATTAACTCTGGAGTAGCCAATTTTTAGGTGTGTAAAACCATGGTACATTGATAACCATATGATTTTTAGCAAATCATCAGCTATCAACATATTTGTTTTGTCTTTACCGAAAGCCGTACACTTTCGTACTAGTTAGTTCTTGCAACCATGGTGAACTAATTACCATATGAATGGTTTTTCCACAGCCTTTACCACAAGCCATTTTCTTGTGGGCTAGCCAACTCTTTACATTTGCTGATATGGTGAGTTGATTACCAATCAACTTATTAGCATGTTGTCAACTATATAACGGATTTGAGATATTTTTACTAGAGCCGTTTGCTCATGGATTAGCCATTCCTTTTGTTAGACATGGTGGACTGATAACCTATTGTTGTAACCATCTCAAAAACCTTTGGTTGCTGTTAACTTTTGTTTCAAAATATTTTGCACTTAACATAAGTTTGCTTATTTGCTATTAAAATTGTTTACTGGTTTTGTGCTGCAAGCAGTACTTTGGTTAAAGTACTGTTTTTCCAGCAGTACTTTGATTAAAGTACTTATTTTTCAAAAATTTATACAATTAAACATCATACCAGTACTTAAGCTTCATCCTCATCCGTTGTCCATTTGATGAATAATTCGATAACCATGAGAGCAGTTTTATTCTCCTCTTCCACTTCCATTCCATAATCTAGCATTCTTCTCATAAGATCTGTAGTAAGTGGATATCTTCTTTCTGCTAACATATGGATCATGGTCCCATCTTCCAGCTCTAAAACATGCACTCCAGATTCTTCAAAGAATCTCTAGCTTGTACTCTCCCAAACTTCTTGGTTTTGCCAGAGTTCATCAGTGCTTGTCTCTTCTGTTTCCCAAATAGTTTTTAGATCTCCCAGCAAGACTAAGCCAATTCCAGTTGAAGGAATATGCTCAAAATACTCTTGCACTAGTTGATATAAGTGACAGTGATCCGCTCTATCTATTATGTGCAGTATGTCCCATAGCAAGTAAAATACTCTAAAGCTTTCATCTTCTCTTTGGAACATCATATAGTCTCAATCCATTGATTCTACAAATTCAAATGTAGTCATTTTAGACTTCTTTACTGCAACATCTTTGGACTTAGGATGCTCAAATTCTACAACTCTTAAGTAGTTTCTCATCTCATCAACATTATCTGTTCTCAAATCTATCTTCTTTGATGGCTGTTCAGCCCCAGTTGTTCTCTTTCTCTTTAAGCTCCTTTTTCTAGCTTCCTTATCCTGTCTTTCATCATTAAAAGAAATAATCTCAGCAACTTCCTTCTGATATGCTTCTCTAACAGCTTATTTAATCTAGTATACCCTTGACCTTTCGGATAAGCTATCATGGCATTTCTTTCCTTAGCAATACTGGGTGGTCTTTGTGTTATAACTACTAGATTTTTTGGTATAGCAACTTCAGCAGCTGCTGCTTGTAGCTCCCTAGCAGCTGCTGCATTCTTAGCTACTTCAATAGCTCTTAACTCTGCCAAAGTCAGCTTTTTCTTTTCTTTCTTTGTTTCAACCAGTTTGCCTTTGCCTTTATCTTTTGGATCTAAAGCTGGTTGACAGGCTTGAGGTTGTTCTTCAGCAACTCCTGGAATGCTAACACCTCTTGGTCTTGGTAGATTTTGCAGAATTTGAGCAACTGTCTCATCATCACTTGTAGTGTGCTCTACCATAGGTGTATCAGCTTCCACTTCTTGTAGGACTGTTGAAGGACCAGCTTCTTCAAAATTAAGAGTCCTTGGTGTAATCAACTCTTGTCTGTATGTTCCTTGAAGAGCAGCAGTACCTTGATCATCAGCACCTTGATCACCACTACTTTGTACACCAGTACTTTCAATTCCAGCACCTTTAGCCTCAGTAGGCTCAGTATCTTTAGCTTCTTTATCAAAAACTTCAGCTTCTTCATAAGTTTGAGCATCTGGTTCTTCATAATCTTCATCATCTTCATTAAGTTGAGCATCTTCATTCAAATTCTCTTGCTCCAATATCCTCCTCAATTGGAATGAAGACTGCATATGAACCTTTTTGCCTTTTTAAGCCTTCTTAAAGTGCTTTCTTTTCTTCTTTTCAGCCTTGACCCATAATCTGTGATGTTGTACCAAAGGCCAGACAAACTTCTTTAATCTTCGAAACTTGGTCTTCAACTGTGCTATTTGTGCAGCTTGAGCCTCAGACGCTTTCTTCAATATGACCAGCTCCCTTGTCAAAACATAATTATCCAAAACCAAGCCCTCAGGTGGTATATCACGCGTATCTTCTTCAGATGATGGTGGGTTGACTTATGGTTCTGATTCAGTATGTGCAGCATCTTGGTGAGATGGTGTATGTGAAACTGCAGTACCTTCGTATGCAGCAGTTCCTTGTGAAGTAGTACCTTGAGAAGCAGTACCTTGAGTTGATGCAGTACCTTCTCTTTCTTCACCAGCAGCCGCCTCATCTCTAATAGCTTGCACAATCTCCATCATTGAAGTAGTTAAAAGAGTGTTCCTTCTAAAGAACCTATCACTCTTCCTAGCCATGAAGGTGAAAATCTTTGGAGGTTGAACCACAACAGGTAATAAGCTCGAAGGCTTTGGTACATCATGAAGTTGTTTATTCAAGAAAACTTGAACAAATCTTGGATACATTAACCAGGGTGATCCATGAGAAATATGAGATAGCATACCATCCAGGAGTAGTCTTGAAAAATTGAAGACACGATTTGTAGCCAATGCCACCAGTGCAGATGCTATATTTGATCCGAATTGCTCCCATGAAGTACTCTTAGAACTGATACAGTGAAGTAAGACATGTACCAAGTACTTCCAATGTGGACTAAACAGGGGTTTCTTGAATGTTGTTTCATTTAAGGACCCTTCATACCCAATATCTCTCAAAGTATCCCAAAGAAGCTGTTTATCAAAACATATAGCCCCTTCTTCATCATCAAATAATAGATTTTCTCGAATGGAGGTTTCACTGACTCTAATGATCTTTCCAGCAACCTTAGCTTGTATGTATGACTCATCATCCTCTATATGAGTTCTAGCAGTTGCCTAGAACTATTGAATCCATGGCTCAATAACATCCGGTTCTACCAAAAGTGCATAACTAATTGGAGATCTAGCCAGGAAATCAATGATATCATGAAACGCGACATTAGCATCAGTCTTGTCTAAGTTTGCCACCATATTGTGTTTAGTAACTGGGTTTCGATTCGCCATTGATTAATGTTGACACAAGAAACTGGTTTACTGAATAAAAATTGTGAGAGAGAGAGAGAGAGAGAGAGAAATATGGAAAAGATTGATAAGTATAAAGATGAGAGTGAAAATCGAAGGGTAGTTATTTGTAGGTAAGATTTGAAAAATTACAGCCCATAATAACAAAGTTACCGTTATTTGAATTTTAACCCATCTTTTGACCGTTGGAACAGTACGTTGATAAGACAAGCAGTGCTTTCCACGTGTGCAGTACTTTCCAGAGCAGTACTTTTAGAGCAGTACTTTCATATGACCAAAAAGCAGTACTTTTCCATTCTCTTCGGCACAATGGCAAATAACTTCAAATAGGCATTGTATTACCTCCCCTCAAGCAATGCATAGGACTGTCTAACTAACTAATCAGTCCTCCCCTTAAATGTAGCTTAATAATTTATCATTCCAATACTCACCACCAGGTGATTGAATCTTGAAACATCAAAGCCTTTAGTGAGTAAATCAGTTACATTATCATCTATATGAACCTTGACAACATTAATGAGCCTATGTTCATAACAATCTCTGATAAAGTGATGCCTAATCTGAATGTGCTTGGTCTTGGAGTGATAAACTGAATTCTTCACAATGCAAATTGTACTCTCATTATCAATGTTGATAGGAGTATTCTTGAAGTTGAACCCATAATCCAAAAGTTGATTCTGCATCCACAAGGCTTGTCCACAACAGCTTGCAGCAGCAACATATTCTGCTTCAGTGGATGATGTTGCTGCAATAGTTTGTTTCTAACTTTGCCATGAGACTAATCTTCTTCCAAGATACTGGCATCCTCCAGTGGTTGATCTTCTATCATAACTATCACTTGCATAATCACTATCTGAAAAAGCTTCCAAGTGAAAAGGTGAATCCTTTGGACACCACAATCCTAACTTAGGTTGTTGTTTCAAGTAACTAAAAATCCTCTTTACTGCATTCATATGGGAAACCTTAGGTGAGACTTGATATCTTGCACATAGATAGACAGCAAACATGATATCAGGCCTAGATGCAGTTAAATACATAAGACAGCCAATCATAGATCTGTACAGCTTAACTTCAACAGGTTGACCATCTTCATATTTGCCCAATGAGTTGATAGATTTGATAGGTGTAGTGACTGGCTTCATAGCATCAAAGTGGAACTTCTTAAGAATGTCAGAGACATACTTATCTTGACTTATGAAAATTCCCTCCTTTGATTGTTTAACTTGAAGTCCCAAAAAGAAAGTTAATTCACCCATAGAACTCATTTGAAGTTCATGTTGCATCAGCTGCTCAAACTCCTTCACCATGGACTGTTTTGTAGCTCCAAATATGATATCATCTACATAGACTTGTACCAGCATGATATCCTTCTTATCTCTCTTGATAAACAAAGTCTTGTCAATTGCTCCCCTCCTATAACCATGTTACAATAAGAAAGTAGAGAGCCTTTCATACCAAGCACTAGGTGCTTGATGAAGGCCATAAAGAGCGTTAACAACTTTGTAGACTTTTTTTGGATGTGCAGGATCTTCAAAACCAGGAGACTGTTTAACATATACCTCCTCTGTAATCTTGCCATAAAGAAAGGCACTCTTTACATCCATTTGATAAACCTGAAATCCCATATATTATGCAAAAGCAAGGAATATTCGAATAGCTTCAATCCTTGGTACATGAGCAAACACTTCATCATAATCTACTCCTTCTTCTTGTCTATATCCTTGTGCTAGTAGCCTTGCCTTGTTCTTGATGACATTCCCTCTTTCATCTCTCTTGACTCTGAAAACCCATCTTGTACCAATGACTTTCTTTCCATCTGGTAGATCACACAGTACCCAAACCTCTTGAAGTTTGAATTAAAGAAGTTCTTCTTGCATAGCTTCAACCAAACTCTCTTTAGTTAATGCTTGAGCTACATTCTTGGGTTCTTCTTGAGAGATAAAGCAAGTGAATAAGCATGTTTGATGATCCTTGTGATTCATCCTGTTCTGTTTATAGACAAAGCTAAGTACCCCAATAAGTATCCTTCGTCTGACTTGCCATCAAATTTTCCTAAAGTATCAATAGTATTGAGAATGGTCAGAGGACATCCAAAAGGTTACATAAAATGAATATTAGGTTTGTTTCCCATAAGCAACTCATAAGGTGTCTTCATCTCAGGTTTAGTGACTGATACTCTATTCAACACATAACAAGCAGTACTTAGAGATTCAGCCCAAATTTGAATAGGTAATAAAGAATCTGCAAGCATTGTTCTGGCTGCTTCTATCAATTTTCTGTTCTTTCTTTCTGCAACACCATTCTGCTGTGGAGTTCTAGCAATGCTAAACTCCCTCTTAATCCCTTTGTTGGCACAAAATTCATCCATAAACTTGTTTTTGAATTCTGTCCCATTATCACATCTAATACCTCTCACTTTGAGTCTTAATTGATTTTCAAGGGCTATTATCAAATCATGAATAGTATCAAAGGTTTCATCTTTAAATTCCAAGAAAAAGACCCAGCTAAATCTACTAAAATCATCTGTTACAACTAAGCAGTATTTCTTCTTGTTTAAGCTTGCAACAGTAACAGGTCCAAACATATCCATGTGCAATAACTCTAAAGGTTCTCTAATAGTTCTTTCCTCAATCTTTTTGCGTGAAGCTTTGTGTTGTTTACCCTTCTTGCACGCCAAACATGAATGATCATTCTTGTATGTTTTGGAAGGTAAACCTCTAACTAAATTACCTTTAACCAGCTTGTTGATATTCTTGAAATTCACATGTCCTAATCTTCTATGCCATAGATGCGCTTCCTCAAGTGTTGCCTTTGCTACTAAACATGTTGCTCTTTCAGTAGAGTTAAGATTTTTCAAATCTAGACTGTACACATCATTAGTTCTTGGTACTCTCAGTGTTACCAAGTTATCATCAACAAGCTTGAACTCAGGGGAAAGATTGAACAACATAGGGTGCTTCTTGTCACAGATCTGAGATACTGACAAAAGATTGAACTTGAGCTCCTTTACATGATGAACATTCTCAAAGTCTATACTTCCTGCCTTGATGGTTCCTTTGCCAGTAATTCTACCTCCATTAGGATCATTCCCAAATGCAACTCTTCCTCCAAAATATAATCTAAAATCTGACAGAATCTGTTTGTCTCCTGTCATGCTTCCAGAGCAACCACTATCAACAATCAAATGATCTTTAAGCTCCTCTTCTGGGTTGCCCTGCACAAAGATGAAAGAGTTAGTTTTATTTAGGAACCCAAGCCATTATGGACTTGTGTTCCCCTTGTGGAGTGACATACTTAAATTCTTTAAGTATGTAATCTCCACTGTTTTTGAAAACATGATCAATTATTGTCTTTTGTTCCAAAACATGTGTTGGGTTTTCAATAAAACTCTCTTTTTCAGCAGAAATCTCTTTTTCTTTTTCAACAAAACTTGTTGAAAGTACTGTCTGTCCCCTATCAGTACTTTCTTTCTGAACCTAGTTGGTTTTAACACTTTGTGTTGATTTCTGTGATATAGGTACTCTATGTGAAGTGGAATGCCTTCTAGGTTGACAATAATTGGGTCTCCTTGGTCTTCCATTTAGAAAAGTGCTGGTAGTACCTTGATTGGCTGAAAACCTAGCAGTACTTTGAGAAGGTACTGCTTGAGAAACTTTTGACTTACCAGTACCTTGAAAAGTTCTTGAGGGTACTGGTGGTTTGGAAAAAGGTCTTTTCTGGTGAGGGTACCTATAGTATTTTGAGAAATTACTGTGGTTAACCCTATGTGAGTGATTCCAAACTGGTTTGTTCTCCCTTGTCTTATGGTTGGTAGTTTTAGTCTTTGGGAATTGACTTAAATATTCTGAGTGAAGGTCACAGTCCTTAATCAAATGATCACCACTATAACACACAAAGCATAATTTTTGACCCATACTCCTAAAATTTCTTCCTTTAGTTCTATGACCAAAACTATCCTGACTTTTTGGTGAATGATGAAACTATCTTGACCAAAATTATCCCAAAAAGGTTTAGCGGTATTTTGAAAAGTTTTTCTTGAAGGTACTGATGTTTTTGAAAAAGCTTTAGGAAACCTTTTATCATTGTTAACACAACCTAAACTCTTAACATTATCATCCTTAGGTTTCTCAACTGTTTCTTTTGGGGATTCCGAACTAGATGAACTTGAATTAGATTGACCAGTAAGCTTTTTCCTAAACTCTAAATTGTCTACACCAAAACAAGAAACATCTGTCCTAGGTGGTTGAAAACTACCAGTGGGTGGAGGAACTTCATTGTAACCCTTGTCTTTTTTAAATTAAGGAGGTGTTTGACTAATTGATTCCTCATTACTAGATGTGTTTTCTTCTGAGCTAATGAGTTCATCATCCCTAGTTACTATGTCTTCTGAATCAACTAGTTGCTTATCACTAGTTGGGTTCTCTTCTGTATTACTATAGTCAACACCAAAACCTAGACCAGTTTTAATGTGTGCTTTTCTTTGTTTTTCAAGAAAACTAACATGTGAAAGACCAGCTTATTTCCAAGTAGCAAGTTTTTCTAACAATTCCTCCCTTTGTTTAGTCATCTTTTCATGTTCAGAGACCTTACATCCTAACTTCCATTCACTTAATTTTAATTGATAATCTTGTTGCTCATATTTTTCTACCCAAGCCATTTCATTATTTTCATGAGTAATTATTTTGGCTTCCATTGACTCTAAAGTTAATTGATAACCAGCTACCTCAGACCTAGCCCTTCTACAGTTATCTCTTTCAGTCACATAATCTGTAAGCACCTTTTGATACAAATCATGACACTTAGAACATACCTCAGAGATAGTGGATGAACTTGGTGAAGTAGCTACCATAGCAAGCAGAACAGGTTCTTCTTCTCTTTCCATGCTCTAATCAAAGCCTCCAAGACCATTTCTTGATTCCAAAGCAGTAAATCCTGGTTCCTCATCAAAAGATGTGCTCCAATCGAACAGTTCCATTGCAACCATAGAGTAGGTTACTGGTTCATCATCGAATTCAGCACTCCAGTCAACCTCTGATAGATTTTCTTGAGCAACCAAAGCTTTTGGTTTTGGTTTAGTAATAGGAACTTCCCTTATTTCAAGCTTGGGTTTCTCAATCATCCTATTTGCCTGATATTTAGTGATTGTACAAAAGATTGCACTACCAGGCATCGATGATGATCAAAGGTATGAGGGGTGTATGTTCCAGCCAAGACTTTTCTTCCACCTGAGAATGAGAAATACAAAGACACTACGTTAAGTGATTACGCAGGGGTAGGACCCTGTAAACCACCTCCGGCGTGAGAGTAAGTATGGGTTATGGTTGTATAAGTATGTGTAAGTAAAGAGATGAGTGTGAAATGAGCATACCATAATCCTTTGCCCGTCCAACCTATTTATAGTGGCTGAAATAGGGTGGAGAGCACTTCTGCGCAAATGTCAGAGATCATGGGGCATCCTATGATTGTGGGTAACCACTAGGGCTTAGTGACCCACGTTCTCAAACTTGACGGGGAAGTCAAGAAAGAGAGGGAGATCGTGGGTTTGACCAAGTCAGGATGTTCTTCTATCCATTGTTCCTTCGTTAGCCATACCCCGAAGGGCTTAGGTCTTCGAGTGGCGAATTCCCCTAAGGTAACCTTCGTGATAACGAATGGTTTGACGCCTAAGGATATTTTAGAATCCTAACCTGGGCCTTCGATGGAAGGGCTTCGACACGTCTCGGAGGAGTGTCCTTCGAGCTACTCGAAGGGTACATCATCAAGCCCCCTAGTCGAAAGTGATGCATATCAGCGAAGAGGCATTGCTTTCGACTTCATGCTTCGAAAAAATACCATCTTGCTGCTAAACGAACTAGTTGGGAGAAAACTATGCAACTCTAAAACATTTTTACTCTCTTCGTCTTCCTTCACGCAGTAAACCTTTTTTGAGCGCACACCATCTTCGAAAACAAAGGTAAACACTTCTCTTTTCTTGTAGTTTAAAAATAAAATCATGGATTCTAAGTTCATCATAAAACAACAAAAGTGTACATTGTCTGCAAAAGATTTACATGATCCCTTAGCTGATTACCCAATCCCACCAGAACACAAAGTGATGTTACCCAAATTGAATCAGGGTATTTTTGATGCTCCTCAAGGTTTCGTAGGGCTATATACACATGCATTTAGCCATTCTAACCTTAGGATTCCGTTGCATCCACTGATATTAGAGTTCATGCAATACTACATGGTCCATATCTCTAGGTTCAACCCCTTTGGTTTAGCCAAACTGACCACATTCATAGTGATGTGTAAAGCATACGGCTGTGAACCAACATTAGAGGTTTTAAGAGGATTTCTGAACTTGTATCCTGGGGGCAATTTGTTAAAATTAGCAAAAAGGCCTGAATCAGATGTTCCAAACCTGTTTGGGAGAGTGTACACTAACATAACAGGTTGGAAAGGTAGCTTTTTCTATGTGCAAAACACGATTGTTCCCCCCAATTATCCAGAGTTGCTGAATAAGGAAAACATGTTTGATGCAAAACGGTACAATGACCCCTTGCCCTATGAGGTGCGACAGGATCCCTGCTATCAGCGTTTGGCTAGGTACCCTGTTGATGTGCAAGTGTTCCCTGAAGCCATCTTATACATGGCTGGGATTGCCCAGAGCTGGGAGGGGTCTCCCAAGAATCATGTTATCATGTACAATAGACAAAGAATGTTTCTCCACTTTCTGTTAAAGTAGGACCAATGTAGCACTGATATTTATTTCTTTTTGCTTCTTTTTTGCAGAGATGTCACTCAGGAACTTCATGTACCAGGATGTGGATGAGGACTTAAGCTTTATGCAAGATGAGAAGGCCGAAGAGTCATATGGTGTTGGCTCTCCGTCAACATCTATCAACAATGAGGTGGACACTCCGAAGCAGGAGCCTATTTCGTCGGCACCCCCACAAGCTGTGTTGGAGGGCCCTTCGCAACTCGTTGAGAATGTTGCTGACTCGGATGATCCTGCGAAGGAGGATGTCCAAGTTGTAGGGTCCACTGGCATAGCTGACAGATTGAAAAGTCGTAAAGGAACAGCAGCAAGGCCGTCAAGTCTACCAATAAGAGGAAGAATCCCCTACCTGCCTCTGGAGGCAGGATTGTGAAGCATAAGAGTGATGAGGGTAGAAAGTTTGTGAAATCATCCTTCGAGTTGCCAGATGAATCCATGGAAGCACATGGTAAGCAGTTTCTCTTAAAATATTTGAAGGCATAATTGTTATGAGTAACTTAACCTTGATACATTGTATTGGCCGCAGGTCTTCCAGAGACGAAGGAGCTGACCAATGCTTTGGCCTGTCACCGGATCATCGATCATGTCACCCCTCCTCAATGGAAAGGTATGCTGGAGAACATGTCCATTGAGAGGTTTTGTGACATGCACGACAATGGGGTGGCGAGGCAGGCGGTATTGGACAACCACTTGAATTGCTCAGGACTGTGGCCAAGCTAGAGGCTAAGTGTGACGAGATTGAGGGGAACGTTGAGAAGAACCCCCTCGTCCAAGACCTTCATGGCAAGGTAGCCCAGTTGACAGTTGAGCTACGCAACCTGAAGTTGGAAGAAGCCAAGGTCATCACTCTAACAGGTCAGAATGTTGTTCTTGAGGCAAAGTGTGCTGGATTGGAAAGTGAGAGGGCTAGGATTGGAGAGGTATAAGTGAAGTTGAGGGAGGAAATCGATGGCCTGCAGATGAGGTACAAAATGCTGCAGAAGGATCGTGCGGAGGTTGTTTCGAAGGTGGTGCCTTACATAGCCATGGAGCTCTACCACAGTGACGAATTGGGAGCTCAGATGTGGAAGGTCATCAAATCAGCCATTTTTCATGGACGGTGCTTGGCGTTGGAGGAGGCTGCCAAAAATGGTAAGCCCGTGGACCTTTCCAAGATTGAATGCTACCGTCCTACTTCGAAGGCTGAGTATGATGAGGCAGGAAATGCGTTCGCAACCGCAGAGTACTCCTTCCTTGCTGAGGCTACCAAAGATCCTATGGAACCCCTCGAAGACCTCCTTTCCAAGAAGCCTCGAAAGTTAAAGCCTGCCACTCCTACCAAGATGACTATTTCTACTAAGCCTGCCTCAGTTCAACCATCCCCTACTCCATCTCCAAAAAAGCAAGAATGAAGGCTGCCATGTTGGCAGTTATTTGGTTTCAAGGGTGGCATGTACCCTTTAAGACAATTTATCTTATTTGACAATGCTTGTCTTGTTCTCTAAACAATTTGAATGTTTTTTATGTATGGCCATAGGCCAAAAACAATTTGACTGGGGCTTAGCCTCCTCGTGCAGGTACAAGGGCACTAGCCCTCATTTTGAATGGTATGGTGTAGGGGAAATACCTCTACATACTTAGTTATTTATTTTTGTATGTTTTGTTGACTTCTCTGTGACAATCCGTACTTTCAGGTCATTTCTTGACACGATTCATGTCTCATTATTTCAACATTTATCGTAAACTTGGTTTACGTGTTTCAAATTCGCGTAACCTTGGAGGTTTAGCGGCGAATTCATGATCATGACATCACGTACATTTCATATGGACTATGAGTAGTCTACATTTCATTGACATCATTTGCATCATATCAATTCATTCATGACATTTCATTTCACCTTCAACGCGTAATTTTTATATTTAATAATCGTTATCGCGTGAGTTATTATTTTAACATTTAACCCGATACTTTCAAAAATGATCCCGAGGTATTTTTAAACTTACATTTAGTTTATAAAAACTATATTTTTAGTTTTCCTAGTGTTTCAAATTTATTTGGTAAATAAATCATTAAAGTTAAATTATTACGTCGTTTTTCTTAAAAACTACTCGATAATTATTTTATCACTCAATTTTTACAAGGAATGTATTTTTATAATTTTTATCATCTCATTACATTCTATTTTGACCTATTAAAAACTTACTTGTACCAAAAATTTCCATTTACCTTTACTTGTACATTTCCTACACAATTACTTACATTTTCTTTACAAATTATACAAATTTTATACAAGTTAAAGTTTAAAAAAAAAAAATATATATATATATATCTTGACATTCCTCCCCCCTTGGCCGACCAAGGGGGAGGGTACTCATTAAATGTGTTATGGTTTCTTTGATTGTTTAAAGGTTTACACAATACTTAAAGTCCAACTTCAATAATTCTTACTCATTCATCCATTCAAGAGTTAGCAAAGTTTTTCATTTTCTCTCTTCTTGGTTTCTCTTCCTAACCGGTTCTACAAGAGCTACAAAAGGGATCATCATATTTTTGTTCTCAAGCACAAGTGTTATTAACAACCTAGTTATATCCTTTATATGGTTTTGAAATAAAAACCAAGGATATTTAAGTTAATCCTTGTTACTTTCACCTCATCATCTTCACTAGTAAGCATATTCTTATCATTTTCAAGTTTCCTTTTCATTTTCATATGTTACTTTTCATTTTTGGAGCTTATATGCATGATATGTGATTTATACCATTTATTTCATGATTTTAGAGTTATCTATATATATTTGGTCATCCTATAATTATCCCCTTGGTTTTGGTTGGTCTTGATGGTGATTAGGAACCCATGACACCCTAAGAAGGTGTATGGTAGGATTAGATTAGTTTTGGAGTTGATTTGAAGGGATTAGAATAGGTTTTGTCCGAGAAAAACTATTTTCGATAACTATATAAAAAGGTTCTGTCCTTGTTTCATCTTTCTGGAAAATCCGACAGTTGGTACTAAACTTTGGCCTTGATTTTTAGAACATATACTTTAAAACGAATCCGTGGCCGCTTGAACGGATAAAAACGGACTTATAACGAAGAAGTTATGGATTTTTGAAGTTTGACGACGAAAAATATAATTTTCAGAATTTTCAGCAACATGTTTTTATCTTGTACGGGTCAAAAACGAGCCTTAAGCTTCTCAAATTATTTCGACTTGTCAAAAAAATATATTAGTTTACTTCAATACGAAGCTAAGGACATATTAAACGTAGAAAACGGATTTGAAACGACAAAGATATGCACTTTTTCATAAACTTGCCGTAACTAATTTTCTGCACTCAATTAGCCAAAAACCACCATCTTTAACCCTTATTATCTTTGTGTTCGAGACCTTTTGGACGAAAACTCCTGAACTGAAACTTCTAGATATCGATACAAACTTTCCAAAACCGTCGAGTTCGTTCTCTAACGGTCGACGTACACCGTTTTACGACTAGTTTTCCAAAGCCATTTTTGTTAATTTCATAAAAATTCCGACGACATTGTTTTGCGACGAAAAGTGAAAATTTCACCATAATTCATTATAAAACCATTATAGGATGACATTTTAATGTAAAAACATGTAAAGTCATTTTTGAAGGGTCAAGACGTCAAAAGAGTATTTTTCGACGACGAGTAATATTTTCAAAACTCGTAGATGGTATAAATAACATACGAAATGCATGCATAACATTACATTGCAACTCATATCAGATCATATCATTGGTACTAGGTACCGGATAACGCATCACATTATACCTCAGTGTACTCACTCTTGTCATTTCGTCAGTTTACCAAGTGAGTTTTCATAGCCCCTGCTTTTACTTGTTTTCATAACCGTTTTGGGGGAGATACATGCTCAATGATTTTTATTACATTCATGATTAGTTGCAAACTACATGTTTATCTAAACTGAATGCTAGTCATGCGAAGTAACATTATTGCCATACTTAGAATTTCTATTTCATATATTCATTGGTCTAACGGTCTTGGTATATTCATTGAGTTAACGGACTTGGTATATTCATTGGTCTAACGGTCTTGGTATATTCATTGAGCTAACGGACTTGGTATATTCATTGGTCTAACGGTCTTGGTATATTCATTGGTCTAACGGTCTTGGTATATTCATGGACTAATGGTCTTGGAACGATTTGAACATACACTATATATACATTTCGGCAATGGGTTGTGAACACACAGGTTGCAAGTTTTGTATGGGCGGGACTTGGAACTGAGTGGATTCACAATGCCTTTGCTGCATAATCGATTTCGATACATTGAGCCATGCACTATTTTGTGAATTCATTTGACGATTTCTGTTTGAAAATAAACTATGCATATTGGCAGTGGGTTGTGAACACACAGGTTGCAAGTTTTGTATGGGCGGGACTTGGAACTGAGTGGATTTACAATGCCTTTGCTACATAAACAATTTTGAAAGTCTTTACGTTTCAACGATTTACAATGCCTTTGCTGCATAAACGATTTTGAAAGGCTTTACATTTCAACTCAAACTCTATGAACTCACTCAACCTTTGTGTTGACACTTTTTAGCATGTTTTATCTCAGGTATCTAAGGCATTCACTTCATGGCATGCATTTGGACACATCATGGAGTCGTGGTGACGACGCGTCTCACTTGGGTTTTACGTACTTTAAAACATCGTTTGTATTGTAACAAACTTATCTTCCGCACAAGTTGATCTTCATTTGGGACCTACTTTGTAAACTCTGATTGTTTTATTAAACCAAACGATGTTCTTTTCAAACGACACTTTAGGTCGTTCAATATAACTGTGATTGTGATGCTATGACAGTCAATCCCCAGGAATTCCATTCCGCTGCAAAACAGGTAATTTGGGGGTGTGACAGATTGGCATCAGAGCTTCGGTTATAGAGAACTAGGTTGCATCATTGACCCTAGACTATAACTACATTATCATAGCATCTCATCATTTCATCATAAGTGCATGTTCACTTTGCAAGCGATTTATACGTACATTTTTCGAGTTATTCACTTTCATTTCACATTGATTGTCACATGGATGCCTTTAAATTCCCATCCCATTATCATTTCCTCATACTCTAACGTGGAGAATTCCTTGTCATTCCCTATCACAATTTTTATATCAACTGATTCATCATCGATAACGACGAATGCCGAGATAAACTTTTAAAGAGGGCGAAGTCACTCTCACTCCTTTGTTTCACCACTAATATGTCGAGTTACACTTTATTCACACACTAAGTTACTAAACCATTATACATTTGAAACATTTACGACACATCATAACCCATTTCGTAGGAAACCGTCAATCATTTTGAAAGATAACCTCAAACTTATCATTCTTATCACATTTCTTTGGAGCGTTTATTATTAACACCGGATTTTGCTACTTCTCACATTTCCTCTTGTTTTGAAGAAGATATGGCATCGAAGAAAGCCACAGCTGAAATGACACAAGCGGCTATTCAAAAGTTGGTGAATGATAGCATAGCTGATGCTCTAAGAATTGAAAGAGAAACGGTGGCTGCTGCTGCTGCGAGGCCGCGACTGCTTCTTGTAGCCGCAAGGCTTCTTCTTGCTACTGGAAATGCAGGAGGATCCGGCGTTAAGAGCTGTTCTTACAAGGATTTTAAAAGTGGAGATCCCACCAAGTTTAAAGGGACTGAAGGAGCCACTGCCATGGTGCGATGGTTCGAGAAGTTGGAGTCCGTGTTTTCTTTGTGTAATTGCCCGGATGATAGTAAGGTCAAGTTTGCTACAAGTACACTACTCGATGGAGCATTGTCGTGGTGGAACTCATATGCTCAACCAATGGGAATGGAGAATGCTTTCAAGCTTACTTGGGAGCAATTTAAAGGTTTGGTAACAAAGAAGTTTTGTCCGCGTACGGAGATGAAGAAGTTGGAGACAGAATTCTATGAACTAGAGACTATTGGGTACGATATTGACACTTACATTCGGAGATTCCAAGAATTGGCCGTGTTATGCCCATCTATGGTTTCGAATAATGAGAAGCTACTGGAGGCTTTCATTGAAGGACTTCCCGAGATTATTCAAGGCGATGTGACTTCTTCTGACCCGCAAACGATTGAGGAAGCTATTCGACTGTCTCAGAAGCTCATGGCACAAATAGTAAAAAGGGGCAACACCACAAACATCAACCGTAACAACAATAACCAAAACAACAACAACAACGACGATAACCAACTCAACAACAACAAAAGAAAATGGGAAAATGACCAAGGAGGTTACAATAACAACAACCAAAACCGTAACACTAACCATCATCAACAACAGAATAGAGGGCAAGAAACCGCAATGGTTTATGTGGGCACCAATAGAAGGCAGAGGTTATGCTGGAACCTACCCACTATGTAATCGATGTAAGTATCATCACACGGGACTTTGTTCTGTTAAGTGCTACAAGTGTCAAAAACTAGGACACAATGCCAGGAATTGTAGAGGCAAGACCATAGTTACGTGCTTCGGATGTGGGGAGCAAGGACACTATCGAAGTCAATGTCCTCAAAACCAAGGTCAACAAGTCGAAGGTGCTCATGGGAATGTATATATGTTAGAAGGAGGAGGAGGAGCTCGTCAAGGTATCAACGACGCGGAAGACTGAAGAAGTTCGGAAACTAACAGTCTTATTTCTCCTTATGTACTATGTCGTACCAAGTTTATGTCTAATCATCGTATCCGAAACTTTATAACTTAAAGATGTACTACTTTTGCTAAACCACTCGTTGTAAAATATTCTCATCTATCGTACTTTATTTTCTTTCCGATTTGTTATCATTTACGAGGATTTGAATTCTTTTTACTTTAACTATCATTTTAACGACACTTCTCCATGTCTTCTCTCCTCGATGTTCATCACAATTTTAACATCAGTTGACTCAACACCAAGCAACATATGAGTCGATTAGTCCAAGCATTGCATAGTTACTCCTAAATTATACATAGCCTGATCACCTATGTCTAATTCAGGAAGAATCATGCAATGAAGGGAGTAGTAGGCTTATATGTGTAAGCAATTCCGTAATCGAGCCAAATTTTCAAAAGATTTTCTTCAAACCACTTGTTTCCAGTTTGATCCGCGTGACAGTTCTTGTTTGATGAGTTGCAAAGATCGAGCTAGAAACAAGTTGTTACCTAAACCGATTTAGCCTAATCGTATGACAGTTCTTGTTTGATGAGTTGTGGGATTAAGTAAAAATCGGTTACCAAAAAGTCTTTTGAGGGTTTTGCTCGAGAATGGGAAGGCTTGCCTCATCAAACCCTAAACCCGTTAGACCTAACAACGACTGAATTCAGGGACTGAATTCCTTTTTGGATGGGCGAATGTGACAATCCGTACTTTCAGGTCATTTCTTGACACGATTCATGTCTCATTATTTCAACATTTATCGTAAACTTGGTTTACGTGTTTCAAATTCGCGTAACCTTGGAGGTTTAGCGGCGAATTCATGATCATGACATCACGTACATTTCATATGGACTATGAGTAGTCTACATTTCATTGACATCATTTGCATCATATCAATTCATTCATGACATTTCATTTCACCTTCAACGCGTAATTTTTATATTTAATAATCGTTATCGCGTGAGTTATTATTTTTAACATTTAACCCGATACTTTCAAAAATGATCCCGAGGTATTTTTAAACTTACATTTAGTTTATAAAAACTATATTTTTAGTTTTCCTAGTGTTTCAAATTTATTTGGTAAATAAATCATTAAAGTTAAATTATTACGTCGTTTTTCTTAAAAACTACTCGATAATTATTTTATCACTCAATTTTTACAAGGAATGTATTTTTATAATTTTTATCATCTCATTACATTCTATTTTGACCTATTAAAAACTTACTTGTACCAAAAATTTCCATTTACCTTTACTTGTACATTTCCTACACAATTACTTACATTTTCTTTACAAATTTTATACAAGTTAAAGTTTAAAAAAAAAAAAAAAAAAAATATATATCTTGACATTCCTCCCCCCTTGGCCGACCAAGGGGGAGGGTACTCATTAAATGTGTTATGGTTTCTTTGATTGTTTAAAGGTTTACACAATACTTAAAGTCTTACTTCAATAATTCTTACTCATTCATCCATTCAAGTGTTAGCAAAGTTTTTCATTTTCTCTCTTCTTGGTTTCTCTTCCTAACCGGTTCTACAAGAGCTACAAAGGGATCATCATATTTTTGTTCTCAAGCACAAGTGTTATTTCAACCTAGTTTATATCCTTTATATGGTTTTGAAATAAAAACCAAGGATATTTAAGTTAATCCTTGTTACTTTCACCTCATCATCTTCACTAGTAAGCATATTCTTATCATTTTCAAGTTTCCTTTTCATTTTCATATGTTTCTTTTCATTTTTGGAGCTTATATGCATGATATGTGATTTATACCATTTATTTCATGATTTTAGAGTTATCTATATATATTTGGTCATCCTATAATTATCCCCTTGGTTTTGGTTGGTCTTGATGGTGATTAGGAACCCATGACACCCTAAGAAGGTGTATGGTAGGATTAGATTAGTTTTGGAGTTGATTTGAAGGGATTAGAATAGGTTTTGTCCGAGAAAAACTATTTTCGATAACTATATAAAAAGGTTCTGTCCTTGTTTCATTTTTCTGGAAAATCCGACAGTTGGTACTAAACTTTGGCCTTGATTTTTAGAACATATACTTTAAAAGCGAATCCGTGGCGCTTGAGCGGATAAAAACGGACTTATAACGAAGAAGTTATGGATTTTTGAAGTTTGACGACGAAAAATATAATTTTCAGAATTTTCAGCAACATGTTTTTATCTTGTACGGGTCAAAAACGAGCCTTAAGCTTCTCAAATTATTTCGACTTGTCAAAAATATATTAGTTTACTTCAATACGAAGCTAAGGACATATTAAGCGTAGAAAGCAGATTTGAAACGACAAAGATATGCACTTTTCATAAACTTGCCGTAACTAATTTTCTGCACTCAATTAGCCAAAAACCACCATCTTTAACCCTTATTATCTTTGTGTTCGAGACCTTTTGGACGAAAACTCCTGAAAAGAAACTTCTAGATATCGATACAAACTTTCCAAAACCGTCGAGTTCGTTCTCTAACGGTCGACGTACACCGTTTTACGACTAGTTTTCCAAAGCCATTTTTGTTAATTTCATAAAAATTCCGACGACATTGTTTTGCGACGAAAAGTGAAAATTTCACCATAATTCATTATAAAACCATTATAGGATGACATTTTAATGTAAAAACATGTAAAGTCATTTTTGAAGGGTCAAGACGTCAAAAGAGTATTTTTCGACGACGAGTAATATTTTCAAAACTCGTAGATGGTATAAATAACATACGAAATGCATGCATAACATTACATTGCAACTCATATCAGATCATATCATTGGTACTAGGTACCGGATAACGCATCACATTATACCTCAGTGTACTCACTCTTGTCATTTCGTCAGTTTACCAAGTGAGTTTTCATAGCCCCTGCTTTTACTTGTTTTCATAACCGTTTTGGGGGAGATACATGCTCAATGATTTTTATTACATTCATGATTAGTTGCAAACTACATGTTTATCTAAACTGAATGCTAGTCATACGAAGTAACATTATTGCCATACTTAGAATTTCTATTTCATATATTCATTGGTCTAACGGTCTTGGTATATTCATTGAGTTAACGGACTTGGTATATTCATTGGTCTAACGGTCTTGGTATATTCATTGAGCTAACGGACTTGGTATATTCATTGGTCTAACGGTCTTGGTATATTCATTGGTCTAACGGTCTTGGTATATTCATGGACTAATGGTCTTGGAACGATTTGAACATACACTATATATACATTTCGGCAATGGGTTGTGAACACACAGGTTGCAAGTTTTGTATGGGCGGGACTTGGAACTGAGTGGATTCACAATGCCTTTGCTGCATAAACGATTTCGATACATTGAGCCATGCACTATTTTGTGAATTCATTTGACGATTTCTGTTTGAACATAAACTATGCATATTCTGGCAGTGGGTTGTGAACACACAGGTTGCAAGTTTTGTATGGGCGGGACTTGGAACTGAGTGGATTTACAATGCCTTTGCTACATAAACAATTTTGAAAGTCTTTACGTTTCAACGATTTACAATGCCTTTGCTGCATAAACGATTTTGAAAGGCTTTACATTTCAACTCAAACTCTATGAACTCACTCAACCTTTGTGTTGACACTTTTTAGCATGTTTTATCTCAGGTATCTAAGGCATTCACTTCATGGCATGCATTTGGACACATCATGGAGTCGTGGTGACGACGCGTCTCACTTGGGTTTTACGTACTTTAAAACATCGTTTGTATTGTAACAAACTTATCTTCCGCACAAGTTGATCTTCATTTGGGACCTACTTTGTAAACTCTGATTGTTTTATTAAACCAAGCGATGTTCTTTTCAAACGACACTTTAGGTCGTTCAATATAACTGTGATTGTGATGCTATGACAGTCAATCCCCAGGAATTCCATTCCGCTGCAAAACAGGTAATTTGGGGGTGTGACATTCTCGTACGCCTTTTTTCCGACGCTTAAGTTTTACAACCTAAGGTTAAACAACCTCATTGTGTGTAAATTTCAACACCAAGAATATAATGACCAAATTTGATCGTTGACAGAGGGTCGCGACCCACTCTATCTCAAATCCTTTAAGTGGCATGACTTTGTATATATTTTTACAAGCGCCAAAAAACTACAAGGAGAGTTAATGTGAATGTTAAAGTTGGCTTGAATGATAAGGCGTGTATTACACATTGAGCCATTTTATTCGACATTGAAACTCATTAACGACTTGGCTGAACAAATCTTTGTGCTTAAGAAACGAAGCAAGAGATTTGTGGGAAATGTCTTATTTATCATTGAATTGGTAGGGAGGATTACATCATTTTTGAAATGAAAACTAAGACAACTACCAATAATTTTTGCTTTCCCTTGAGAAGCTTCTAATTACAAGAAAAAAGTAAAAGTACTTCTTAAACATAGAACTTTCGAAGGTTCGTACCATTCCACGTCATGTCGATGGGTTCTCGAGAAGAGTGGCGGTTTGTAGGCTCCGTTGCCGTAGGCCTCAGCTATCACGGAGGGTCCTTCCCAAGTTGGTCCCGGCTTTCCCTGGTATTCTGCTTTGCTTGCACTGTTGAGGCGTAGCACATATTACCCAGGCTTGAAAGTGGAAGGCCTGACCGTTTTGTTATAGTAGCCTTTGATCTTATGTTTTTGTATTGCTTCTCGGATGGAGGTTATTTCTCTTCTTTCTTCTAGTAGATCAAGGTTTTCCCTGATCCTTTCGTCATTTTGGGAGGCATCATACGTTGCCACACGCTCCGTGTGTACACTTAGTTCCGAAGAGATGACCACTTATGTTCCGTATGTTAGGCGAAAGGGAGTTTCACCGTTGCTTGACTTAGGGTGCGTCCTGTGAGCCCATAATACTTGAGGGAGCTCATCCACCCATCCATGATGAGTTCGTCCCAGCCTTTTATCGATCCCTTTGACGATGTCTCTGTTTGTAACCTCCACCTGTCCGTTACCTTGTGGATGGTAGACGGACGTCCAAGACTGCTTTATGTTGAGCCCTTGGCAGAATTCGTAGAAGACTCCTTCGGCGAACTGCTTCCCGTTTTCAGATATGATTATATGAGGCACTCCGAATCTGCACACAATGTGCTCCCATACAAACTTATCGATCTGTCTCCCTGTGACGGAGGCTAAGGGTTTAGCTTCCACCCACTTAGTGAAGTAATCGATTGCCACCAACAAGAATTTGACTCCTCTGGGAGCTATAGGCATAGGTCCCACGATATCGATCCCCCACTGAGAGAAAGGCCATGCGGATGTTATGCTTGTCATGTCTTACTTCTGAATTTTGGGAACATTTGAGTGTATCTGGCAAGCTTCACATTTAAGAATGATTTCGGCCGCGTCCCGGTGCATCGAAGGCCAGTATTACCCCAACTTCATTATTTTAGAGACAACAGAGCAGGGTCCCGCGTGGAGGCCGCAGGATCCTTCGTGGACTTCAGCAATAATACTTGCAGCCTGCTTGGGTCTCACGTACCTTAGCCATGGTGATAGGAACGACCTTCTATATAGGGTTTCCCCTATTAACCGGTACTGTGGAGACTTAACCCGGATTTTCCTTTCCAGCTTGGGGTCTTCTGGTAGAAGACCACTTATCAAGTATTCTCTAATGGGAGTCATCCAAGTTTCTCCTTGATGACGTAACCTCCGATCAAGTCAAAGGACCCCCCTTTGGCTTCAGTCGAATTTGCATTACGAAGACCCAAGTCTTTCTTCATAAGTCATTGGTGGCGCAAAACCATTCATCATTGACATGGTTACCAGTTGGGAATTCGCCAGCCGAAGGCCTATGCCCTTCGGTGTCTTCTCTTGAAGATGCCAAGACAAAGAAGAACCTTGACTTGGTCTTCCCCCACGTTCCCACCATCCCTTTAGCTTCCCTGCCAAGTCCGGGATAGTGGGGATGAAGCCCTAGCGGTTACCACAAATCAGGGGACGCCCCCATGATCTCCTAGACGTGTGCTAACACTCTCCAAGCTATTTTCATCACCTGTAAATAGGTTGGGCCGAGTCATTCAATGGTATGTTAACTCAACACAGTATTTCACATACATCATATTATTTACAACTCATATCACATACTTACTCTCACGCCGGAGGTGGTTCGCAGGGCTTAACCCCTACGCAATCACTTAGCGAAGTGTCTACTATTTCTTATTGCAGATTGGCTACAAGTTTGGCGCAAGCATATCACCCCTCATACCCTTCGATCACCATCAAAGGCCTGGTCGTACGAATTATTGTACAATTAGTCGCACAATCCATGGGACCCGCTACTATTGGTCTCGTTATTCCAAACTTACACCCAGTCAATCACTCTCACTAGTTTTACGGCATGAATCAAGGAAGAGAAGATACACCCCCTCCGGGTTTCTCGACCTTGACACCAATCCCAGTCAATGACACAAACAACCTTCCCAATATAACCGCATCCACTTTTACCACACGATCTCACCCTGAAATAACTCCCAACAACAATGCTTCAACCTCGGCTAACCCTGAATCGGTAATAAGCCCAGCGTTTGTCGAAGCTAACATCGAAGCATTAGAATCTTTATTAAGGGCTCGAAGGAGGCAAGCTCGGAATGTGGAGATGCGTAGGGAGTTAGATTACTCAAGAGATGAATATGACGAAGAGTTGGAGATGGAGATTAGGCCCTTGGCTCCTGAGGCTACACGCTCAGTGCTAAGGATAGGGTCTCCGAGCAGTCGAAGGCCTAGTGGAAGGTCGGTTGGTTTTGAAGATGTTCCGGAGAGGGCTCCGACTAGACGGATAGGCACGATAGAAGGCTCTAATGGAAGGAGTCACCGAAGGGACGCTACAGAGGTTAATTTGCCACCACTTTTGGCGGCTCATCTGGGAAGAACTGAGGCAGGGGTTCCGTTGCAGCCTTCTCAAGCATCCGGCGTAGAAGGCAATCCATCTCAAATAAATGGGGGAGGAAATCTTTCTCCTCATGGTATGTACCCTCCTTTTCAGGTTCAATCTTATCCCCAAGGGGTTTATCCCCCACCTAATGGGCAGGCTAGCAACCCCAGTTTTACTCAACCATACGGAAGTATGCCCTATGGGCAACCTATGGTATATCCTTCGTACCCTGTCGGAAGTCACCCACCTTATATACCTACTGCTTACCCTCAATATGTTAACCAAAACCCTGTTGGAATACCTCCAAATCATAACCAGTACAATGCTGCCCCTACCTACATGCCACCTTATAACTCCCTTTATTCGGAGCCCATGGGCTCTACAATACCCTTCGTAAGATGGATAGAAGACTACCCTTTGCCTGACGGGTTGAAAATGCCCGCACATATTGGTACCTACGATGGGAAAGGGGATCCGGATAACTTTTTACACTTGTTCGAAGGGGCTATTAGAATGCAGAAGTGGGTTATGCCTGTTGCTTGTCACACGTTTACATACACCCTACGAGACTCTGCTCGTATATGGTGGAACGGGCAAAAACTAGGTAGCATTGTGAATTTGGATGATCTCAAAGCCAAGTTCAGATCACATTTCAGCCAACAGAAAAAGTTTACAAGAACGCACCTAACAGTGCACAACATCAAGCAGAAAGAGAACCAGAGCACCAGAGCTTTCATCACCAGATACACTTATGACACGTTACAGTTAATGGGCTTGTATGAGGACCAGCGCATCTCAGGTTTCGTGCATGGCCTACGAAATAGAAGTTTGGTTGAATTCCTCTCCACTGATCTCCCTGCAACCTATAAGGGTTTGGTGGAGAAGGCTTACACCTGGATCGAACCAAAAGAAGTGTCTACCAACGGGGCTCCGGTTGAAAATAAAGAAAGTCACAATAAAACCCCGAAGCATCCTTCGTGGGAAGGGTCAAGGAACAAACACAAAAACAGGGACATGTTTACATCGTACCACAAAAACATCAACCATGAGCTCTTGGCTAATCTGTCCAAATCTCCAAGGGAGATACTTGCTACGGAAAAGGCTGCGAAGACCTTTGATCCTCCTCCTCGCTTGGCAAGCGAGAGGAAGGCCCAGAGATACTTCCAAATTCTGCTACTTCCATGGCGATTACTGGACACGACACCAACAACTACAGAGCTCAAGAAAGCAGATAGAAGAGGCCGTGAAGTCCGACCAATTGGGACATTTGGTGAAGGGTATAAAGAAAGGTAAAGACAAGGTCTCCGACACACAGTTGGGGAAAGATACCACACCTGTAGAAGCACCCATCCTCATGGTGTACAAGGATGACTCTGGTTTGAAAAGGAAAGAAACGGAGGAAGCTTTGTGCGGAGTAGGAGAGGTCACTTTTCCTTCAATCACAGGGAAAGTTCTTTCAAATGACCCCGTGGTCATCAAGGTTATGATCTCCAACAGAGAAGTAAACAGGGCCTACCTCGACTGCGGTAGCTCTGCGAGAGTTATCTACGAACGCTGTTTTCTAAAGCTCAAACCTTCGATAAGGTCGAAGAGAGTAGATTCGAAGGTACCCTTAGTAGGGTTCTCAGGGGAGCACTCATGGCCCTTGGGAGAAGGTTACGATTGGAGAAGGAAGGCTAAAAAGAACAGAAACTCTGGTTTTCACGATCGTAAGGTCTGAATCTCCCTATAACCTATTGATAGGGATAATGGCAATGCAGAAGATGGGCATCGTTGTCTCAACCATACATGCCGCGATCAAATTCCAAACACCCTTCAGCATTGGAACGGTTTTCTCGGCTATAAGGTGAAGGAGCCTATGGAAGTAGGCAAAAGGATCAAACAGGTTTCGGAAGAACCTCAGAAGGATGTTATCAGTTGTACTGATGTTGAAGAACGCATTGTGGTAAATGATCTCTACCCGATCGGGCGGTGGTAATCGGAAAGCAGCTCCCAACCTCCTTTAAAGCAGAATTGGAAAAGGTACTACGTGCTAATGCAGATGTCTTTGCATGGACCTAATCTGACATGACGAGGGTCCTCAGAACTCTCATCATAGACGGAAAGCCCTTCGACACTGAACACAAGCTCAATGAGTTCAAACATATTGAACCTATCAAGCAAAAGCGTCGAAGCACTGGCTCTGAAAGAAGCGCGCGCCGCATGCAAAAAGTAAGAGCGAGCTTGTGGCGGCAGGCATACTCGAGAGAGGTGAAGTATCAAACTTGGGTGGCCAATCCGGTGATGGTCAAGAAGCATGATGGAGGATGGCAAATGTGCGTGGACTTCACGAGGATATTAACAAAGCCTGTCCGAAGGACTGCTACCCTCTGCCAGAAATTGATTGGAAGGTGGAATCCTTGTCAGGGTTTCGGCTAAAGTGTTTCCTAGACGCTTATAAGGGTTACCATCAGATACAAATGACGGAAGAGGATGAAGAAAGCGACCATTTTGAGGAAAAGCGTTTATTGTTACAAAAAGATGCCTTTTGGTTTGAAAAATGCAGGTGCCACCAACCAACGTTTAGTGGACAAAGCCTTCCACAAGCAGATAGGTAGGAATCTAGAGGCATATGTAGATGATATGGTCATCAAGAGTAGATCGGAGGAGGACATGCTCTCCGACATCAAGGAAACTTTCGACT
Source organism: Chrysanthemum makinoi (assembly GCA_910596185.1). Lineage (NCBI taxonomy): Eukaryota > Viridiplantae > Streptophyta > Magnoliopsida > Asterales > Asteraceae > Chrysanthemum > Chrysanthemum makinoi. The sequence goes on from OU343219.1 coordinate 35,298,377, forward strand.
AGCTTCACGCCATCAACATGAAGTTAAATCTCAAGAAGTGCTCCTTCAGTGTGGAAGAAGGACAATTTTTGGGGCATCTGATCACCAAGCAAGGTATTAAGGCCAATCCTTCAAAGGTCAAGGCCATCACGGTTTGACCTCCCAAGTCCCTAAAAGAAGTGTAAAGTCTGAACGAAAAGCTAGCAGCCCTCAGCAGGTTCTTGTCGAAGGGTGCAGACAGATCTTTTCCGTTCTTCAAAACACTCAAAGGATGCACAGACAAAAAGACGTTCTAGTGGAGTATGGATGCAGAAGCAGCCTTCCAAAACCTAAAGGATTTCATGGCTATTCTACCTACACTTACAGCCCCAATCAAAGGCGAAGTGTTGTTCATGTATATCGCATCCTCCTTCGAAAGCATCTGTGTTATTGGCGAGAAAGGGAGAAGAAGCAAATCCCTATCTACTTCGTTAGCGGGTTCTCTGAGGGAGCTGAGCTAAATTATCCGCATTGGAGAAGCTAATTTTGGCCTTGGTCCATCTTTGCGAGATGCCTTGAAGGTACTTCAAGCTCACCCCATAACCATACTTCTGACAAACCAATTAAGCATATACTTTCGAAGCGGAGAAATGCGGAAGGATAGCTAAATGGGCTATTGAGCTAGGAGAGCACGAAATTGAATACAAGGGTAGAAACTCGATCAAAGGGCAAATATTGGCGGACTTCTTAGCGAAACACCCTCAAACTAAAACATGACACAACGGTTCTTTGAAAAGAAACTTGATAAAGCGGTAGAAGGGTGGAAGCTTTATCTTGTGAACCTCGGCTCGTTGATCCCAAAGGGAAGGAGTATACTTATGCACTCCATTTGAATTCGGCCTTCTGAACAATGAAGCGGTCTGAAGCCTTTCTAGCAGGCCTCCGATTGGCCAAAGACATGGAGGTCAAAGACTTGGCTATTTTGTTGACTCTGGCGGTGGCCAACGGATAAAAGGCTCCTACGAGGCAAGACAACCTATGATCAAGCAATACCTGGATAAGGCCAAGGAAATGCTCGAAGGGTTCGCATCCTACAACATAGAGCATGTTCGGAGAAACCAAAACAAGAAGGCGGACGCCCTTAGCAAACTGGCATCAATGGCATTTACTCATTTAACTAAAGAAGTTCTAGTCGAAGTGTTGGCGGATAGGTCCATCGTCCGAAGGAGGTGTCTAACGTATAAGAGGAAGACTCGAATTGGATGACTCCGATTAGAGAATATCTAATAAGTGGTATCTGCGGAGGATCGAAGTTAGCTCGAAAGGTTAGCATCAAAGCACCACATGCAGAATCATGGGAAATTATCTATACGAGAAGATCTTTTACTGTCCCCATGGCTTCGTTGTGTAGGACCAAGGCAAGCTGCCAACATCATTCAAGAAGTGCATGAAGAATCCTGCGGACTTCACGCAGGGCCCCGCTCTGTTGTTTCCAAAATCATGAGGGTCGAATATTCTGGCCCGATGCCAGGGGGCATTGTTGAAATCATTGAAATGTGAAGCACTGTCAAGTCCACTCAAGAGTCCCAAGGCTACCAAAACAAGATATGACTTCCGTGGCGTCGCATGGCCCTTCAACCAATGGGGGATAGACATCATAGGTCCCCTGCCAATTGCTCCTGGAGGAGTAAAATTTTTTGTCGTAGCCATCGACTACTTTACTAAATGGGTGGAAGTGAAGCCTTTGGCATCCATCACAGGCAGGCACATGGAAAAGTTTTTATGGGAGCTTATTATCTGTCGGTTCGGAGTACCTCATATCATCATTTCAGATAATGGGAAGCAGTTCGCCGAAGGGGTATTCCCAGTGTTTTGTAGAGGCCTTAATATCAAACAATCTTTCACTTCCGTTTATCATCCTCAAGGTAACGGACAAGTGGAAGTTACTAACAGAGATATCATACAAGGAATAGAATGAAGGCTGGGATATAGTCACCATGGTTGGGTGGATGAACTACCTCAAGTACTTTGGGCTCATAGAACGCATACAAAGTTAAGTCATGGAGAGACACCTTTTAGCTTGACATATGGCACGGAAGTTGTCATCCCTTCGGAAGTAAGCGTCGAAACAGAAAGGGTCATGAACTTCGAAGCAGCAGATAACGAAGATAGACTCCGTAGTAAATTGGACCTACTTGAAGAACGAAGGGAAATAGCCTCAATTAGAGAAGTTATCCATAAGCAAAAAATTGAAAAGTACTACAACAGTCGAGTTCGGCCTTTGACCTTCAAACCAGGGAATCGTCCTCCGACTCAACAGCACAAGTAAGGTGAGTACAGGGTAAACTAGGACCTACATGGGAAGGGCCCTACGTTATTAAATAAGCATATGGCAACGGAGCCTACAAGCTGGAAACTTTGGATGGAGACGCTATTGATAGAACCTGGAATGGAACTACCCTTCGTAAGTTCTACGTATGAAACTTACAATGTCCATGGACATTCTTTATTTTTGCTTTCAATCAATGTATTTGCATTCTTCTCACTTGGGGAAAGAAGCATTAATGGTAGGCGTCTAGTATTCATTCTTAAAATGATGTAATCCTCCCTACCCACTTAATGATATAACACATTTCCCTCAAATCTCTTGTTTCGTTCAATACAACAAAGATTTGCCCACCAAGTCGCTTTATAAGTTTCAATGTCGAAGGGATGTACAAAGACTAAACAACATGTCTTGCTCATATGCATAACATCCATCTCAACTTCACATTAACTTTCCTATATGGCCTTAAGGTATTTTAAGCCTTTCGCTGCCCAAAGGATCAAGATGGAGTGGGTCGCGACCCTCTATCAGCAATCAAATTATACGATTGCTAATATTCTTGGTGAAGTAACTACACACAATGAGGCTATGCATCTACCATACACCTTAGGTTGTAAAAAATATTTTTACGCAAGTAAAAATAAAAAGAGAAGAATCACACATGGCAAAATTCGAGCCCTAGTGGCTTCAAGGTAGATTACTGACTAGTCTAACTAGTCTAAAACAGGCCGTATCCTTAACGATCCAACAAAATAAAATATTGTCTTAGGCCGTAGCACGCATCACACATACCATATGTTAATTGTTTCATCGGGGCACGAATCACGGAAAGGAACACATATAATTATTTTAAGCAGGTACATACCACCACGGGGATCAAATTACAACCACATGGTTGCCTTCATCAAACTTTCGAATGAGTGGGATCGGTGAACTGGAGAGGGAACCTTAGGTGACGGAGTCTTCTTGGAGGAAGATGGAGGCTGGACTGTCCTTGGCTTCTTGGCGGCGAGGTCCTCAATTGAGGCGTTGGGTCCTTCATCACATCTGCAAGAAAGGGAACTCTAAAGCGGTTAATTGATTACTGCATCATCATACTCTTTTTCATGAGTTGCCTGTAGTAAGGAACTTTCTCCGGCACCACCGGTTCCCAGTCTTGGCTATCTCCTCCAAAGTGGTACATTTGCCATGGAAAATGGCCGCATTCACCACATTCCCAATTGCAATCCCCACATCATCGCTATGGTAAAGTTCCATAGCAACATAGAGGATCACCTTGGTTACCAAGTCCACCCTGTCCTTCTTGACATTTTGAGGCGAAGGTTTAACCCATCTACCTTTTCTCTGAGCTTGATCTCTTGGTCCAGCAACTTCGCCCTCTCTTCCACACTTGGATGAAAGAACATATATCTGCTCTTTATAGCCTACGACCATTGAGCCTTCGACGGTCGACTGCATTCGACTTCACTCGTTGCCAATTGACCTTTGAGCTTTTCATTCTCACCTCTGAGATCTTGCACTAAGGGTTTCTTGTCAAAATCTTCCAAGGCATCCTCACTTATTCTCCAGTCGCATACCGATCCCTAGCCTTCTCCCTTCTCAGCATAACATCCATTTCTTCCGAGCTTTGCGGACGAACGGCGGTTCCCTTTTCCTAGCGTTGAGTTGGTTATCTAGCATGCACTGTCGGACATAGCTTTTGTCATGAAGGTCGCAGAGCGTTTCTATGGACATGTTATCCATCACCCCCTTCCATTTGGGTGGGATCACATGGCCACGAGTGGTGACAAGCTAAGGGAGAGGAAGTTCTTTCGTATCGGGAAGTCTGCAACATATGTACATTTGTTAATATATTATATTGCTACTTAAATTTTGTTCACAGGTAAGAAACTTTACCATGGATATCATCGCCGCTGGGCCCTTCGATGGTTGGAAATTCCTGACCTTACCACGGGCACTCTTTTGTCGGGGTAGTTCGAGAGGGAGGAGTAGGTAGGATGAGCTTCCTTTTCGAAGCAGACTTCACAGATTTAGCACTGCCACCTTTCTGCCGGACCCTCTCACCTATGCCGGAGGGTCCTACGATGGCAACTGTCCTTCGAGGCGGTTCGTCAGAGTCAGCAACGTTCTCCACAAGTTGATCTTCCACATCTATGGGTTTCTTTGACGGAGGAGCAGACGATACATGCTCGATGGGCTGGGCTTCCACATCATTTTTGTTTATGGACAATGATGGGGAGCCCACGCCATAGCTTATCTCTTGGGGATTCTTTGGAAGGAAGCTTACCTCCTTTGCACCACCAGCTACAACAAAGTTCCTGAACGACATCTCTGCACAAAGAAGCAAATAAGATAAATATCAGAAAGATAAGTTTTAATTTCTTTTTTTAATCAAAAAAGTACATACTTTCTCCATCACAAATAATCTCATGTACCAAAGGAGACCCCTCCCATCTTTCAGCAATGCCAGCCATGAACAGGATTGGCTCAGGGAATGTTTGGCAATCAGCTGGATGACGAGCCAAACGCTGATACAAAGGGTTTCTTCTCACAGTATAGGGCAATGGATCATTGAACCTTTTTTCATCATATTGAAATTCTGGGTTAAACAATGCAGAGTATGCCGGAGGGATAATGGTATTTTGGATATAAAAGAATTTGCCTTTCCAGTTCCTTATGTTCGTAAAAGGTCTATCTATCAGAATGGGCACATCCCTTTCACCCCTTTTTGGCTAAGGTCAACCAATCTCCTCCCGGGTATAGATTTAGAAAACCCCTAAGCACAGTCAAGGATGGTTCGAACCCATAAGCTTTGCACATCACGATGAATGTTGTAATCTTGGCTAGGCCAAAAGGGTTGAACCTAGAAATGTGTACCTCATAATACCGAAGGAATTCTAAGATCAAAGGATGCAAAGGTATCCTAAGGTTGGAATTGGTGAAGGCATGGGTATACATGCCTACATAATTTTCAGGGGCATCAAATATCCCTTGATTTTTACTCGGTAGCATGATTTTATGTTCCTTTGGAATTGGGTAATCAGTGAGGAACGCTTTAAGTTCCTCCCTTGTTAATGTGCAACCTTGTTGTTTTATTACAAATTTTTTGTTGGTCGACATGGAGCCTTCTAAAGTACACAATAATGTATTTGAAATTCAGAGAAGAAGGAGCACTTTACCTTGTTTGATCGAAAGCTTGATCGGAAGAGGTTTTAGTAGGTGAAAAAACTTGGGTGAGAGATAAACTTTGTTAGAGTTTTACTGTTTTTACATTTTATATACCCTACAAGATGAAAAATCTCGGCCCTACACGTGTAATTACTTATCCCTTTACCACCGGATTTCAAAACTCTTTTAAATTTTGAAAGGACGTTCTCTTTTACCGAGGAAAAGGGGTTGTTAGGATAATTAGTTGCATTAATTACGGTCAATAGGCGCAAGACTTTTCATCTTCGTCCGTTTTTGTGATGAAGGGGAAGTTTCGTTCTTATTTCTGAGTCGTAAGCAATATTTCTTGTTCGTACATATCACTTTCGACTGGGGGGCTTGATGACGTACCCTCCGATCGGGTCGAAGGACCCCCCTTCGGCCTCAGTCGAATTTGCATTACGAAGACCCATGTCTTTCTTCATAAGTCACTGGTGGCATAAAACTATTCATCATTGACATGGTTACCGGTTGGGAATTCGCCAGCCGAAGGCCTATGCCCTTCGGTGTCTTCTCTTGAAGATGCCAAGACAAAGAAGAACCTTGACTTGGTCTTCCCCACGTTCCCACTATTTCCTTAGCTTCCCCGCCAAGTCCGAGATAGTGGGGATGAAGCCCTAGCGGTTACCACAAATCAGGGGACGCCCCCATGATCTCCTAAACGTGTGCTAAGACTCTCCTAGCTATTTTCATCAACTATAAATAGGTTGGACGAGTCATTTCAATGGTATGTTAACTCAACACAGTATTTCACATACATCATATTATTTACAACTCATATCACATACTTACTCTCAGGCCGGAGGTGGTTCGAGGGCCCACCTGCAATCATACGAAGTGTCTACTATTTCTTATTGCAGATTGGCTACAAGTTTGGCGCAAGCATATCACCCCTCATACCCTTCGATCACCATCGAAGGCCTGGTCGTACAAATTATTGTACAATCACTCCTTTTTCGTGAACCACGTATGCGACCTCCTTGCGGATGATGGACCTTTCAGGTAAAACTTCGACAAGTACTTCTTTGGTGAGATGAGCGAAGGCCATAGAGGCCAGCTTTACGAGTGCATCTGCCTTTTGTTTTGATTCCTACGAACATCTTTGGATGGTGTAGGAATCGAAACTTTCAGCATCCTTTGTTTTATCCAAGTCTTGTTTGATGACGGGCTGCCTTGCTTCGTAGGAACCTGTGACTTGGTTTGCTACCAATTGAGAGTCTACAAAGACAGCAAGAGCTTTGACTTCCATGTCTTTAGCTAATCGGAGACCTGCTAGCAGAGCTTCATACTCCGCTTCATTATTAGGTGGCTTCGAATTGAAGCGAAGAGCATACATATGCTCTTTTCGTCGGGGCTAACTAGCATTAGACCTGCTCGAACCATCGAGTTTGGATGCTCCGTCTGTGTAAAGCTTCCATTCCTCTGTACTTGGGAGTTTAGCTTTGGGCTCCTCCTTTTCGTCTGGCTCGGAAGGTGTTTCTACGAAGTCTGCGAGGATCGCCCTTAATTGAGTTTCGACCCTTGAACTCTATCTCATGCTCTCCAAGCTCAATGGCCCACTTAGCCACTCTCCCGGACTTTTAGGTTTAGATAAAATCTATTTGAGTGGTTTGTCGTTAAATTTGTTATTGGATGGGCTTGGAAATAGCGCTGGAGCCTCCTTGCTGCATAGATTAGGGCTAGTATTAACTTCTCCAACGTTGGGTAGTTGATTTCTACCCCCTGCAAGACCCTGCTGACAAAGTAAATTGGGATTTGCCTTTTGTCTCATTCTGCCATGAGGACTGCGCTAATACTCTCCGTTGAGGATGCTAGATACATAAAGAACACTTCGCCTTTGATTGGGGCTGTAAGTGTTGGAAGGATTTCGATGAACTCCTTCATTTTATGAAAAGCGGCATCTTGACTCACTGGAAAGTCTTCTTATCGGTGCATCCTTTGAGTGTTTTGAAGAATGGTAGGGACCTATCAGCACCCTTCGACAAGAACGGCTTAGAGGCAGCCGACTTCCCATTTAGACTTTGCACATCCTTAAGACACTTAGGAGCTTAGAGTGCGCAATTGCCTTGACCTTGGAAGGATTAGCCTTTATCCCTGCTTGGTAAGCAAGTGCCAGGGAATTGCCCTCTTCGGCCGAAGGAGCATTTCTTAGGGTTCAGCTTCATGTTAATCTGAAGTTGGTCAAAGGTTTCACGCATCATGAGGAGTAGGTCCTCCTCAGTCTTGCTTTTGATAACCATGTTGTCAACATATGCTTCAAGATTTCTGCCTATCTGTTTGTTGAAGGCTTTATCTACGAGGCGTTGGTAGGTGGCTCCCGCATTCTTCAAACCGAAGGGAATTTTCCGGTAACAGTAAACACCTTTGCTAGTATAAAAGGCTGTCTTTTCTTCGTCCTCCTTTGCCATCTGTATCTGGTGATACCCTTTGTAGGCATCTAAGAAGCATTTCAGGCGGAAGCCTGCCAAGGACTCTACCTTCCAGTCAATTTCTGGGAGGGTAGCAATCGCCGGGCATGCTTTGTTGATGTCAGTGAAGTCAACGCGCATGCGCCACCCTCCATCGCTCTTCTTGACCATTATTGGGTTGGCTACCCAGGTTTGGTATTTAACTTCCCTGTGAATGCCTGCTTGTGTGAGTTCGTCCACTTCTTTGCAGGCTGCAGCGTTTCGTTCGGGGGCCAGGCTTCTCTTTTTCTGCTTTAGTGGCTCAATGTGTTTGTATTCATTGAGCTTATGCTCCGTTCCGAAGGATTGTCCGTCTATCAGCAACGTTCTTGGTACCGCTGTCATGTCAGAATATTTCCAAGCAAAAACATCAAGGTTAGTCTGCAACAGCTCTGTGAGCTTCACTTTTAAATTCACTGAGAGCTGCTTTCCTATTACCACTGTTTTTTCGGGGTAGCTAGGATTGATCACGACCCGTTCCTCTGTGTCTGTGCAGCTTAGGATGACAACCGGAGGCTCCTCCAGTTCCTCTTTTACCCTCTTTACGCCATATACACCCTTATCCGCTCCATAGTTAGAATGGACAGTTCCCACCCCGAAGGGGGTCTGGAATTTGATAGCAGCATGAATGGTAGAAACTACAATTCCCATTTTTTGCATAGCTGTTCTCCCTATTAGTAAATTATAAGGAGAATCTGACCTGACTATGACGAAGGTGAGAGTTTCCGTGCGGGATAAGGGGCCTTCGCCTATGGTGATGTCCAATGGTACCTCTCTAAGGGGCCATGAATGTTCGCCGGAGAATCCTACCAACGGTGTTTTCGAATCCACCCTTCATGAGCGTATAGACGATTTGAGCTTCAGGAAACAATGCTCATAGATGATCTCGCAGGAGCTTCCGCAACCCATATATGCCCGGTTCACCTCCCTGTTTGAGATGCGAACCTTGATGAGCACGGGGTCAGTCAAAGGTGTCTGCCCTAGGATGGAAGGGAACGTTATCTCCCCTACGCTTCCCCACTCTCCGTCCGTTTCTTTCCGCCTCGAGGTAGGATCCTTCCTGCTTACCATTAGTATCAGAGCTTCTGTGGTAGTAGCCTCCTTCTTGTTCCCCTTCCATTCACCCAGTTGGGTGTCGGAGAACTTATCTTTACCCTTCTTGATTCCCTTAACCAGGTGTGCCAGTTGTCCGGAGCGTACTGCTTCTTCAATCTGCTTCTTTAGCTCTCTGCAGTTGTTTGTGTCGTGTCCATGATCTTCATGGAAGTGGCAGTACTTTGACATGTCCCTGGTTTTGCTTCGTGTTGACATCCGAGGCGGCGGATCGAAAGACTTTGCAGCTTTCTCCGTGGCCAGAATTTCTCTGGGAGATTTGACCAGGTTCGCCAAGAGCCCATGGTTCGAGCCTTTGTTGTATGGGGTAAAGAGGTCTCTGTTCTTCCTTTTATTCTTGGATCCTTCCCAGGAGGACCCTCGGAGAACTTGTCAAGGTTTCCTTCGATCTATCGAGCCCCATTTGCGCTACTTCCTTAGACTCAATCGGTGTAAGCCTTCTCTATCGGCCTTGTATGTGTTAGGAAGGTCGGTGGACAAGAACTCCACCAAGCTTCGAGTCCGAAGGCCATGTACGAAACCAGAAATCCTCTGATCTTCGTGCAACCCTAGAATTTGCAAAGTTTCATCGGTGTACCTTGTAACGAAGGCCCTCGTGCTTTCGTTGTCCCTTTGCTTGACGGTGTGCACGGTAAGGTGAGTTTTGGTGTACTTCTTCTGTTGGCTATAGTGTGACCGGAACTTAGCCTTGAGATCGTCTAGACTCACAATGCTCCCTAACTTCTGTCCATTCCACCATATTCTCACAGAGTCCCGAAGCGTGTATGTGAACATGTGGCACGCTACAGGCATGACCCATTTTTGCATCTTAATAGCGCCCTCAAACAAATGTAAAAAGTTATCAGGGTCGCCTTTCCCATCACAGGTACCTACGTGAGTGGGCATCTTTACACCGTCAGGTAGAGGGTAATCTTTGATCCACTTCACGAAGGGTGTGCAAGCTCCAGAGGCTTCAGCATAGTAAGGGTTGGATGGTGGTGGATAGACAGGTGTAGGGTTATAGGCATTAGGAAGTGGTTGTGAGTATGCAGGGTAAACAGTGGAAGGTTGAAAGGAATGGTTCATTGTCACCGACTGTGTAGGGATATGCCCGTAGGGTAGTTGCTGGTAACTTTGGTTGGGGAAAGAACCATTTGGAGGGTAGGTATTATAGGTTTGAGTAGGTAAATAGGGGTTCATACCCGGAGGAGGTAACTGATTTATACCTGAGTATGGAGAGGGACCTCCAACACTCGAAACGTAGGAAGGGGATATCGGAGCCCCCATCCCTTCCCTTTCTAGATGAGCAGCTAGGAGAGGAGGTAGGTTTACCCCTCCGTTTCCCACCGGATTGCTTCCTTCATTGGAGTTCTCATTCCTTCTTTCACCCAATACTCTTTCCCTCCTTCCCAGAGCTCCTCTGGAACCTTCTTCAAAACCCACTGTTCTTCCATTAGGCCTCCTTAAAGAAGGAGAACCATTCCGTAGGGCCGAACGCCCTCGGTTAGCCGGTCGAGGCCTTTCGTCTACCTCAATTTCTTCATTGTACTCCTCACTGGAATATTCCAACTCTCTCCGCATCTCAGTGTTACGGACTTGCCTCTTTTGGGCCTTTAGTAGGGACTCCAAGGCTTCGAAGTTAGCCTCAATGAAGGTCGGGCTAATTTCAGGAATAGGTTTAGTGGATGTTGAGGCGTGATGCACGGGAGTGGTTTATAAACGAGATCTTGTAGTGAAGGTTGAGGCTGTTATAGGGGCGAGGTTATCGGTGTTAGTTGGGTTGAGTGGGACAGGGTAGAAACTGGTGGAGGTGTATCTTCCCTTCCTGGTTCCATGCCGGAAAAGTAGTATGATTGGTTAAGGCTTTTAGACTTGGTGATTACGGGACTAATAGTAGTGGTCCCACGGATGGCGCCACTGATTGTACAAAAAATTGCACTACTAGGCTTCGATGATGATCAAAGGTATGAGGGTTGTATGTTCCAGCCAAGACTTGTCTTCCACCTGAGAATAAGAAATTCAAAGACACTATGTTAAGTGATTACGCAGGAGTAGGACCCTGCGAACCACCTCTGGCGTGAGAGTAAGTATGGGTTATGGTTGTATAAGTGTGTGTAAGTAAAGAGATGAGTGTTAAATGAGTATACCATAATCCTTTGTCCGTCCAACCTATTTATAGTGGATGAAATAGGGTGGAGAGCACTTTTGCGCAAATGTCAGTGATCATGGGGTGTCCCATGATTGTGGGTAACCGCTAGGGCTTAGTGACCCACGTTCTCAAACTTGACGGGGAAGTCAAGAAAGAGAGGGAGATCGTGGGTTTGACCAAGTCAGGATGTCCTTCTATCCATTTCTCCTTCGTTAGCCATACCCCGAAGGGCTTAGGTCTTCGAGTGGCGAATTCCCCTAAGGTAACCTTCGTGATAACGAATGGTTTGACGCCTAAGGATATTTTAGAATCCTAACCTGGGCCTTCGATGGAAGGGCTTCGGCACGTCTCAGAGGAGTGTCCTTCGAGCTACTCGGAGGGTACATCATCATTTAGCAAACTTGCATTCTCTTCCAAAGTGTCCAGTTCTTTGACAATTAAAGCATTCAGTCTTGGATTTGTCAAATGCTATACCCTGCTTGGGTTTGAAATCAACACCTCTTCCTGTCTTCTTCATGAACTTCTTGATCCTTGCAGTGATCATGGCAACTTGCCATCTTATGTCAATTTCTTCTAAATCATCCTCATCAATTTGCAGCAAATCTTCTTTATAAGTAACTGGTAAGGTGGCTTGTTGAGCAAAGAAGGAACATACAACATCTTCAGAGTTGATGATGTTTGATGGTAATGAGGTGGTAGTATTCATGGTTGTGCAAATATTCTGTTTATCACAAACAGTACTTTGGATAGGATAAGCAGTACTTTTAGTGGAAGTACTGCCTCTCTTTTCAGAAGACACAAAAGCAATGTTGTGAGATTTTGAACTTGTTTGACCATTCATCTCATGCTTATACACCTTTAGATTATTGTAGAGATCATCAAAGTCCATTGTATCTAAACCAGATTGTCCTCTAATCATAGTAGCAACCACATGCCATACGAATGGCAAACTTCTTAAGAACTACAGATTATCATTTTCAACAGATACCTTTGCTTCATATAACTCTAGCATACTAAGGAGATTTTGGAATATGTCATATGCAACATCAAGACCTTCTCTTTCATCAACAATGAATGTTTCAAATTGTTGCTTCAATAGATTACTATGCATCTTCTTGGAAGCATCATTACCTCCAAATCTTGTCTTGATAGCAACCCATAGTTGTTTTGCATCCTTAGCATCATGAAACTTTAGTAGGTGACCATCAGGAACAGCAGATAGCAGTATGTTGAGAGCCTTCTCTTGATTTCTTTTTGTAGCTGCTGGCAAGGTAGGCTTAGGTGGTTTAGGTTGTCCAGGAACTTCTACAGGCTCTTCAAGAACGACATTACCATTGACAATCACATCCCACAGTGCATGGTCTGTAATAGCAATGTACTGCCTCATCTTCATGCTCCAGAGATCATATTATCCCTTCTTGATGATAAGAATCCTACGTGAGGTGATGGATGGGAGTGGTGTAGCTTCAGTCGACATCTTTAGGGTTTGTAGTTAAATCGGTTTTAAGGGTTTCTTCTTAATCAGAGTTTCCACACAAGCTCTGATACCACTTGTTGGATCGATATACTCTGACCAAACTAACTATGTAGCTTGTAAGGGTTTAGCAACCTTGGATAAATCCTAAGTTACTAACAATGAAACACTGATATTACTCTATTAAGTATGCGGAAACTACTTCAATAAAGCTAAGAAGAATAACTTTAAACTTCAACGATTTTATTAAAACCAAACTTTGAACCTGCTTGATACACATATTCACTAACAGACCTAATCGCTAAAACTCTAATATCGTACTTGCATGTAAGTTCTAAGTCACGTATCTCTAATGCCAATCTAGGGGTCCTTTTGTAGGCATAAGGAGTACCCTAGTCGGTTTACAATTACAATCCTTGTACGACAAGTAATACTAATTCTAATCTAAGAATATTCTAGACTTACAAAGCTTTCCATAAATGATAGAGCAGTCCTTTAGCCTTTCCAGTACTTTGACACAAGCAGTACTTTGACATTCATTAAGCAGTATTTTGACTCTCTTCAGCACTTTGACTTTCTTCAGTACTTTATATCCCAACATGAATTCTCATAAACAAATGAAATTTAACCAAGGCATACCCTGCCTAATTCGCAGTATCAAAATATTTATCCGTAAAAATAGCTCATAAACAACCACTTGGACCATATCAAAATCATACACTACAACAAATATTGTGCCACGCAAGCTTAACTATTACGCAGGATAAGTCATGAAACCAACGCTAGATAACACATAAACAATCGACATGTTATAAGTCCCCACACATGAGCCATGTTAGTCGGACGGGGTGGCCATTCCCAATAGATCGATCCATAACATTCGCACCATCCTAAGCCAGGAAGTAGCAATACATAACAACGATTGGGTTTTTAACCTTAACCTAGCACGTAATAGCTCACAAAAACATTTTCAGGTCCAATCCAAAATAATTCAAGCACTTGTGTCCACATAAAAACATATTTAAACCAAATCACGCATTTCATCAGACCAAGTAACAACAACTTATTCAAATAAATCAAGCATTTGCATTTAATAAAAACGAGCATGTATTCTCCCCCAAAACAGTGTGAAAGCAAGTAAAAGTAGGGGCCATGAACTCACCTCGATACAAAGCAACGTAAGAATCACAACTGGCATCATTGAGCAAAGAACGGCAGTCTCACAAGAAAAGCACAACGATATCCAAAGGGTACAAGCACAACTGTACTACATCGGCACAACCTAATAGCAATTTCCTATCTCAGAATTCGTCTAGAAAAGAAAAATAATTTCTGAAAGTCAATGTGCCTTAGTTTTTGTGTAATACTCGTATTATAGATTTCAAACTCAAGTCAAGAAGACAATGACCAGAAAGAAGCCTAGACAATAAAGACACATAATTTCTTTGATAAATAAATCAATTGGTAGTTTCGGTGTTTATCACATAATCCCAAATAGCTCGCGTATAAAAAAGACATGTTTTATAATCAATGATAAGTTTGAATTTGCAATTTAAAAAATAAAAGATTTTACCACTTACAAAGCACACTTGTTTAGATTTTCGTTCGGTTTTATAATCAATAAATGAGATTTGAATTTAAAAGTAATAGTTTAAAATGTTTTTATAAATCTTGGCATGACGCGTCAATTTATAAAACGTTTCCAAGTCATCGAGACTTTAATAAAAATCAATTTCCTCAAAACAATTTATTAGCCAATTATCAAGAGTATTCATTTGGTTATCAGGCATTATTTCCTTATTATGTATTTGTTGTGAATCAAATATATTGAATTCATTTTGAGTCTAATATATTGTATTCGTTTCAAGTCAAATAAGTCCGTATTGTTTAATTGTCAAATGAATACATCTAATAATTGTCCAATAGTCTCAAAATAATAATTTCAATCCAATTATTTATTGCGAATGTCAAATCATAACTCATAACCAATTCCAAATCACCATCCCAATAATGAGTGTCAAGTATCACCAACATATCCGAAACTTACCTATATCAATATTAGACAACTCATTAGTCAATTGTTTTATATTCGCAAAATATTACCACAAGTACTTATACTAATATAGTTTTAAAAATTTTAATAAACCAAATACCTTTAGTTCATTTAACTTGGGCCCAAGGCCCCTTTAATTTAACAACCAAACTCACCCATGTTGGTTGAATACCCAACAATCATCGCACCCCTTGGTGCGTTTTGCTTGACTCGTTGCCAACAAACACCAACCCCCCTTCGCAAACTGTTTACATTAAAATTCAAACACCACATAGCATGGTCATGTAACACCACACCCCTCGTGGGGTTGGCGGCTGACCCAAACGTAGCCCAAGCATATGACAAACACTCCTTTGAGTGTGTCGCCTGCTCCCAACCAACAACGGACCCTTGTGGGCATTCGCTAACTACCGAGGATCAAGAAGAAGTAATACCCTATATACTAGTTTTTATAACAATCTGAAATCAAACATCAAGAGTCAAAGACCAAGTACCAAAACGAACTCAATCCGGGTCGACTCAACCTGTGCACAAATCTATCACCGACTCCCACCGGGTTACAACCCGAGAATAACAATCACTCATTTATCATTTTATTCAAACACACCACATGACTAGTTTATCAAAACCCATTTTATTTACTTTTTAGTTCCACGAAAAATAATACCAAACCGACTCTCACTCGATTTTATACCTGAAATAAGCAAACAAGAAAATTCGTGGGTATCAACTTACCCTAAACGTCGAGAGAGAGAACAAACACCCAATGGTTTGAACGCCCGTAACAAGGTAAAACATCACCCGATTCAAACGTTAATACCTTTAGAAAAATTATCAACACACCTCAAAACATAAATCTTTAGACCTATGTTGTGTGGGCGGCTTTGAAGGCGCGTGCAACACATGAGATGAATCACAAAAGCCCGATCTATCTTTTGGGGAGGCGGTGAAATTTTCCGGCAACACACGGCGGCGCGTGACGACGACAGCCGGGGACGTACGGTGGTTAAGGTGGCCGGATAGTTTAGAGAGAGATGGGAGTAAAATGTATTAGTTTGTGTGTGTAAAGATGAGACAAGAGAAAGAAAGTGAGGGTCTTTATACTCCTGGAGGGGTCAATCTTGCCAATTGTCAAAGTAAGAGGTGTGGTGAATAAAACTATCACAGGGGCTAAACTTGTAATTTAGGAAAACTTTAATAAGTATTAGCTTTGGGACACATTTGGAGGAGTAAACGGACTCGTAAAATTACGAAACTTGCGCCATCGTTCACGAAATCAATTTTCCATTAAAAATGAGTATTGATTCGACTACTTTCTCGCAAATAGAAATAATGATCAAATTAGAATGTTTTAACGAGGTTACAATTGTGCCGGTACGCGTAGTGTCTAATTTTTCACGTTTCCCGAGATAGCTTTCTTGTTTTCACGTTTCGCGAGATAGCTTTCTTGTTTTCTCGAAAACGAATATCAGGAAAAGTTCGAAGTCGTCACATACTAGCAGTTAATAGTGTTCTACTTTGTTGACTCTTCTATATTTGTACCAGCAGTTGAAAGTATTTGACTAGCTAATTTTGTTCGAATTTACCAAATATAACATCTATTTTTAGACTTTGTGTTAAACATGTCAGAAATAATGAACTGACTAAATTGCCATGGCCATGTATGCTTTAAACTCTATACCTGACCTCTAATTTTAGAAAGAGAAGCAGAAATTTAGAGAGAGAAGCAGGAAAAATAGATAAAAGGAGGGTGGTGGTAGTGATGGTATAACCAAAACAATGAAATGACCATTTTGCCCCCATGTGCAAGGCACATGAGAAAAATAACAGAAGTTGACTAACAGAAAATGGGTCATCGGACTGGTTTATCCTAAAAAACCCATAGTTTGGACCACTGGAGACTAAAATGCCATGTTTTTTGGTTCAGGACGACATTTTTGGCAAAGTTTAGGGACCAACGGTATATTTTAGTCTTAAATATTTTATAAATTTCATGAAAAGAATGAAATAGACAAACTAAATGCATAATATACTAAGAAAAAATATTACAGCAAACAAAACATATTCACGTAATTAATGCAAACAAAATATATTCGTATAATTAATGCACTTCAATATTTAGGTAAAACATAGTTTTGATATATTTAGAAAAATATATGGGAGATGATTTGCAAACTCTTCTAATTGATTATCACATTATAATTTAGAGTCTGTTGACATTTATACCCTTATAGGATGAAAATTTGTACAAATAATATGAGGGTATAAATGTCAAGACACTCTAAATTAGAGTGTGGCAATCAATTTAAAAATTGTGCAAATCACCTCTCAAAAAATATGCAATGAATATCAATATAATTGTATGTTCACCAAATATTTATGAAGATTTTGCAATGCTTTAATTGCTTAATAAAAAGTAAAAGCACAACATGGCTAATGTTTTTAAAAGATATCATATTTGTCACAATTTGCTTTTGTGAGTAGCAAATATTTTTTTTTGCTTTTGTGGGTACTTTTCTTTCAAATTAATCATTATTTGGGTATTTTGTGACATTTTTGGATATTTTTGCGCCTCTTTGCTAATAAAAAAAGAAATTCCCGAAAGGCAAAAATGTCACATAATACCCTAAAAATGATGAGTTTTAAAGAAAGGTACTCACAAAAGCAAACATTTACCCTACCATTAAACTACTGTATAAATAGCATTACAACCATGACATAGAAAACATTGCATCTTAAAATTCACATATACTCACACAAAGAAGATATTGACACATCTTATTGAATGGCTCTTTCAAAAAATGTTTCCCCTGTTGCAGTAATTTTCGTTATATTGTTTCTTTGCATGACATGTGTTATGAATTCAGGTATAACTATTTGTTTATGTTTTTATTTTCTAATGTGAATGACAAGATAACACTTGTCCATTCATGCTTTCAGTAACTAGTTAAATTATTTCAAAATTGTTGTTGTGCTGTTTGATAATAGGAGATTTAGTTTACATACTAAACGTTTCTCACATATCAAGGGATTCATTCCCACCTTACATCTAAAAAAAATCAATAGTTGAGATTAGAAGCATTTTATTATTTCACATATTTTATTTAATTTATATATCTCTTAAATTGTTAATCATTAGGCGAAAATAATTACACCATCGCGACGAGCATTTAATTATCTTTCTATATACGGGCACTTTAATATACATTCGAAAAAAGTAAAAAAAATTGTTTTTTCACGTTTTTTCGTGTTTCTTTTTTGTTTTTTTTCGAATATGATCTTTGCATTAAAAAATCACATGTTATTAAACACTAATTTGAATAAACATGTGATATTAGTGTTAATCATATATGATATGTAATCTCACATGTAATATTAGTGTTAAATCACATATGATATTCACATGTGATAGGACATGTGATATTCAAATTAGTGTTTAACCACATGTAATTTTTTTCATACAAATTTCAGTAACGAAAACACGAAAAAAATGTAAAAAAAAACGTGAAAAACATGAGAATTTTTTTTTTGTCAAAAGTATATCAAAGTGCCTATCTATAAAAAGATATTTAAAATCTTGTCGTAATGGTATATTTTTTTCGTTTAACGATTAACGGTTTGAAAGATATTAATGTTTGTAAAAAATAGGATGGAAGCGAGTTTTTTAAATTGTTGAGTTTAATCTCATCTATTAGATCAAATAAAAATGGAGGGAGTAAAGAATGTTTTGTCATCAAATGATCTGAAGATTAATAATTATATGAGGATGTCTTTATGTCATTACTTTCTCTTTTTTGTTTTTTATTTAATTTATTTCTCTCCATATATAAATGAAAAATTCACTATTCAATTTTGTTTATTGCAGAGATTTCAAAAATACCGCCTTGTACTAATATAAACTGTCTGATTCCGGAGGTCAAAACGCATTGCCAAGAGATTTGTTTTTCACAAAGCTTCAGTCATTATTTTTGCAAAAGTACTCTATGTTGTTGTGTTGATTTATAAATTGTTACCCCTAAAATTTAAAATGTTTATGGAAGAATAATTTAAGAGTTTCATTCTCTATGATTTAAGTTACTTGTATTTGCTTGTCGGAGTGATGCATGGAAATGAAGATTATAAGATTGTGCTTTGATGTAGTCGTATGAAGCTTTTATTTTACTTCCATTGAGTTAATATCTTCATTACATAATGGGCATCTCATGAAATGTAAATAAATACGCCTTCGTAAGGGCGTCAATTCTCAAAAAAACACGATAACTGACAAGAAGTTAAACAGGTTTGAGTTAAGAATAAACGTGTTTGTGACAAAAATAGGTCATCCCGGCTAACACATTTAATAGACGGGTCGTGTTTGGGGTGACCAAGTATTAAATATGTCGACACGTGAACCCTTTTAAGTATGTAAGCCTTTAAAATAAAGTATATATAACTTGGTCTTTATCGGGGATTTGGATTGCAATGTATTTCCCTATGTACTTAATATGAAAGGAAATTACAATTATAACTCGGATATTATTAAAATTAGTGGTGGCAATTTGTACCCAAAATAAAGAAAATGGGCAAAATAGGTAAACTTTTAAAATATTTTGGCACATTTAGCCCCCCTCCTTCTTTTGATATGGGCGCGTATTACCCATTTAAAGTTCAGTTGGAGAATATTAAATTTCTTTTAATGAAAAACTTATAGATATAGTATATTTTATATAAATGAGGTGCTACGTTTTAGGTATTTTTTTTGTCGATTTAAGTCTTTTCTAAAAGTGATTCGTATAACATCAGCCCGTTTAAGCCTGTGCCCGTTTAACACCGTGCCCGTTGGGCTAGTGCTCGTTTGAACCGTTGCATGTGCCCACCCGGCCCGCCCATTTTGCCACCTCTAATTAAAATCTTTGTTTAGTTATTAATATGTTATTTATCATTTTTGTATTCATCATGTCATTTTTAGATTTTAGTTGAATCGGAAAACCGCCAACCTTCTTCGCCGCTTAACCTATTTACTTAAAAGATTCACAAATTTGTTACACGGGTTATGCAGGTCTGGGTTATGGTTGAGTTTCTTGAACCGATTAATAAATGGGTCGTGTTTGGGTAGAAATTCTAACAACACGCAAACCCATGAACCCAAGTAGGTTGTTGGGAATTATAATTTGATGATTAAAAACTACAAGACTTGATATGCCAGATTTGGAGAAGAAAAAAAGCTGGAAGATTTCTTATGATTATAGAATATTTAAAAGATATATGTTAAAGTTTAAATATTTGTTATTATCTTCTTAGTTAGCTTCCTAGGTAAGTCATGTAAACCTAATCTTTAGTATATAAAGAGATTTAGGTAATTAGATTTTAGTAGAGTTAAGCAAGATGTAAACACCAAAAGTGTGTGTGTGTTCCTAGGCGTAGGTTTTTAAAACGCCTAGGGTTTGAGTTGTTTTGTTAGTTTATGGTTAATATAGAAAACCTTGTTAGTAACATTGATGTTCTTACTTATTATTCCGTTGTGCAAATCAATGTTATGATATCCTAGATGGGCTTAAATGTGACTTTACAATTGGTATCAGAGCGGGTGGCTCTCAATATCTAGGATCTACAAGGTTTTTTTGATGTCGTGTTTTTGAAGAAAAAGGTTTTATTGACAAGATGCAGTTTTGAAGGTGATTTGACTAGATGCGCATGTGTTTGGGTGTGAATAAATACTCGTTTAATACTAATATGCATATATGAATAGTAGACGAATCTTTATACTCGTCAAATTTGAAACGTGATATGGGGATATTTTGATAAGCCGAGGGACCCACTTGAGGACGGTGGCTATGAATTGACAACAGATCAGAAGTAATTTTTTTTTCATAAATGAGTTCACATGTTAGAAATAATTCATATGGATCGGTGATAATTTTACTCGTGGGACCAATTTGGATATTCATGGGACCAGGTGGGATGTTAATATTGGTTCACGCTCTTTGAATCTCATGTTACTTGTTTTATTTGTTTTTAATACTGGTTGGTTTATTTGCATGTCACCCATAGAAAGTTAATACTGGTAGAGTATTAATACTGGTATTGTTTCATTATTAGTACTCGTCTGGTCAAGTTAAGTCTGATCACCCAATTAAGTCTGGTCGAGGTAGTTCTGGTGGCCTTTTCAGATAATTCTGGTAGCTTGATAATTAATATTGGTAGATGTGATGGTTAATTCTGGTCATCTATAATTTATATTGTTCATTGATTACTAGTTTTGGTGAGTTGAATTTTTATTCAATGATGAACCTTAGTAATTATTATATTTTCGGCTTGATGTTTTTTATCCCCAACGATGATGGTTATTTTATTTGAAGAATTGATTAAGAAGAAGGTTGAATATCATTTATTTGATGTTGTAGTTGAGTTTCACAGGTGCGTGTCTTATCATATCTTTTAGTTGGAGGTAACTTGTTCGTACGTTCATGTTGTGGCGAAGACTAGGAAAATCTAGCAAGTAGAGTTTGCTATCACTTAAAGGAGTTACGTTGTAGTGCTCAGTGTCTCATTGAAGATGAGGATTTTATCAAGAGATCGAAGTCTACTCATATATCCTCAGGTATGAGTTCATAGTCATGTGGTTAGTACAAACATAAGACATAAGTTTGGGAAATTCAACTTCTTCATCAATAGGTTATATTCAGTTTTCTTCATCAGTAATTACTACATAAAGCCATCTACATGCATCACTTGAGGGGAAGTGTTATTCAAGTTGCAAGACCCCTATTTGATGATTTCAAAAAGGGGAAGTTGGGACCAGGTTATGTGGTGACATGTTCAAGAAGATCTTAGTTCAAGGGGAAGCATTGAAGATAGTTTTGTAATATCAAGTAGGGGAAGATTGTTGGGAATTATAATTTGATGATTACTAAACTACAAGGACTTGATATGACAGCTTTGGATATTTGTGGAGAAGAAATAAAAGCTGGAAGATCTTGCTATGATAATAGAATATTTAGAAGATAATATTTAATGTTTAAAAGATTTGTTATCATCTAGTATATAAAGAGATGTAGGCCATTAGTTTTAAGTAGAGTTAAGAAAGATGTAAATACCAAAAGTGTGTGTGTGTTCCTAGGCGTAGGGTTTGTAAAACACCTAGGGTTTAAGTTGTTTTGTTAGTTTATGGTTAATATAGAAAACCTTGTTAGTTTCATTGATGTTCTTACTTATTATTCCGCTATGCAAATCAATGTTATGATATCCTAGATGGGCTTAAATGGGACATTACATAGGTCAACCCGAACACGACTCGATTGCCACCCATACCCCTTTGGTAAAAGATTGCATGAGTTTCCATCCTACCATTCATTACTCGTTATGTTTTCATATTAATCTTCAATGGAATGGCTTTATTCCAACAGGTTGCTAGGATGGTATCGGATTAAGAGACAAAGTTGATAAATGATCTCTTGCCCTGGACAAATGCGTCCTTGCTATATGTAGTTTAAAGGACAAATTAGGAGATGTGATCAATGTACTATCAAATACTTTATTGTTACATGTCATAATAAACTTATAATAGTTTCAAAATAGACCACAAAAATAAGCTTATAAAACCTAAGCCCAAAACAAAATAACCGAAAGGCGAGACAAACACGTCTAACTATGGTTATTGAGGCTCTTTTGTTGATAGGTATAACGATCTTTGACTCAATGTTTCCATTTTGGAATACAATTAAAAGTATATGTCATTGAGAATAGTTTTTAAATTTTATTTATATGTTGCTATGTGTTCTTTAGAGGTGGCAATTTGAGACCAATTGATTAGATATGGGTCTCTGAAAAAATAGGGCTTTACATGGTTTGAGTCTGTGTGGCGGTGGGTTCAAACCTTGTGGATTAGTGATAACATCAAATAGTCATGAATATTAAGTGTTAATTTCCCCCGATAATGCTCGTTATTTATATCATTTATATGGATTTACGCTTGTTTTCCATTGTTTTCCACTTTCAGGTATATTACGAGCATTGGAGCTAAAGCGACGCGGAAATGGAAACATTACTAAAGATTCATCACAGTATGCCTATTTTGAAGAAGTTACGGCGTAACTCCTCTCTCACATTACACCGTAACTATTGCGTGACCCAGAATACCAACTTATCAAGAGGTTACGGCGTAACTCCTCCCAAAGGTTACGACGTAACTCCACTAGGTCAAAAGAGGTTCCACGCCGCTGATACTTACGTCGTAACTACTGCATCACTTACAACGTAACCGAGTTTATTGAAGACTAAGGCGTAACCACTAATAAGGTTACGCCGTAACTAGCAGATCTAGTGCATTTACGAAGAAATATAAGGTTACGGCGTAACTCCTGAATTGGTTACGCCGTAACCCAGACCAGGCCTATAAATACCCCACGAATTTCAGCATTTCTAATCATCCCATTCCACACAAAATACTTTGAAAACGTGGGAAAAAGCTCAAGGCAGGTCTAGGGGAGCATACGGAGTTGTTTCCAAGGGAGAAGTCACTCAATTACGATAAGCTTTAGCATTTCTTATTTATTTCAATTCATGTATTTCGTACAATTGAATATTGATTTGATTTGCATGGTTAATATGAGCTTTGGTGCTAGCTTAGTTATGATTCCTTAATTGTTTTGTTTACATTTACCATTACTTCCGTACAATTATTTCTAAGTGTATGCATGCATAGTTCTTTGGTAGTCACCCCTGGTTCGGTAGTTTTGAATGGCGGTAGAGGCCAATTGCCTAGGAGATATGACCAACTGACCTAGGTGAGCGGACTGAGAAGGGAAGGGTAATATATGACCAACTGACGACCCTTTCTACTTGTGCGATTCGACCAACTAATCACCTATCGTTTTGATGAACTTAAGAACTGGGGGGTGTAGTGTCTAAGTTCCTAACGGCCGGGCACTCACTATTTAGAATCTAGCATGTAGCGGTAGTTAATGACTTGGCTTAGGGGACCAGGAACAACAGGACTTGTGACGGTGCGCCTGAATTCTCCTGTGGTGGCATCTTTGCTGATAGGTTAGGGCGAATTGACCAAATGATGTCCTCTCGAATTTGACCCCACCAGAAGTAATTGGAAGTAGGTAGACGTAGACATTACTAGATAGGATGATTGACTAGGTTAGCACCACTATTCCTCTATTGATTTCCCTTTATCATTTATCTGCTTTATTTTATTCTGCATTAGTAGTTTAATCAATTAATTCCCTATCGAAACAACTATTATTCTGTGACATTAGACTTAGTAATAATCCAACACACATAGCTCTTGGGACGACCTTGGCTTTACCATTTACTACACTACACACGACCGGTTACATTGCCCGTTAGTGCATTAGGGTAGACCATAGGTATTGCG
The DNA here is from genome assembly GCA_910596185.1 of Chrysanthemum makinoi. Taxonomy (NCBI): domain Eukaryota; kingdom Viridiplantae; phylum Streptophyta; class Magnoliopsida; order Asterales; family Asteraceae; genus Chrysanthemum; species Chrysanthemum makinoi. Next base: position 35,322,447 of record OU343219.1, read on the forward strand.
AGACACTATAAATATTAAGACCTGGTTAGTAAAACTTGCATCAAGTTTTTGGCGCCGCTGCCTGGGAGTTGTATTAGGATTGATATTAAGTCTTTCATTTCGTTTTTAAACTCTTCTCATGATCATATTGCAAGTTTTCAGGTACCATGGAAGTTGTTAACATCGATGAACTCACTCTTGAGGAATACTTGGCGTTGACAAGAACGGAACAAGGGCCGGGTCTCGTAAGACCGGCAATCGGAGCGAATGTTTGCTTTGAAATGAAAGACCAATTTATGAGGGAGCTTTGCGCTAACCCTTTTTCAGGAAACAGGGACGAAGACGCATATGAGCACGTTGAAAATGTCATATATATCACTAGTCTTTTCAACATTTCGGGCGTGTCTCATGATGCTGTTATGCTTAGGGTTTTTTCAATGACTCTTACTGGAGCAGTCAGAAGATGGATCGAAAGATTGCCCGCCGAGGCAGTTAATACTTGGGCGCTACTAAAGAAACATTTTATTCAAAGATATTGCCCGCCATCAAAGATTTCTAACCAGCTTTTGGAAATCCATAATTTCAAACAAGAAGATGACGAAACTCTGTATCAAGCTTGGGACAGATACAACGATCTTCTTTATAAGTGTCCTACCAATGATTTGAATAACCAGCTGAAGGTCAATATTTTCTACAAAGGAATTAACGTAACTACAAGGCAAATGCTAGACTATCAAGGACAAATCCCAAACATGACTCCTACTCTTGCAATCGAATCCATTCAAAAACTGGCGGATCACTCTCAAAAGTGGCACGATGGAGGAAGTAAAAGGAACCAAGGCGGAAGTTTTGACGGAATCGCAGCAATCGCTAGCAAAATTGAAAATCTTAGTCGAGATATGCTGAAAGTCAGGGAAACCGTTCATGCCATACAAGTAGGTTGTGAAAGCTGTGGGGGAGGACATCTTACAAAAAATTGTCCTCATATGGACGAAGATATTGAACAAGCTAAATATGGGGAAAATCGACCATTTTACGGAGATAATCGAAATAGTAATGGTTATCGTGGAAATTACAACCGTGGGCCTTATGGAGAAAGAAGACCCAGTTTGGAAGAAACAATTAATAAGTTCCTGGAAACTTTGGCCCAGAAACAAAAAGAGCAAGATGAGTGGTTGAAAGAATTCCAGGAGAACACAGACAGAAACATTTCCAAGCACGACACAACTCTGAAAAACCTAGAATCCATGGTCATGAAGCTCAGTGAAAAAGTAAGGAGGAATAGCGATAAACCTGAAGGATCTAAACCAGGTATGGAATGTAAGGTAATCTTTTCTGATGACAGCTCAAAGATTCCAATCAATGATTCGGATTTGGGGGATAATTTCATTGACAGATCTGAGTTACGCCGTAACATTCCCAATGAGTTTCGGTGTAACTATGTGTTTGACAGCAATAATGGGGTTGTAAAGAATACTGAGGAAATCCACTCTAAAAAATTACGCCGTAACCAAGAATATCAGTTACGGCGTAACTGGGATACATGGGCATACAGCTTCCTTGATATTGAGACTCAGAAAAATAGTGAATGGTCCCACGATATTAATCTATTTCCTTTATCACCATCTAAAAAAAGATATCATTGGTTCAAGGCTATACCAGTAACTAAGGGGGACTCGTTTGACCTATGGGCTTCATGTGATCCTAGAAAAGAAACTTGTAATGGAGGTACTGACAAAGAGAGAATCAAGAATAATAAGTTTTTATGGAGTGCTTACACTGATGATGAAAGACTCGAAAAACCTCTCTTGAAGATGAAGAAGAGCCACTTATAACTCACTTGTGTGCTCCTATCATTATAACTGACAAGGAAACCACAAGAGCGTGGCCTACATGCAGCCCCTTCCATGAGTATTGCAATGGCGGAGACAATGAAAGAAAGGAAGAGTGGACATGCCCTCATGAGCGAGAAAGACATTGTGTAAAATTCGGTGATTTAGCATTTAAAGACTGGTACGCAATTCAATTAGGGGATGCCAAGATCAATCCAAATCTCCTTAAGAGGCTAAAAATTGACTACGAAGAACACATTCAAAAAAAAGGAATAGGTTAATAAAGACATATACTGCACGGATGAGCATTTAAGTGAAACTGACAACAATGAATTACGAAGTCACTGGTGCGAAAAACTAAAATCTCCTGGAGAACTTTTCTGGGCGTCATGCAACCCGTATGACGATATGTAACGGGGGGGAAGCAGCTCTGAAAGAATAGGTAAAGATGAATTCTTTTGGTCCTCAACCAATGACGAGGAGAGAACGAGTTTGCCGTGGCTGGACAACCTAGGATTCGATAGTTGGGTGAAGATTAAGTATGGACATGTGGACACATTAACCAAAGAAAATATTTGGAAGGAATACATGGATCGAGAAAATTCAAACAACGAATGTCTCACCAACTTGAGTGAGATAACAATTGAAAATGACGAAGAGTTGAGGAGTAATGATAAAGAAGAATGCAAGCGCATTCTAGTAGAAAATCTGCTCGACGAGGAATGGTTCAAGGACACAGCTTCTGATGACGATGATATTGAAGGGATCCTAGATTACCTTGAGTTGCAAGGAAATGAAGAGTTCACTGATCCCGTTGACGAAGCTTACGAACAAAGGAGGTGCAAACTCCTGGGGATTCCCTACAAAAGACCACCTCCAATTATTGTCGAAAAGTATGAGTTCACTTGATACCACCTGGGGACGGAGGAGAAATTTTGCAAAGTCTGAAAAATCAAAACCAATGAATACCTCCGAACTGCCTCGAATGTTGCGTGGATGAGGCACAATTTGATGAAAGATATTGAAGAAGTGGGGCAAGTCCAAAGGCCCCCATAGAAGCCCCGCGGCTCTGAGTCTAACTTAAATACTCGTTAATAAAGAAAAGTGCTCTTTCGGGAGACAACCGGAATTATCCCTTTATTTTGTTTTTATTTATTTTCTGTTGGGTTTTGTGTTTTCTAATGATTTTTGCAAGAAACGAGGAAATTATTGCTGCTGCAGTTGCTGATCTGAACAGAGTTATGGCGTAACTTATTTTGGTGATTACGCTGTAACTAAGATTTTAGCAGAAGAACTCTTGACGCATAACCAATTACGTCGTAATACCATCTCAGTGGTTACGCCGTAACTACTCGCTCCTCAGCTCATACCACGTTTTGCTAGTTACGGCGTAACACCCTCATAGGAGTTACGACGTAACCTTCCTCGGCTTTAATTCTTTCATTTTAAAACACAGTAACCTTGTATTAGTTTTTAAATGAACTTTGTGGGTGTGTTCCCTGTAAACCCTCATGAGACTTCACTCGTCCACTTGGGACACCAAGTGGTTTAAAAGGCTTGTTACATTCGCTAAATGCAACTGTGATTCCTATGAAAGTGAGTTAGGTTTGTTTTTTTGTTTTCATTTTTTATTTTTTAGAATTATGCTTGTCGGTATTGTGATTTCAGGGATTGAAGTTTGTTCATGACGCTTAAACGAAGGCATGGTTCTTTTTCGTGGGCCTTCTTCTTTTTGGAGCAAATTTCAGGGAAGTTCTCGCTCTAATTCTACCTTTTTCTTCACCTCTATTTTAATGCCTAATACAAAAGGGACTTTGTACAATTCAAGTGGGGGGACGGGAGTAGAATTATCTCTTGAACTTTATTTCGCCCTCATTTTTCTAGTTTATTTCGAAAAATTATGCCATTTTTAAAATTTTGACATGTTTTTCCTAACCTAACTGGATTAGACCTTAGCCGAGCACATACAACCCTTAACATTACATGGTGAGATTAGCCTTATCCGTTTCCAACATTTTACCCCAAATCCACTAAATTATGAGTGTGCCGGTAGCTTGTAAACTTTAGAACTTGGCATTTGCATCATTTCGAGACCATAGACGAGGTATGTTGAGTTAGCTTGATGTATTTGGACTTTTCAGTTTTAGAAGGCAATATTATATGATTATCACCCAAACAGCCTACCATTGTGAGTCTATCGATTAGTCACCCCGACTTTTCGACCCCCATGTGAAACCCTTTTGTTGCACTCACCTTTAGTGCAAGATACCCCTAGATACACCCTTTTGAGCCATTCCTTTCATTTTGTCAACCCAATATATTATTTTGTTTCACCTATACACCTTAGCCTACCCTGTAGTCTTTATTTGTGATTGGGAAGTCATCATTTGCCTAAGTTCAAGGTTCAAGTGGAAAGGTTCAGAAATCACGCTTTCATCGACAACATTTATGAAGATCATTGAAGACCCCCCAAATTCCCATTGTTCATCTCAAGTGGGGGCCACCTCGGTCACCTCGGTCACATTTGAAGATTGAAGAAGAAAAGGTAGTGTGCCCATCACGACGTCCTCTAATTGACACATCTACCTTGCATTTCATGATCCGGTTTCTAGACTTCTAAGCTTGAACTTTGGGCGGACGGTAAGTGGTGATGACTGGTTATAGATTTAGACTACCTGCTTGTTTTTCATTTTACACCAATTATATATCCCATGTCTTATCCTACCCTTTAGTCATGAAGCGTGTCTAGGTGATGCAGCGAACAATCTTTGGTGTCTTGGCCATGGATTTGGTCATGTATCATTGATTTTTTCCACTTCTCCGTGACATGTTAGTAATGACGAGTCACCCCTTAACCTTTGTCGTATCTACCCATATTGCCTTCGAGAATTGTTTAGCGCTTAACTCTAGTGGTGGAGATTTGTGTAACCGCCAAGCTTATGATAGAATACATGCTATGACTGTGCGATTGAGTGATCACCCCGAAATTGACACTTAGAATATTTGAGAGATTTGAGTGTTTGTTCCCCTTTCGTGAGGTGTTCGACTTTGTTTTATTCTAGCACACGGGATTTGTAAACTCATATTTTCCAGGTTTTGAGAGATATCTTTTTAGAAATCTATCTAATAAGGTCTACTTGAGGGCAAGAAGAGTTCAAGTGGGGGGATATTTGATAACATCAAATAGTCCTGAATATTAAGTGTCAATTTCCCCCGATAATGCTCGTTATTTATATCATTTATATGGATTTACGCTTGTTTTCCATTGTTTTCCACTTTCAGGTAAATTACGAGCATTGGAGCTAAAGAGACCCGGAAATGGAAACATTACTAAAGATTCATCACAGTATGCCTATTTTGATGAAGTTATGGCTTAACTCCTCTCTTACATTACGCTGTAACTATTGCGTGACCCAGAATACCAACTTATCAAGAGGTTACGGCGTAACTCCTCCCAAAGGTTACGACGTAACTCCACTAAGTCAAAAGAGGTTCCACGCCGCTGATACTTACGCCGTAACTACTGCATCACTTACGACGTAACCAAGTTTATTGAATACTACGGCGTAACCACTAATAAGGTTACGCCGTAACTAGAAGATCTAGTGCATTTACGAAGAAATATAAGGTTACGGGGTAACTCCTGAATTGGTTACGCCGTAACCCAGACCTGGCCTATAAATACCCCACGAATTTCAGCATTTCTAATCATCCCATTCCACATACAATACTTTGAGAACGTGGGAAAAAGCTCAAGGCACGTCTAGGGGAGCATACGGAGCTGTTTCCAAGGGAGAAGTCATTCCATTACGATAAGCTTTAGCATTTCTTATTTCTTTCAATTTATGTATTTCGTACAATTGAATATTGAATTGAATTGCATGGTTAATATGAGCGGCTAAGCACCCATTGATGCTAGCCTAGTTATGATTCCTTAATTGTTTTGTTTACGTTGACCTTTACTTCCGTACAATTATTTCTAAGTGTATGCATGCATAGTTCTTTGGTAGTCACCCCTGGTTTGGTAGTTTTGAATGGCGGTAGAGGCCAATTGCCTAAGAGATATGACCAACTGACCCTAGGTGAGCGGACTGAGACGGGAAGGGTAATATATGACCAACTGACGACCCTTTCTACTTGTGCGATTTGAACAACTGATCACCTATCGTTTGGATGAACTTAAGAACTAGGGGGTGTAGTGTCTATGTTCCTAACGGCCGGGCACTCACTATTTAGAATCTAGCATGTAGCGGTACTTAATGTCTTGGCTTAGGGGACCAGGAACAACAGGACTTATGACGGTGCGCCTGATTTCTCCTATGGTGGCATCTTTGCTAATAGGTTATGGCGAATTGACCAAATGTTGTCCTCTCGAATTTGACCCCACCAGAAGCAATTGGAAGTAGGTAGACGTAGACATAACTAGCTAGGTGGATTAACTAGGTTAGCACCACTATTTCTCTATTGATTTCCATTTATCTGCTTTTATTTTATTCTGCATTAGTAGTTCAATGAATTAAATCCCTATCGAAACAATTATTATTCTGTGACACTAGACTTAGTAATAATCCAACACACATAGATCTTGGGACGACCTCGGCTTTACCATTTACTACACTACACGCGACCGGGTACACTGCCCGTTAGTGCATTAGGGTAGACCATAGGTATAGTTAGACACTATAAATATTAAGACCTGGTCAGTAAAACTTGCATCAATTAGTCGGCCAAAAGGTCAAAAACCATAGTTAAAAAAAATATCCAATAGGAGATGGGCCGAGTTGGGTTTTCTTAAATGGGTTAAATGCACGAAAATGTATCGTACTTGCCACTTTTTGTCATTATGTGTATCATCCTTTTTTTTTCAATTTGACACAAACCTTTTGAATTCGTGCTATTTTGTATATTTTGTGACCTTTTACCTTTACTTTTTCAAATTTTGAAGGGTAAAATGGTCATTTTACATGACAAATAATCACGAAATACATACAATAACATGAATTCAAAAGGTTGGGGACAAAATTGAAAAAAAGGACGATATATGCAATGACAAAAAGTGGAAAGTATGACACATTTTCATGCATTAAACCCTTATTAAATATATAAATGAGTCTAATCGGGTATCTGGTAGAAAATATAATTATATAGATGGATCTAGCGGGATCAATTATTTTTTTTACTTTTTTTTCTTCACATTTTTCATCTTTTACTCAAAAAATATTCTTGTCGACTGGACCAAAACCCATCTAGAACATGACTCATTTAGACAGATGTTTCTACAAGACCCATCAAGACCCTGTCTCGTCTAGATCCAAACCCATTTAGATCCGTGATCAAAATGACCCCCCGTGAGTTGCGCAAAACCGACAAGGAAATCTCCTTGCCTCCCCTTGACTCACAAACTTCCGATCATAGGATGCTCAAGCTTGAAGATCAAGTCAAATTCCTAATGAGCTCCTACAAAAATCCTAAGTCCACGCGCCAAACAAGCTTCCGTTGACTACGCATCCTTGCGTACCAATGGAATGGGAGGAAGATTCCCTACAACACCCGGACCTAGGACTTTCAATGATGCCCGAGCAGCATGGAGCGGCAAACTCGACTTCTATTGGGGACAAAACAAAGAATTCACCTCTAATGATTTTCCATGGTCCCCCTCTCACGGCCCTAGTCACCAAGACATAGAAAAGATGTTGCAACAACTAGTCACATCCCAAGAAGCTCAAATAGCCGAGCTTTCGGACCGCTTTAACCAGTAACAAGCCGAGATGTATAGGAAGATAGATAACATTCTGAAAGCTATGACCAATAGTCATAGGAAGACCACCAAAAAGGTTAATGCCATCTCGACTCATTCCCGTGAACTTGCAGTGTGAAAATAAAGTGTGGAAAACTAGAAGGGGGGGTTGAATAGTTTTACCAATTAAAACTTCCTGTTAATCTATTTAGATAGACTTATGTCAATCTATTTGGATGTGTGTGTTGGATGTTGATAAACAAGCATATAAAGGTAAGTAATGAAAAGATAAGAGTAAGAAGCACAAAACCACAACGCAAGTATTTATAGTGGTTCGGCTACAAGGTCACCTTCCTTGCCCTACTCCACTCCCCGAGTCACCTACTCGAGAGTTCGTAATCACTACACCAATCTCCTTATGGCGGAGAAGCCTTCACAACGTCGCCTACTCTTTTTCTGGTACTAGGCTAACCACCGGGTTCTTTCACTCCAAGGTGAACCACACCTACACAACGTCGCCTACCCTTTATAAGGTACTAGGCTAAGTACCTAGTTCTTTCACTCCAAGGTGAACTACACCTTCACAACGTCGCCTACCCTTTATTAGGTACTAGGCTAAGCACCTAGTTCCATTGCAATGGAGGAACTACTACCACACTACACCAACGACTAATCCCAAAGGAGATCTACTCCTTTACAACATCATCAAGGATATCAATATCCTTGGATCTAATACTAGTCTATCTTGTACATCGAAGCACACCATATCGAATGTACATCTAAGGCACCTTTCACTAATGCCTTTGACTAGATCTACAAGACACCTTTCACTAATGTCTTGTGTCTTCACTTCTAAGCACCTTTCACTAATGCTTCTTTGTCTTGACTTCTAAGCACCTTTCACTAATGTTTCTTTGTCTTGACTTCCAACCACCTACCACAAGTGCTTTATCCTATAGACGATAGATACCCTTCACTAATATCTTCGTCTTGACTCTTGAGACATCTTTCACTAATGTCTTCAACACTACACTTCTTTGAAGAAAGAAAGGAATCATCAACAAGAAGACTTCAGTAGCCTTGATGATGAGGAAGCATGGCAACTCATGGACTTGAGCTTGCTCGACTTCAAAGGTGGTGATCTTGCCTTTAAGAGGAACCTAAAAGATCACACAAAAACAAAACTACAAACATAGATCTCTTGGATCTAAGGTTAGTGAGATTTAACTCAAGGGGGGAAGGTGTGTTAGAAAGGGATGAGAAATAATGAAGAAATGGCTCACTATTTATAGAGGAAAAATCTTACTGTTCCCCGGATCCCACGGATCCCTTCCACTTGGGATCCGGCTAGCACAAAGCTAGGGATCCGTGGAACGCTCCTCTTTACCCATGGGTATTTTGGTTATGGGTCATGGGTCATGGGTTGAACCATGGATCTTTGGCTAGATACAATGTATCTTTAGGTGCAATGCACTTAGTCACTTGGTATGGGTTGATCCATGGGTTATGGGTATTATCCATATGTGATATAAGCATGATGTCATGCAATGGGTTATGGGTCAAGATCCATGGGTTATGTGCTTTGGGTTGTACCCAACTACATTCAATGTATTTGCCCAATGGGTTGTGATACTTAAGTTTCTACCCATTTATATTACCCAACATACTACATACTAGTTATGTGTATATTTTATCCAAATATGTAAACACTAGTTGTTGTACATATGTATTACTAAATCATAAAATCACTTATACTTGTTTTAGTGTTTTATGTGAAAATGTGAATATGTTAGAAACTATTAGTTCAAACCATTTATGTATTTTGTTTGTTTCGTTAATATGATTTTACGTTTGTTATCGACAAAACATTAGAAGATCGTAAAATATAAATAAACGTTTTTACGGCTTATTTGTATTAACAATCTCCCCCTTTTTGTTGATGACAAAACATAAAATTATTTTAAGGAAAAGCTAAAATTCATAAAAGTTTGAATTTGTAGTTTTTACTTTCTTCTCCCCCTTTTTGTCGAAACAAAAAGTGTTTGAAGGAAGCAACACATTGTTTTTAATAAAAACATGTGAAAGAAAAAGTAAAAGAAAATAGAGAGCAAATAATGGGAAAGGATCTCGTCTTTTACTCCCCCTTGACGAGTCCATCCCTATGTAAGGGCGTCAAGTAAATGATACTAATCTAGTTTTTTTGCAAATAAGTTTGCAAAAGATATCGTCTACGAGACGAATGTGCTCCCCCTTGATGATTGCAATTTTTGCAAAGGGATGTCACGAAATGTAAACCTAGTATTGCAAATAATTTTCATAGTATTGCTTTGACATAAAGTTCCCCCTAGCTTTAGGATGTCAAAGTCTTCATATGTAAATTGAATAACTACAAAACAAAGGTTAGAAATCAAGTATAATTCACAATTTCCTGCAAATGTGATTCAAGTTAGTAGAAAGAAAGCTTTCTGTCTCACGGATCCCGCGGTTCCCTCCTAGTAGGGATCCGTCTAGGCAATTCTGAGGGATCCGTTTTAGCTGTTAAATTTCAGCAAAGGTGATATAACAAGTAATGTTATCACAAAAAATGAGATATGAATACAAGGTAATCATAATCTCAGAAAAATAACAAGTAGCATGTAATTTCCATTTAATAAAACTAGAGTTATGATGTACATGACTCTAAAAACAAAACAAAAAAAATACATGACTAGGAATTTCTAAACCAACTATCGCTTGATGCTAGGACACCACTAAAAATCTTCTAGCTCAAGTTTTGTTTAGGTTTGATCTCGTCAAAACGTTCGAGGAGATGATAGAACATGAAACGTTGGTCTTCTCGTACTTCATGTATCAAACTTTCAACATGTTGACAATGATAGCAATCTTTGTCATGGCTAGGTAGTGGTGGTGGAAGAAATGAAATGGCTTGATGCGAAGGATCAAGTGAAGCGGCTTGTGGAGCTTCAAATGATGGAGGGATTGGTGGAGGTGCATTTGAGAATGACTCAACCAAAAATGATGGTGGTGGTAGAGAAGTGTCAACTTCCATATGGTCGGGTGTTTGACTTTGATGATTTCTCATAATCCAAATGGGATTATATGATGGAAACAGCGAAAAGGAAGCCGGAGCAAGTGTTGACTCAACACCTTGATTTTGAACCATTATTCCTCCTAATGAGGAGAATGTTGTCGGCGGAAGCGGATGAGATGGCCTAGGAGGCAAGTCCTCTAAATTGTAGAGGTGTGGTGATGATAGTGGGGATGTAAATGAAATAGCTCTAAGAACCAATGGTGATGGTTTAGTGGAAATGATATTGTTTGGCCTAGGAGGTATGGTGGTGTTTGGAATATGTAGTTTTGTGGGTACTATCCTTTTAGGAGTTGGTTTGATTGGATGATGAAGAATTCTATCATTTGTTGGCTTGACGGGAGATGATTCGGTTGAAGAAATTTCGTGTATAACACGAGCTCTTTTCATGGGTGGTTCTTTGGTGGATAAGTTACTACTTGGGGTTTTCCTCATGATGGGATGATTTCAAGTGGTTGCAAGAGCTGAAAGTGATGACTATGGAGGTCCTAACAAGCCTTAAGCCACTAGGATTCAATGGAATGTGATGATTGACATGCACAAGAGTCAACTTCAGAGGTTGCACTGATCTAGGAACTCATTTAAGATGAGATGGAGTGTTTGAGTTAGGAAGATGAGTTGAAATGATTGCTTTTGCAAGATTTGACATAAACTGTCATCCGGATCCCACGGTTCCTTCCTCAGAGGGATCCATCTAGGCTAATCCTAGGGATCCGGCTCTCAGCAGCTATGAAAGAGTGGAAATGATGTTTCTAAGATATAAGACCTATATCATCTTGAGTGTTTCAGTCCTCCTAAGTGTTTTAAATGAAGGGATGCTTGAGTATTTGAAGGTAATGAATGATGTAGCTAATGATTGTCATTTATGGAAGGATTTAGAACTTTCAAGAGTACCAATGGGTGAGCAAGGATGACACTAAAGATTTAGAGTGTCATTTGAAGCTAAATAATCCTAGAGATCAGGTTGTGTCTTAGGATAGTGTTTTGGAAAATATCCTAGAAGCTTTGAGATGGGAAGACTAGATTTTGATCAACTTTGATCAATTTTGAGGTGAGGATGATTTATGATCAATTTTGCCATAATCGAAAGATTTATAAGACTAGATATGCGGGATCAAGTAGAAAATGAAGTGTGAGTTTAAGAGCGGAAGAGTAATGGATTAAAAACAAAACGGTAGATCTACAAGCGTTTTTAGAGTGTGACCTAGGTGAGTTATGTATAAATAGGAAAGATTAACCTATCTTGATAAGGACTTAATTTGCCTTAAGACACTATGTTTAGCTTAGTGTGAGGTGTTCTAAGAATGTGTTTGAAATACAATGCTTGCAATTGCATTTTCTGTTTGCCGGATCCCACGGTTCCCTAAGAGTAGGGATCCGTCTAGTACAATCTTTGGGATCCGCCCATCTGCTCAGCAAGACCTTTACTAAAGGTATGCAATGATTTTGACAATGCATTATATCTCAAGGATAGTCTAAAGGGAGTTCTAATACTAAGATATCAAATGTAAAATGTTTTATTTCACGAAGGAAATTGCATTACATTGATAAAGCACGAGTACAAGAGATTTGATCCTTTTTTGGATTACAATTAGTTTCCTTGAGTGTTTTCGGTAGGAGGATCATTATGTGATTGATGAGTGTTGGTGGAATCAAGAATGAAGAAAGTCTTCATGAGAGATATGTTTAGCGGTTCCATCATCTTGTTCACAAGTACGTACAACGGACTTTGAAATTGAGGATGGAAGTGCATAACATTATGATAGAGGCGTGTCAAGAACATTCCATAAGGGATGAGTTTATTCTTGGAGCCTTGAAGATTTGCAATCCGCCTTGCGAAGAAGTAGGCGAGATTGTATGGTTGTTGTGTTAGCAAAAAGTACAACATGTGAGCACAACAAGCGGGAATGATTTCTCGATTTCCCCTAAGACTCCAAACATTTTCACGTAGGATGAGTGCAAGAGGCTTGTACTCTTCTCGGATATCCCTTGTAAAGATAATGTTTGGATCGGAGTAATATGGTCGAGGTTTGCATATTATGCGATTTAAATCTTCCGGAGAGGGTATGTGTGAACAATATGGACTATTTTCTTCACAAAAGTTGAAGAGAGAATCAAGAGACCAATCTTCGGTGAAGGCACATTGTCCATGATTTGGAATCTGGAGGATGTGAGCAAAATGCCCAAGGGTTAGAGCGAACTTTTGGTTTTTGATATAAAACCAAAGAGATAAAGAGCGATCCTCGTTACGAACGAGTTCGACTTGACGGAAGAATTCCATTATGAACCTTGGACATATCTTCTCGTTGATTTCAAGAAGACATTCTAGTCCTATGGCTCAGAAGGAGGTATTGATACCTTCTTCGAATTTTAGAGAGGTGTCTACAATACGTCCTTCGTGGAAGTGACGGTTTTCGAGACTATTGAACCCACGGACATGATTGCCAGGGGTGTTGGGTTCGAGAGAGATGTTCGGAGTGTAGACGCTAGTGAGTGAAAAATCAAACTCATATTCATGTGTCATAGTTGAACCTATAGGAATGACAAGTTAATAAAAGGATATGTTTGTGGTCAACTTATGATAATCTAATGTTTTTACTAGATTTTTATTAACAATGGTTTTTAACAAGAAATACACTTAACTCACTTATGGTTTTGACATACAAGTGGAGTATTACTCTTAGAAGAAAAGAGGTTTTTGATTTGCACGAAAAACTGTTTTCCAGTAGGACGGATCTCACAGTTCCTTTTCAAAAGGGATCCGGCTAGTATAACTTCCGGGATCGTGGATCTGTAAGTAACAGAAACGGATTTGATAAAACATAGATTTTTACAGTTTTATACCACGAAATATGTTTTATCCTACATTTTCTTTTAGCATGCATACATGACTTCTAATGTATCACGAAAGAATATAAAACATATAAATCAAAATAAGTGACAAACACATTATGATAAAAATAACCTAGATAAACTAGATTATTAATAATATTGCATTTCAATACTAAGGATGATACAAAGGATTAGGTATATGATCCCAATGTAGATTAACAACACAAAGTAAATGTATCCATATGTGAACTTCCTCATAGGGAACACAAGTGCATGAGTTTAGGCGATGAGAACGAGTGCGATGTAAACCATGTTGATGACGAATCTTCTTGGTTTCGGTTGAGATGAAATGGGGAGGAAGATGAAGTTTTTGAATAAGAAGGAATTTTTGAAATTGGAGGATTTGAAAAAGTGAGGGTTTGGTAGAGTGGTCGACGGTGGGGTTATTTATAGGGAAGGAGGAATTTTTGAAATTCGTGTTTTGTTTTATTATTGGATCAAAAAGAAAACAAACAAGTTTTATATACCATGACTTTAGACGGGAAATAAAACACTATTGTAGAAAAAGGCTTCCTAACGAAGCTTCATGTAAAACGTGTATGAGCACAAAAAGGATAATCATATAAATACCTAAATAAGTATACTTAATTATCATGCAAGTTGAAAGGAGAATCATACCTCTAGCGCACTTAGGAATGTCTTTACAAATGACACAGCAAATGTTACTTAGACTATTCCCGATCCTTTGCGTTTAAGATACCTTCTTAAGGAAGGTATTCTTGTTACCAAGCTACTCCTAAAGCTTGGTGGGTATGAGCTTTGACTAATCAACATGACAAAGAAGATTAGTGCAGTTAAATGAAAAAGTAAAAAGGAAAATGTTGTTATCAACTCAACATCCAAACATATAGTTTTGAGAAACATGGTGTTTGCTTTCATGAAAAACCTTCTTTTTAGTTTTCAATTAACCATGGGTCGTATCAAGTTTTTAAAGTACAATATACTTCAGGAAACTTGGTAACGAAGCTCTGATGCCAATTGTGGAACACTAGAAGGGGGGTTGAATAGTTTTACCAATTAAAACTTCCTTTTAATCTATTTAGATATACTTATGTCAATCTATTTGGATGTGTATGTTAGATGTTGATAAACAAGCATATAAAGGTAAGTAATGAAAAGATAAGAGTAAGAAGCACAAAACCACAACGCAAGTATTTATAGTGGTTCGGCTACAAGGTCACCTTCCTTGCCCTACTCCACTCCCCGAGTCACCTACTCGAGAGTTCGTAATCACTACACCAATCTCCTTATGGCGGAGAAGCCTTCACAACGTCGCCTACTCTTTTTCCGGTACTAGGCTAACCACCGGGTTCTTTCACTCCAAGGTGAACCACACCTACACATCATCGCCTACCCTTTATAAGGTACTAGGCTAAGTACCTAGTTCTTTCACTCCAAGGTGAACTACACCTTCACAACATCGCCTACCCTTTATTAGGTACTAGGCTAAGCACCTAGTTCCATTGCAATGGAGGAACTACTACCACACTACACCAACGACTAATCCCAAAGGAGATCTACTCCTTTACAACATCATCAAGGATATCAATATCCTTGGATCTAATACTAGTCTATCTTGTACATCGAAGCACACCATATCGAATGTACATCTAAGGCACCATTCACTAATGCCTTTTACTAGATCTACAAGACACCTTTCACTAATGTCTTGTGTCTTCACTTCTAAGCACCTTTCACTAATGCTTCTTTGTCTTGACTTCTAAGCACCTTTCACTAATGCTTCTTTGTCTTGACTTCCAACCACCTACCACAAGTGCTTTATCCTATAGACGATAGATACCCTTCACTAATATCTTCGTCTTGACTCTTGAGACATCTTTCACTAATGTCTTCAACACTACACTTCTTTGAAGAAAGAAAGGAATCATCAACAAGATGACTTCAGTAGCCTTGATGATGAGGAAGCATGGCAACTTATGGACTTGAGCTTACTCGACTTCAAAGGTGGTGATCTTTCCTTTAAGAGGAACCTAAAAGATCACACAAAAACAAAACTACAAACATAGATCTCTTAGATCTAAGGTTAGTGAGATTTAACTCAAGGGGGGAAGGTGTGTTAGAAAGGATGAGAATAATGAAGAAATGGCTCACTATTTATAGAGGAAAAATCCTACTGTTCCCCAGATCCCACGGATCCCTTCCACTTGGGATCCGGCTAGCACAAAGCTAGGGATCCGTGGAACGTTCCTCTTTACCCATGGGTATTTTGGTTATGGGTCATGGGTCATGGGTTGAACCATGGATCTTTGGCTAGATACAATGTATCTTTAGGTGCAATGCACTTAGTCACTTGGTATGGGTTGATCCATGGGTTATGGGTATTATCCCTATGTGATATAAGCATGATGTCATGCAATGGGTTATGGGTCAAGATCCATGGGTTATGTGCTTTGGGTTGTACCCAACTACATTCAATGTATTTGCCCAATGGGTTTTGATACTTAAGTTTCTACCCATTTATATTACCCAACATACTACATACTAGTTATGTGTATATTTTATCCAAATATGTAAACACTAGTTGTTGTACATATGTATTACTAAATCATAAAATCACTTATACTTGTTTTAGTGTTTTATGTGAAAATGTGAATATGTTAGAAACTATTAGTTCAAACCATTTACGTATTTTGTTTGTTTCGTTAATATGATTTTACGTTTGTTATCGACAAAACATTAGAAGATCGTAAAATATAAATAAACGTTTTTACGGCTTATTTGTATTAACATTAAGGACCCAAGTAAGTTAGCTAAGCATGTTCATATCGTCAATACCTTCACCTTAGTGAAACCTAATAGGACTAGCGACGAAGCGAACCATGAGACGATACTTGAGGTTAGTGAGACTCCTAAGAATGAATCGACCGAAGAAGTAGATGAAATAGGTCATGACTATTTCAATAAGTTTCCTACAGAAGAGGAACTCTCTCACCACCCACACTTAGTGCGAGACCTCCGTCAAATGTATGTTAGGAAAAGCCCTCGGATCAAGTTTGGGAACCCTTGGAATCTCAACATACCATGTTGCATAGGAAATCTTTTTGTGGCAAAGGCCTACATTGATTGCAAATCCCCAATAAACATCATGAATAGCTTGTACTATAATTGGATGATGAAGAAGCCTATCCCAACTAGGCAAGATCCCGATAATCCTAGAATTAGTTGTAATTTCCTTGTTAGAGTTAAGGGATTGCCCGTCTATGTAGGTAGTTTTACATACCCTACGGATTTCATAATTGTGGAGGATATTAGTACGGCCATAGATCCTAGCTTGTCCCACGTAATTCTAGGAAAACCATTCATAGAAAACACCGGGATGACTTAAGATCCGTCATTAGGAATAGTGAGATTCAAGGATGAGACCGATGACGTAGCTTACCAAATGCCATTTAAGATTGAGAAATTTTCATCACTATCCAATGATGAAAAGGAACTTAAGCTATCGGTCTACTATAGGAATGAGGAGGATAAGGAGAAAGGAGTAGATTATGTTATGAATAAGATTTTTGGGTTCTATAACTATTGTTTGAACTTAGGACCGGAATATAGAACCGATTGGGGAGAATACGAATTCTTAGAAAGATGGATAATAGGGCATTACTATAACATGGAAAACCCCAATAGAGACCATTGTGATGAAGAAGGTGACGGCAATGAAGTCACATAGGAGCACGACTTTGAGTCTAGCTACAAGACTCATAAATAAAGAAAAGCGCTTCGTGGGAGGCAACCCATGCTTAATTGTTTGTTTGTTTGTGTGTCATATATCTTTTCAATATTTTTTGTTTGCATGTTTTAATTTGTGAAAATGCTTTATTTTTTCCTAAACCTCGTTGATGCAGGTTTTAATATCTATAAGTCTCGTTATGCCTATGATCTACCCTAATGCACTAACGGGCAGTGTACCCGGTCGTGTGTAGTGTATTATTCGGTAAAACCGAAGTCGTCCCAAGAGTTATGTGTACGGATTTTAACTAAGTGTAGGTGTTACTGATTTTAATATGATTATGAGGTTAATTTAACTAATTAACTACTAAGAAAATAAAAGAAAATAAAGGAGAGGGTTGTGATCAATAGAGGAGAGGGGTGCTAACCTAGTTACTCATCCTAATTAGTAGTGTTTAAGTCTAATTACTTCCAATTACTTCAGTGGGGTCAAAAGTTGCTTGGACAGCATTTGGTCAGTTCATCCTAACTTATCAGCAAAGGGTCCCACTGGAGAAGTCAGTGTTGGATCGATGTACTCTAACCAAACTAACTTATGTAGCTTGTAAGGGCTTAGCAATCTCAGATAAATCCTAATTCACTAACAATGAAACACTGAATTAACTCTATTAAGTATGCGGAATTTACTTCAATAAAGCTAAGAAGAATTAACTTTAACTTCAACAATTTTATTAAAATTCTGAACCTGCTTGATTCATAGATTCATTGACAATCCCTAACAACTCTAATATCAAACTTGATAAACTCTAATACTCTCTAATATTGCACGTACATCTAATGCCAATCTAGGGGTCCTTTTATAAACATAAGGATAACCCTAGTCGGTTTACAACTCTAATCCTTGTACGACAAGTAATACTAAGAATATTCTGGAATTACATAATAATCCTTAATGATTTGCATAACAGTCCTTTATTCTTGCAGTACTTTAAAAAGTGAGCAGTACTTTGACTTTCTTCATTAAGCAGTACTTTGACTCTTCAGTACTTTATATCCCAAAAATCCTCCCCTAACTTGAATTCTACTTGCTTGATTTAAAATTTCTTTGTATCTGTATCTTTAACATCTTTATCTTCAAGGAAAGATTGTGTCTTTATCTTCAAATTTTGTCTTTGTATTCCCTGTGCTTGTATTATCATCATCAAAGTAGTCTTTATCAGTAATCCTTTACAGCAACAATCAGCAAGCTCCAACTTTTCTGCTACTCAGCAACATTTGAAAATTTGTACATCAGTTCATTAAGTTTCAGTCTATTCTCATCACTTCCAGGTGTGTAAACTCTTGTGAGAGGTGAATCATTGAAAATTTTAATAGATTTTGATGTCACTTTACCGAAGCCATTAACTCTGGAGTAGCCAATGTTTAGGTGTGTAAAACCATGGTACATTGATAACCATATGATTTTTAGCAAATTATCAGCTATCAACGGATTTTTTATGTCTTTACCAAAAGTCGTACCTTTTTGGACTAGTTAGTTCTTGCAACCATGGTGAACTAATTACCATATAAATGGTTTTTCCACAGCCTTTACCACAAGCCAGTTTCTTGTGGGCTAGCCAACTCTTTACATTTGCTAATATGGTGAGTTGATTACCATCCAACTTATTAGCAAGTTATCAACTATATAACGAATTTGAGATATCTTACTAGAGCCGTTTGCTCATGGATTAGCCAGTCCTTTTGTTAGACATGGTGGACTGATAACTTATTGTTGTAACCATCTCAAAAACTTTTGGTTACTGTTAACTTTTGTTTCAAAATATTTTGCACTACAAAAGTTTGCTTATTTGCTATTAAAATCGTTTACTGGTTTTGTGCTGCAAGCAGTACTTTGGTTAAAGAACTGTTTGTCCAGCAGTACTTTGATTAAAGTACTTATTTTTCAAAAATTTATACAATTAAACATCATACCAGTACTTAAGCTTCATCCTCAGCCGTTGTCCATTTGATGAATAATTCGATGACCATGGATATCTTCTTTCTGCTAACATATGGATCATGGTCCCATCTTCCAGCTCTAAGACATGCACTCCAGATTCTTCAAAGAATCTCCAGCTTGTACTCTCCCAAACTTCTTGGTTTTGCAACAGTTCATCAGTGCTTGTCTCTTATGTTTCCCAAATAGTTTTCAGATCTCCCAGCAAGACTAAGCCAATTCCAGTAGAAGGAATACGCTCAAAATACTCTTGCACTAGTTGATATAAGTGACAGAGATCCGCTCTATCTATTATGAGCAGTATGTCCCATAGCAAGTTAAACACTCTAAATGTTTCATCTTCTCTTTAGAACATCAGATAGTCTCCATCCATTGATTCTACAACTTCAAATGTAGTCATTTTCAACTTCTTTCCTGCAACATCTTTGGACTTAGAATGCTCAAAGTCTACAACTCTTAAGTAGTTTCTCAGCTCATCAACAGTATCTGTTCTCAACTCTATCTTCTTTGATGGTTGTTCAGCACCAGTTGTTCTCTTTCTCTTTAAGCTCCTTTTTCTAGCATCCATATCCTGTCTTTCATCATTAAAATAAATAATCCCAGCAACTTCCTTTTGATATGCTTCTCTAACAGCATCATACAAATCCTTCATCTCTAAATACTTCAGCTTATTTAATCCAGTATACCCTTGACCTTTCAGATAAGCCATCATGGCATTTCTTTCCTTAGCAATACTAGGTGGTCTTTGTGATATAACTACTGGATTTTCTGGTATAGCAACTTCAGCATCAAACTTCGCTTATAGCTCCCTAGCAGCTGCTTCATTCTTAGCTACTTCAATAGCTCTTAACTCTGCCAAAGTCAGCTTTTTCTTTTCCTTCTTTGTTTCAACCAGTTTGCCTTTGCCTTTATCTTTTGGATCTAAAGCTGGTTGAGAGGCTTGAGGTTGTTCTTCAGCAACTCCTGGAATGCTAACACCTCTTGGTCTTGATAGATTTTACAGAATTTGAGCAACTGTCTCATCATCACTTGTAGTGTGCTCTACCATAGGTGTATGAGCTTCCTCTTCTTGTAGGACTGTTGAAGGACCAGCTTCTTCAAAATTAAGAGTCCTTGGTGTAATCAACTCTTGTATGTATGTTCATTGAAGAGCAGCAGTACCTTGAGCATCAGCACCTTAAGCACCAGTACTTTGTACACCAGTACTTTCAATTCCAGCACCTTTAGCCTCAGTAGGCTCAGTATCTTTAACTTCTTTATCAACAACTTCAGCTTCTACATAAGTTTGAGCATCTGGTTCTTCATAATGTTCATCATCTTCATAAAGTTGAGCATCTTCATTCAAATTCTCTTGCTCCAATATCCTCCCCAATTGGAATGAAGACTGCATATGAACCTTTTTGCCTTTTGAAGCCTTCTTAAAGTGCTTTCTTTTCTTCTTTTTAGCCTTGACCCATAATATGTGATGATGTACCAAAGGCCAGACAAACTTCTTTAATCTTCGAAACTTGGTCTTCAACTGTGCTATTTGTGCAGCTTGAGCCTCAGTCGCTTTCTTCTAGGGGTGTAAACAAGCCGAGCCACTCGTGAAAAGCTCGGGATCGGATCGGTAAAAAGCTCGAACGATCCGAGCTTAAACGAGCTCGAGCCCGAGCTCGAGCCTAATTTTGGGCTCATTTAATAATCTAGCTCGAGCCCGAGCTCTATACAAAAAGCTCGAGTAGGCTCGCGATCCTAAACGAGCCCTAGAATTATATTTCGTGTATATATCGTCTATACGTATAAACGAGCTTAAAAGTAGTAAACGAGCTCGAGCTTTATGTAATTAACGAGCCGAGCTCAAAACATCATAAAATTAGTCGAGCCCGAGCCGAGCTCGAGCTTGGGAAAATTTTCACGAGCCGAGCTCGAGCTCAAAGTATAAGGCTCGAAACGAGCTCGATCCCGAGCTTTAGCTTTATATATATAAACGAGCCGAGCTCGAGCCTTAACGAGCTCGAGCTCAGCTCGGCTCGTTTCCACCCCTACTTTCTTCAATCTGACCAGTTCCCTTGTCAAAACATAATTATCCAGAACCAAGCCCTCAGGTGGTATATCACGCGTATCTCCTTCAGATGATGGTGGGTTGACTTCTGGTTCTGACTCAGTATGTGCAGCATCTTGGTGAGATGGTGTAGGTGAAACTGCAGTACCTTCGTATGCATCAGTACCTTGTGAAGCAGTACCTTGAGAAGCAGTACCTTGAGTTGATGCAGTACCTTCTCTTTCTTCACCAGCAGCAGCATCATCTCTAAAAGCTTGCACAATCTCCATCATTGAAGTAGTTAAAGGAGTGTTCCTTCCAAAGAACCTATCACTCTTCCTAGCCATGAAGGTGAAAATCTTTGGAGGTTGAACCACAACAGATAATAAGCTCGAAGGATTTGGTACATCATGAAGTTGTTTATTCAAGAAAACTTGAATAAATCTTGGATACATTAACCAGGGTGATCCATGAGAAATATGAGATAGCATACCATCCAAGAGTAGTCTTGAAAAATTGAAGACACAATTTGTAGCCAATCCCACCAGTGCAGATGCTATATTGGATCCAAATTGCTCCCATGAAGTACTCTTAGAACTGATACAGTGAAGTAAGACATGTACCAAGTACTTCCAATGTGGACTAAACAGGGGTTTCTTGAATGTTGTTTCATTTAAGCACCCTCCATACCCAATATCTCTCAAAGTATCCCAAAGAAGCTGTTTATCAAAACGTATAGCCCCTTCTTCATCATCAAATAAGAGATTTTCTCGAATGGAGGTTTCACTGACTCTAATGATCTTTCCAGCAACCTTAGCTTGTATGTATGACTCATCATCCTCCATATGAGTTCTAGCAGTTGCCCAAAACTGTTGAATCCATGGCTTAATAACATCCGGTTCTACCAAAATTGCATAACTAATTGGAGATCCAGCCAGGAAATCAATGATATCATGAAACGCGACATTAGCGTCAGTCTTGTCTAAGTTTGCCACCATATTGTGTTTAGTAATTGGGTTTCGATTCGCCATTGATTAATGTTGACACAAGAAAGTGGTTTACTGAATAAAAATTGTGAGAGAGAGAGAGAAATATGGAAAAGATTGATAAGTATAAAGATGAGAGGGAAAATCGAAGGGTAGTTATTTATAGGTAAGATTTGAAAAATCACATCCAATAATAACAAAGTTACCGTTATTTGAATTTTAACCCATCTTTTGACCGTTGGAACAGTACGTTGATAAGACAAGCAGTGCTTTCCACGTGTGCAGTACTTTCCAGAGCAGTACTTTTAGAGCAGTACTTTCATATGACCAAAAATCAGTACTTTTCCATTCTCTTCGGCACAATGGCAAATAACTTCAAATAGGCATTGTATTACCTCCCCTCAAGCAATGCATAGGATTGTCTAACTAACTAATCAGTCCTCCCCTTAAATGTAGCTTAATAACTTATCATTCCAATACTCACCACCAGGTGATTGAATCTTGAAACATCAAAGCCTTTAGTGAGTAAATCAACCTTGACAACATTAATGAGCCTATGTTCATAACAATCTCTGATAAAGTGATGCCTAATCTAAATGTGCTTGGTCTTGGAGTGATAAACTGGATTCTTCACAATGCAAATTGTACTCTCATTATCAATGTTGATAGGAGTATTCTTGAAGTTAAACCCATAATCCAAAAGTTGATTCTGCACCCACAAGGCTTGTCCACAACAGCTTGCAGCAGCAACATATTCTGCTTCAGTGGATGATGTTGCTGCAATAGTTTGCTTCTTACATTGCCATGAGACTAATCTTCTTCCAAGATACTGGCATCCTCCAGTGGTTAATCTTCTATCATAATTATCACCTGCATAATCACTATCTGAAAAAGCTTCCAAGTGAAAAGGCGAATCCTTTGGATACCACAATCCTAACTTAAGTTGTTGTTTCAAGTAACTAAAAATCCTCTTTACTGCATTCATATGGGAAACCTTATGTAAGACTTGATATCTTGCACATAGACAGATAGCAAACATGATATCAGGCCTAGATGCAGTTAAATACATAAGACAGCCAATCATAGATCTGTACATCTTGACTTCAACAGGTTGACCATCTTCATCTTTGCCCAATGAGTTGATAGATTTGATAGGTGTAGTGACTGGCTTCATAGCATCAAAGTGGAACTTCTTAAGAACGTCAGAGACATACTTATCTTGACTTATGAAAATTCCCTCCTTTGATTGTTTAACTTGAAGTCCCAAAAAGAAAGTTAATTCACCCATAGAACTCATTTGAAGTTCATGTTGCATCAGCTGCTCAAACTCCTTCACCCTGGACTGTTTTGTAGCTCCAAAGATGATATCATCTACATAGACTTGTACCAGCATGATATCCTTCTTATCTCTCTTGATAAACAAAGTCTTGTCAATTGCTCCCCTCCTATAACCATGTTGCAATAAGAAAGTAGAGAGCCTTTCATACCAAGCTCTAGGTGCTTGATGAAGGCCATAAAGAGCCTTAACAACTTTGTAGACTTTGTTTGGATGTGAAAGATCTTCAAAACCATGAGGCTGTTTAACATATACCTCCTCTGTAATCTTCCCATAAAGAAAGGCACTCTTTACATCCATTTGATAAACCTGAAATCCCATATATGATGCAAAAGCAAGGAATATTTGAATAGCTTCAATCCTTGCTACAGGAGCAAACACTTCATCATAATCTACTCCTTCTTCTTTTCTATATCCTTGTGCTACTAGCCTTTCCTTTTTCTTGATGCCATTCCCTCTTTCATCTCTCTTGACTCTAAAAACCCATCTTGTACCAATGACTTTCTTTCCATCTGGTAGATCACACAGTACCCAAACCTCTTGAAGTTTGAATTGAAGAAGTTCTTCTTGCATAGCTTCAACCCAACTCTCTTTAGTTAATGCTTGAGCTACATTCTTGGGTTCTTCTTGAGAGATAAAGCAAGTGAATAAGCATGTTTGGTGATCCTTGTGATTCAGCCTGTTCTGTTTATAGACAAAGCTAAGTAAAGCATTATGTGGTTTAGAAAAACCCTTAGCTTTGGTTCTTGTAAGCACTCCAAAAGTATAAGGTCCAATAATTTGACCAGTGGGATGATCTTTATGAATCCTTAATGTAGGAGTCTGTGGTACTTCAAGATCATCATCCAAATTTGTGAAATAAACTCCTTCATTGGAATTGGAGAAAATACCTTCATCATCTAATTCATCATCGGTATCTTCTAAACTAGGCATGGTCGGATCATCATCAAACGTACTGTCAATAGGTGCAGCAGTACTTTGATCCAAAGTACTGTGAGGGTATTCTGTAGACTTACCCTTTCACTTTTCTTCTTCAAAAGCTCTCCTTTGTTCATCCTCATAAGATTGTGCTATTGTTTCTTGAAAAAGCATCCTATGAAGTTCATCTTGAATAGCTTGATCTTCAACAGACAAAGTAGTTTTTAGTTCATCAGTACTTTTCTCCTTCTCAACAGTTATAGGTTCTTCATCAGGAACAATATCAGATCTAATATTGACTCCATGATCAATGTACTGTGAATCTTCTTCTCTGTGTTCAACTTGGATTTTCTTCTCTAACAGGAACATAATTCATAAAAGGAGTCAAAACCTCAAGATCAAACATCCAATCAGGACCTTTACCCTTTTGATTCTCTTGATCTTCTAAAAATTCAACATGAAGACAATCTTGAACCTTCTTGGTGACTCTATTGTACACTCTAAATCCTTTGTTGTTGGTACAGTATCCCAATAAGTACCCTTCTTCTGACTTGCCATCAAATTTTCCCAAAGTATCAATAGTGTTGAGAATAGTCAGAGGACATCCAAAAGGTTCCCTAAAGCGTATGTTAGGTTTGTTGCCCATAAGCAACTCATAAGGTGTCTTCATCTGAGGTTTAGTGACTGATACTCTATTCAATACATAGCAAGCAGTACTTACAGCTTCAGCCCAAAATTGAATAGGTAATAATGAATCTGCAAGCATTGTTCTGGCTGCTGCTATCAAAGTTATGTTCTTTCTCTCTGCAACACCATGCTGCTGTGGAGTTCTAGCAATACTAAACTCCCTCTTGATTCCTTTCTTGGCACAAAATTCATCCATAAGCTTGTTCTTGAATTTAGTCCCATTATCAAATCTAATACCTCTTACTTTGAGTCTCAATTGATTTTCAAGGGCTATTATAAGATCATGAATAGCATCAAAGGTTTCATCCTTAAATCCAAAAATACCCAAGTAAATCTACTACAATCATCTGTCACAACCAGGCAGTACTTCTTCTTGTTTAGACTAGCAACAGAAACAGGTCCAAACAAATCCATGTGCAGTAACTCCAAAGGTTCTCTAATGGTTCTTTCATCAATCTTCTTGCATGAAGCTTTATGTTTTTTACCTTTCTTGCACGCCAAACATGAGTGATCATTCCTGTATGTTTCGGAAGGTAAACCTCTAACTAAATTTCCTTTGACCAACTTGTTGATATTCTTGAAATTTACATGGCCTAATCTTCTATGCCACAGATGTGCTTCATCAAGTGTTGCCTTTGCTACTAAACAAGTTGCTCTTTCTGAAGAGTTAAGACTCTTCATATCCAGACTGTACACATCATTAGTTCTTGGTACTCTCAGTACTACTAAGTTGTACCCAACAAGCTTGAATTCAGGGGAAAGAATGAGACATTATGTGTCAGTGAATAACACAGGGTGCTTCTTGTCACAGATCTGAGAGAGTGACAAAAGGTTGTATTTTAGCTCCTTCACATAGCGAACATTTTCAAAATCTATGCTTCCTGCCTTGATGGTTCCTTTGCCAGTTATTCTTCCTCCACTAGCATCATTCCCAAATGCAACTTTTCCTCCACAATAAGATCTAAAATCTGACAGAATCTCTTTGTCTCCTGTCATGCTTCCAGAGCAACCACTATCCACAATTAAATGATCTTTAAGCTCCTCTTCTGGGTTGCCCTGCACAAGGATAAAAGAGTTAGTTAATTTTAGGAACCCAAGCCATTACTGACATGTGTTCCCCTTGTGGAGTTACATACTTAATTCTTTAAGTATGTAATTGCCACTGTCTTTAAGCACATGATCAATTATCTTCGGTTGTTCGAAAACTTGTGTTGATTTTTCAATAAAAAATTCTTTTCCATCAAAATTCTCTTTATTATTTTCAACAAAAATCTCTGTTTCACCCACACATGCTGAAAGTACTGTTTGTTCCCCATCAGTACTTTCTTTCTTAACCCAGCTGGTTTTAACTTTTTGTGTAGGACTCTTTGATCTAGATACTCTTTTTGAGGGATAACGCCTTCTAGATTGATAGTAAGTAGATCTCCTAGGGTTTCCATTCCAAAAAGTGCTACCAGTACCTTGATTAGGTGTAAATCTAGTAGTGCTTTTAGAAGGTACTGCTTGTGAAACATTTGGCTTACCAGTACCTTGAAAAGTGTTTGAAGGTACTGATTGTTTTGAAAAATGTCTTCTCTGGTGAGGGTACCTACAATCTTTTGAAAGGTTGTTGTGGTTAACCCTATGTGAGTGATTCCAGACTGGTTTATTCTCCCTTGGTTTTTGGTTGGTAGATCTGGTCTTTGGGAATTTGCTTAGATACTCTGAGTGAAAATCACAGTCCTTAATCAAATGATTAGGACTATAACAAACAAAACACAATTTTTGACCCATACTCCCGAAATTTCTTCCTTTATGTTGATAACCAAACCTAGCCTGATTTTTTGGTGAATTATGAGAGTTATTTTGACCAAAATTATCCCAAAAAGGTTTAGCAGATTTTTGAAAAGGTTTTCTTGAAGGTACTGCTGAACGTGTTGCGGTATTTTGAGTTGAAGGTACTGCTTGACTCTTATCATTATCACCCTTGGGTTTCTCAACTGTTTCTTTTGAGGTTTCAGAACTAGACTGACCAGTAAGCTTTTTTCTAAACTCTAAGTTGTCTACTCCAAAACAAGAGGCATATGTCCTAGGTGGTTGGAAACTACCAGTGGGATGAGAGACAGCATGATAACCTTTGTCTTTCTTATATTCAGGAGGTGTTTAACTAATTGATTCCTCATTACTAGATGTATCTACATAGTTAATGAGTTCATCAACACTAGTTGTTATATCCTCAAAATCAAGTTCATCCTTATCACTAAGCGGGTTCTCTTCCGTGCTACTAAAGTCCATACTAAAACCTAAGCCAGTTTTAATATATGCTCTTTTCTGTTTTTCAACAAAACTAACATGTGAAAGGCCAAATTTTCCCCAAGCAGCAAGCTTCTCTAGCAAATCATCCCTTTCCTTAGTTATTTTTTCTAGTTCAGAGATCTTACATCCTAACTTCCATTTACATAATTTTAACTGATAATCCTGTTGTTCATACTTTTCATCCCAAGCCATTTCATTATTTTCATGAGTTATTATTTTGGCTTCCATCGACTCTAAGGTTATTTGATAACCAGCTACCTCAGACCTAGCCCTTCTACAATTATCTCTTTCAGTTACATAATTGTTTAGCACTTTTTGATAAAAATCATGACACTTAGAGCATACCTCAGAGATAGGGGCGAACTTGGTGAAGTAGCTACCATAGCAAGCAGAACAGGTTCTTCTTCACTTTCCATGCTCCAGTCAAAGCTTCCAAGACCATCTCTGAATTCCAAAGCAGCAAATCCAGGTTCCTCATCAAAAGCTGTGCTCCAATCAAACTCTTCCACTGCGACCAATGAGTAGGTTACTGGTTCATCATCAAATTCAGCACTCCAGTCAACCTCTGATAGATTTTCTTGAGCAACCAAAGCTTTTGTTTCAGTAATTAGAATTTCCTTTAGTTCAAGCTTGGGTTTCTCAATCATTCTATTTGCCTGATATTTAGCAAACTTGCACTCTCTTGCAAAGTGTCCAGTTCTTTGACAATTGAAGCATTCAATCTTGGTCTTGTCAAAAGTGATACCCTGTTTTGGTTTGAAGTCAATGCCTCTTCCTGTTTTCTTCATGAACTTCTTGATCCTAGTAGTCATCATAGCAACTTGCCACCTGATATCAATTTCTTCAAGAGCATCCTCTTTAATTTGTGACAAATCCTCTTCATAAGTAACAGGTAAAGTGGCTTGCTGAGCAAAGAATGAGCATACAACTTCAGCAGAATGAATGGTGTTTGTAGGTGATGGACTGGAGATAGGATAGGTAACTGTACTTTGAGTAGTATAAGCAGTACTTTTAGTGGAAGTACTGCCTCTCTTCTTAGATGACACAAAAGCAATATTGTGAGATTTTGAACTTGTTTGGCCATTCATCTCATGCTTATACACCTTTAAGTGGTTGTAAAGATCATCAAAGTCCATAACATCCAAGCTAGGTTGTCCTCTGATCATAGTAGCAATCACATGCCATGTATATGGAAAACTTCTTAAGAACTTCATGTTGACATCTTCAACAGATACCTTAGCATCATACAACTCTAGCATACTAAGGAGATTCTGAAATCTGTCATAAGCAGCATCAAGACCTTCTCTTTCTCCAACTGTAAATGTTTCAAACTGTTGTTTCAACAGATTTCTGTGCATCTTCTTGGAAGAATCATTGCCTCCAAATCTTGTCTTGATAGCAGCCCATAGTTGTTTAGCATCCTTAGCATCATGAAACTTGAGAAGGTGACCATCAGGGATATCAGACAATAGTATGTTGAGAGCCTTCTCTTGATTCCTTATTGTAGCTGCTGGTAAGACAGCCTTAGGTGGTTTAGGTTTTCCAGGAATTTCAATAGGTTCTTCAACAACTTCATTACCATTAACAAATAAAATTCCATAGTGCATGGTCTGTAATAGCAATGTACTGCCTCATCTTCATGCTCCATAGATCGTACTCTCCCTTCTTGATGATAGGAATTCTGAGTTAGGTGATGGATGGGGGTGGTGCAACTTCAGTCGACATCTTTAGGGTTTGTTGTTAACTAGGTTTTAAGGGTTTCTTCTTAGTCAGAGTTTCCACACAAGCTCTGATACCACTTTTTAAGATCGTTTATAAGCTCAGCTAGGGATCAATAACAAAGATTAATAACATGCACAACGGAATAAACTAATCAATTCAATGTTATTGAACAAGGTTTTCATCACCATAAACTAACTAACTAACTATAGACGTTTATAGGAACACGTCTAGATAACTAAACTAATAACCTAGGCGTTTACAAGACTATACGCCTAGGACACACATACACCTTTAAGTCGACTACATATTGGAAGACTTGTATTAAACCTACACCCCATGTCCTCTTTATATACTAGAGGTTTAGGGTTTACAAATCTCTACGAAGGACTAAATAATAAATCTTTTTTTGCAAGAAAGTCCTTCCATCTTTTTGTAGGTTTCCTTCTTGTCGTATTAAGTCCCTCTTGTTTCATTCTTTTTGTCTTATCAACTCAAACGTATAATTCCCAACATTAGACAGAAACCTAGTTGCGCTGAGTGCACTGAGAAAGATAAGCAAATAGAAGAAGTCACTAGAAAGAAATTAGATGAAAAACTTAAGAGCCCCTCACGCATGAAAAACAACATCAGTTTTAAAACTCCTAACTATGCTAAGGAAAATTGGATTGCCTTTAACGTGTTTAGACGTCAAACACAGCTGACCCCTGAACAAGTGTTTTGGAAAAAGGATATGGACAAGCAAAAAGCTGATGATTTTTTTGAACAGAATCCCCCTTGTAGGAGAATGCTTCCAGCCATTGTATATACCCCCAATACACCCATGCATTTAGTGCCCATAACTCTTCCTACACAAAGTAAAACCTTAGTCAGCCTATATGTAGTATATCGATTGTTTGTTGAGTTTGACAAAACGTGTAAGAAGAGAATTGTTGGGTCTATTATAGATTTGATGATACAAAACAAGAAGAATGAAACATGAAGGACTAAAAGTGACAAGAAGGGAAACTACAAAAAGATGGAGGATTTGGAAGATTCTAGAAGATGTGCTTAAAAAAATATTTAGTTTCCTAATTATATTATGATTCCTCTTGTAAACCCTAGATGTCTCTAGTATATAAAGAGACATAGGGTCATTAGTTTGATAGTACGTACAAGATGTAAAAACCAAAGGTGTGTGTGTGTGGGAACCTAGGCATAGGAATTTGGAAAAACGCCTAGGGTTTATTGGTTCAGTTGTTTAGTTGGTTAGTCAACCTCAAGGTCAAGTCCTTGATCCCTGTTACAAGGTGTGTAACATGTTCTACCTTGATCAAGTAGAATTGGGGCTGTAGATGTTTGTATGTTAGAGATGATAATGAAAAACCTTGTTCATAATAATGTTGATTCTATGTTTGAATATTCCGCCTTTATTATTATGTGTTCCTAGATATAATATTAGACCTAGTCTAAGAGCTTACAACGATCTTCACATGTGGTATCAGAGCCTGGGGCTCGTGATATCTAGGATCTACATGGTTTTTCTTGGCGAAAAAGAAAGAAGAAAATCGAATTTCAACAATTTTCGTAACTCAACTACAACACTGTTTTCAAGAGGGCATAAATTTTTATTGAACCGTTGGATCGAGCTAAAAATTTTTTCTGGTGCATCTCAGTATACCCATCTAAAGTTTCACCGAAGGGATTGTCAATTAGAGCTCTCAATCAAAAGTTATAAGCTGTCGAAGTCTGCTGCAGAAATTTCCGTAAGGCTTCTGCAGGACTGTTTTAAAACGATCATAACTTTTTCGTTAACCGTTGGATCGTAACGAAATTTTGTGTGGATGTTCTATATATACCTCTCTAACTTTACACTGGAGGGATCGTCGATCTGAGATTTTATGCAAAAGTTACAGGCTGTCGAATAGGGCTGCTGACAAGGTACTGCTCTTGATACGAAAGTACTGCTTGGAGTTTTTCAAAGTACTGCTGGTGTTTGTGAAAGTACTGCTGATTTTTTTAAAGTACTGCTTATGCTTCAAAATACTGCTGGTCTTCTTTGAAAGTACTGCAGTTTATATACGAAAGTATTGCTCCTTTTTCAAAGTACTGCTCAAGGTACTGATTCTTCTCAAAGTACTGCTCAAGGTTTTTGCATGGCAAAATTTATTTGGATTGGCAGTATAATGGTTTATTACGAGGAGATTTGGAATTAAGGGGAAGTCGAGCATAATTATTGTTATAGTTTTTGGACCACACACACAGAGGTTATTGTTCACACACACAAGGAGTTTGGTGATTTGTTCTTAAAAGGATTCAAAAAGGCTCGTATTTGATTTTTATGGATTAATTGATTACGAAGAAGGTTGAATATCATTTATTTAATGTTGTAGTTAAGTTTCACAGGTTTGTGTTCTTATCATATAGCTTGATGAATCTAGCAATGTGTGATTTTTCTTATGATGCTCTATGCACACATTGGCTATCACTTAAAGGAGTTACATTGTAGTGCTCAGTGTCTCATATTAGTTGAGGATTTTATCAAGGGATTGCGGTCTACTTATATTTGGTGATTCGTATAAGTATGGAGTTCCGTGGATAGTACAAGATTTAAGACACAAGTTTGGGAAATTATACTTCTTCATCAAATTCGTTATACTTGGTTTTCTTCACAAGTAATCATTACATAAAGCCTACAGATTTTGACGAATCATTGATGCATTCAGCATCACTCAGGGGAAGTGTTTGATTTTTACTATTGTTGATCATTATTACTACTGCTAGTTGGAGTTTTCTACTGTTTTGGATCTATTTTTCCTATGGTGCGTAATGGTGGGCGATTTGAAGCATTAGAAGTCTTAGATTGGAAGTATGATATTGGTTCGTGGTGGTCAAAATCATTATTTTTATTCATTCTCTATTTGTTGATAACAAAAAGGGGAAGAGATGTTTGAGTGACATGTTCAAGTCAAGGGGAAGCTTGAAGGACAAGATTGTTTCATTCATGGTGAGATTTAATTATCTCAATTTCTCTACTTCGTCTAGGGAAGTTCGTACAAGATTCGTGGTTGTTTTGTTACCATCAAATAGGGGAAGATTGTTGGGTCTATTAAAGATTTGATGATACAAAACAAGAAGAATGAAACATGAAGGACTAAAAGTGACAAGAAGGGAAACTACAAAAAAGATGGAGGATTTGGAAGATTCTAGAAGATATGCTTAAAAGAATATTTAGTTTCCTAATTGTGTTATAATTCCTCTTGAAACCCTAGATGTTCTAGATATATAAGACATAGGGTCATTAGTTTGATAGTACGTACAAGATGTAAAAACCAAAGGTGTGTGTGTGTGGGAACCTAGGCGTAGGGATTCGGAAAAATGCCTAGGGTTTACTGGTTTAGTTGTTTAGTTGGTTAGTCAACCTCAAGGTCAAGTCCTTGATCCCTGTTACAAGGTGTGTAACATGTTCTACCTTGATCAAGTAGATTTGGGGCTGTAGATGTTTGTATGTTAGAGATGATAATGAAAAATCTTGTTCATAATAATGTTGATTCTATGTTTGAATATTCCGCCTTTATTATTATGTGTTCCTAGATATAATATTAGACCTAGTCTAAGAGCTTACAACGATCTTCACAAGAATCACACCAACCGGGATTACAGAAGGGGAAAGGGGATTTGAACAAACAAAAGAATGCTACTTAACAGAAGTCATGCCTTTCTTTAAGCCACTAAAAGGACAATTTAAATCTTTACAAAAAGCCATTGACACTGAAGTGAAAGACATGAAAAATATGTTTAATGAAATGGAAACTGAAGTCAGTGATTATAAGCGAGAGTTAAAATATTATGAGGTTGAGAGGAAAAATGTGCATACTTTGAATGAGAATCTAATTTCTGAATGTATTGCTCAAGATGTGTTCTATACTGCTACGAATTGTTCTATCAATGCTTCTCAACTTCATGAATTGTCTGTTGCTCTTAAAGTCTCCCACGATCGTGTCATTGAGCTTGAAAAAACAAATTCTAAATTGCATGAGAAAATTGAACATGATGATCATGATAACTTGGTAAAACATTTTTCCTAATTGGAAGTTGAGCATCTTAATTTGCAACTAAAATATCAACACCTCAAAGAAAATGTTAAAACCTCAAACATCAAGATATCCTTGGATATTCCAGAGTTTGATGCAGTTTTTGAAATAAACAAACGTGATGAACAAATTCGAGCTCATTGTAACACGATCAGAAAATTGAGAGCCCAAATCTCACAATTGAAGGGCGAAAGAAATAATGTGAATGGGTCCCAAATGCATCCAGCTTTAGATTCTCAGTGTTCTCAAACTTTTCATATTCAAAACTTGGTTAATGTTTTACAAAAAGAAAATGAGAGTTTTCTAGAAGAAAATGAAAAAGTTAAACGACACTTTAAAGAGTTATATGATTCAATGAAAGTCACTCGTGACAAGAACAACGAAAAAATAACTTCTTTACAAAAGGAAATTGAGAATCTGAAGAGACAGGAAAAATGGAAAATGCCACTTGTTTGGGATGAGAATCTTACCTCAATGGCATCTGCAGGTTCTAAATATGCAGTAACTGTTAAATATATTCCTCCTCATCTCAGTAACAATGAACTTGTGTTTCATGATTACTTTTATCATCTTAAGGATAGTCTAGAATGCCTTCGTGAGATTGTAGAAGAAGATCACCTAAATAAACCACTTGATAGTGAAGTTAGGTATGCTTGCTTATATGCCAAACGATCTCAGGAGCTTTTAGAATGTTTAAGAGCAACATGCCCAAGATCCTTTTGTAAGAATGATAAAGTCATTATGCCTTGTTCCATGCCCAGTGTTAAGAAAGTGAACTCTAATATGCCTTCAAGTAGTTCAGATCCCTGCACTTCTAGATCAGGAATGCAAAAGGTAGCAAAACCAACTATTGTTCCCATAATTCCCGATACAGGAGTAATCAGTGGCACAAAAGCAAGCGGGTCAAAGCCTCCAGGCAATACAACGCAAGATAGGACCTCGCAAGCTAAGAGTGTGCAATGGAAGAAAGTAGAAGAACACCCTAGGAACATTAAGTTTGAGTTGAATAAAACGAATCGTGTTGATTCTAGTATTAGCTATAAGCGTACTGTAATTAATACGAATTCTGCTACTTCTTGCAAAATATGTAATGATGATTGCTTGGTTTCTGTTACTAATCATGTATGTGACGTGAATGATTTGATTAATTCTGTTAAATACCCAGTTAAAATCGTTAATGCCATCAATCATGTTAAGAAGGCTAGAAAGCAATGGTGGAAGAAGGTTAGAAAATATTGGAAACCCACGGGAAGAAAATTTAGTAATATAGGTTATCAGTGGATACCTACTGGCCGCAAGTTTAATCTTAATGAGATGTGCCCGAAATTTTCTAAGTCAATGCGTATTATGAAATGGATGCCTACCGGTAGAACTATTCATTTAAGAAGTGAACATACTTTGAATAGGTCTAATGAGCACACCAGTACTGCATCTATCTCTAATGATTCCATTGATTCTGCTTCTGATGTGGGTGTTCCAATCATTGTTACTAACCAAATGGAACCCATTCTTGCATGGGGATCCCAATTAACCAGTTATCCATTCTTGCTGTGTTTCAACTGCAGGTCGTTCAAATCGTTCTGTGGTACTTGGACTCAGGTTGTTCCAAGCATATGACTGGAGACCGGTCGCGGCTCATGAACTTCGTGAGTAAATTCATCGGGACTGTTAGATTCGGGAACGATCACTTTGGTGCAATTATGGGTTATGGAGATTATGTTGTTGGTGACAGTGTAATCTCCCGAGTATATTATGTTGAAGGTCTTGGTCATAATTTATTTTCTGTCGGTCAATTCTGTGATTCCGATCTAGAAGTGGCCTTCAAAAAACATACCTGCTTTGTTAGAGAACTTGATGGTGTGGAACTTCTAAGAGGAACTCGTGGTTCGAACCTATACACAATCTCTATCGAAGATATGATGTAGTCTTCTCCTATCTTCTTGTTGTCAAAGGCTTCGAAAATAAAGTCATGGTTATGGCACCGTCGTCTCAATCACTTGAACTTCGGCACCATAAATGATCTTTCTAGAAAGGACTTAGTAAGAGGCCTAACTAGACAAAAGTATGAAAAGGGTCATCTTTGTTCAGCATGCCAATTGGGAAAAAGCAAGAAGTATGCGCACAAACCCAAACTGATTCGATTGTTGTGAGTGGTGAAAATAAACACAATATCAATTTATCAAATTAATCGTGAAATTCGACAAATCAACCTTTTAGGAAAAGGGTTAACGTGCCAAAGCTCACGAATGTGATAAAAGTGATACCGGGAAAGTGATTTCCTCGGGTCGTGTCCCAACGAGGTGTGAAATTGACGGCGTCGTGAGTTCGTGATTAGAACTTGAATTGGTTAAATGAATTTGGGTTTTGATTACGCTAATCTACAAAATAAAGAACAGGAATGAAAATAAAGCATGTAAAACAATGTAAACTCTAAATAAACTACAACTACGCCTAAGAAACAATAAACGACGCTAAACTACATCCTAGGGTGCTAAAATGCAAAAACGCGAAAAACCGGGAAAGCACCGAGCCCCGAAAGTTAAAAAAAATGAAATTTAAGTCCTACGAGTGTGAAAACAATTTTCCTACATTCTAAATGACTAAAAATAATTTTAGGGAAAAGCCGGGTATTTTTTTGACTTTTATTTTATTTTCTACGAATTAAAAACTAAGTTATACTAATTAATTAATTACAAATACTAAAATATTTTAGAAAAATATGAAAAATTCACAAAAACTACTTTGAATTATGCTGGTTATAGGAAAAATAAGAAAACAACCACTTGTTTTGGAAAATAAGCCGAAAATAAGCACCAAGTGCTTTTAGGCAAAACTGTTTCAAATGTCGTTAAGAAATTAATACTGCAGAATTATAAAAATAAAAGTCTCAAGGGCAGATGGCATTTGGTGTGTGTTGTGGTCGTGTGTGGCTAGAGGTCTCAGGTTCGAATCCTGGCCTCTACCCTTCTTGGCAACTTTTTTTTTCAGCTTTAGCACATCAGACAAGAGAACAAAATAAAACTTTTTACAAAAACTAAACTTACCAAAACTTCGAAATAAGCTGTGTAAACTGCTTATTCACAGCAGAAACAGTTTAGAGTACTGTTTGGCTTATGAATATTGCCAAAAGAGTACAAGAAGCTTGTAAAAAAAAACTAATCCTAATGCATATTAATCTAGTTAATCCTAAATGGAACTAAAGGTACTCACATAAGCTAAGATGCCAACTGATAAGAGCTTCTAAAGGTGTAAAGTTGCAGCAATGTTAAACAAATTTAGTGAAAACTTTTTCTTTGAAATTATCCTAACAGCTTATTGCCTGCTGTCTGGACAGAATACTAACAAACACCTTTTTGTTACTTAATAGCACAATAAGCAGTTGGATAAGCAGAGCAAAGGATGAACAAGTAATATAGATTTAAAATAAGCTAACTACAAATGAATAAATAAGCTACAAAAAGCAAAAATAAAAAGGAAAAGCAGTTGGGAACAAATTTATACTAAGGGAAATCCTAAACTAAGAAAAATGTGAAAATAAGCAAATTACTACTAATAAGCAATATATAAGCCAAGCATGAATCTATCCTAAACTAATGATACTAAAGGGCAATAAAAATCCTAAATAAGCTAATTAAGAATCCTAATCAGCACTAAACAAAACACTTAGCTGCTGTTTGGATTGAAGCAGAGCAGTGCCAAGGGGTGCTTCTTTCGGCTTAATCTGAATAAGCTGTTGACGGATTTAGCTATTGAGCTTCTGGGAACATGAGAACCACCAACCTAAATACCTTTTGCCCCCCAAATCTTGCCTAAATAAGCTGTTTACAGCTTATAAATAAGCTGAGAAAAATGGTGCAGGGACTGCTGATGTGGGACTCTATTTTGACTGATGCAAGACCCAAAGTGGGTCAAAAGAGTGAAACTGACCCAGCAAATGTGCAAACCAAACACCCCTTAATAACAGAACCTGATTTATTTATTGATTTATTTATTTATTTTATTATTATTATTATTTTTTTGAAACTGAAAGGACTTGGAACTTTGGCAAACCTATTTTAAGATTAACCAAAACTACAAATGAAGTTTGAATTCACCTAAGAACACAACAAACAGATTTCAAAACCTGAACAAAAAGTTAATATTGCATAAACTGAAATTTAAGACAGAAAATTAAGTGCAATGAAATTAAAAAGTACACGAATTTTAAATGACCGGAAAGTTTAAAGATGGCACTAGAACATTAAGTTTCTAGACAAACTTTTACATTAATCCTACATGCTATATTTATACAAGAAAAATAGAAAAAGTGTCTTCTTCTCTCTTGCTTCAATTTGTGTTTTCTGTGTGAGATGAAACAGACCAAAGTATCCTTGTGCTTTCTTGAGCTCCCTCACAGCCATTGGATTCACCTAAGGGAACAAACTCTGAATTCACAGCCGTCCAATCTTCTTTTTGCACCTTGGATTGCCAAGTTGGCAATGGAGTCTTGTGACCCTGCCTAGGGGAAAGGGATGAGGTGAGAGGAAAGTGGAGAGGGACGGGAGGGGAGGATTTGAGCGCCAAAAGCTTTTAGGTTTGGGAGGTTTTTTTTTTTATCTATGGTTTTTTTTTGGGATAAAGAGGGAAGGGAAAGGTTAAGGGATTATAGTGGTGGTTCAAAATAGGTAAAGGGTGATTTTATTAAAAGGAATTTAAGTGAAATACAATTTTGTAAAATGTAACCTTTTTTTTTATTATTTTTTTTTTACACTTTTGAATAAAAATTTAGTTTTAAGGAAAATTGATTTTTTTACGAAATGGGTTTTAAGGCTAAATCCGAATTTTTTGATTTTTGGTTTTAAAAGGAAATTTGGTCATTTGGGTATCGGGGAAGGGTAAAATGGTGATTTTTGTTTCGGGTTAAGTTTTTAGGTTTGTCTTCCCACTCTCACTCAAAAAACGCGTCCCGGGTCTTCAATTGATCAATGATCGTAGAATATCATATACCGGTACCGGCTTCTCAGCACTTTTCTGATTTTGGCTCTATTTTACTCGTTTTCGCTCTGTTTTCAATCCTTTTGTACCTGCAAGACATAAAACACACTCCGATGATATTTTTGACATATTTTGATTGTATTTGGGTGTTTTTAGTCGTTTTTGAAGTCTTAGGTGGGTAAAAACGATGAGTGAATAAGGACTCATCAAATCCCCCCACACTAGGCAATTGCTAGTCCCTAGCAATCAATCATGTAAAGTAATGAATGAAAATCACGAGTATACCCCATTTTGACTTTTTATTCGATGCGAGAAATTTAAACTAGAGTGAAAGTAAACAACATGCTTGATTAACAAAAGTGGTATCATGGAACGGGATTCACACAAAATGGGTGTCTCCATGGAATTGTAATCGTCATCCTCTTTTTAATACTCTCAAACTAAGTCTAAACCTATTGTTCAAATGTTTTGGCAAAATGCTAACACTACTTATACAAATAATCTATGTAAGTCAGACTTAACTTTTTACTCCCAC